>NNCF01127772.1:135112-217440 GCA_002313205.1 Laupala kohalensis | reverse complement strand
TCTATTAGTATTATAACTCGCAGCTAACTTTTTATCTTATCTAGGAATTTTTGCTGAATTTTTTGAATCCGCCTCTGCCTTAGGGCCCTTGATCGGAATTGATGGGATGGTCCCTTGCTTGCTTCCGGAGAGTAAATTAGTTTTTTTTCCTCCACGTGGTCATACGCAGTTTGTACTGTTTTTTGACAATAAATTTATTTATTTATTTAATTCATATAATTAATTAAGTCAGTCATACTATGCCCAACCATTTTATATAATTTTTTAAACTCAAAGGCGTAAATTTAGAATTGACCTATGGGGTTTGAATTGTTCACAGATACTCAACAATTGAGATATGTCACGCAACTTGCACAAAGAGCGTAGAGTCCACAGATTGTTCACTTGTCTAATGACACGATATCTAAAAATATCTGAACACGCGACTTAACCCTATTTCACGAAGTAATATATGATTCTTTAGATTGAAAAATGATATCACTGTCCTATTTTATTTTGAAAATACAGTTTGTATCATATGTCATTTCTTAAAATAAAATTCTATTGATATTCATTATGCTTTTATTTGTAAATGAAATGTTAAGTTAACGTGAGCTTACGAAAAAATAAAAGGAAAAAGATGGTTCATGAGAAGCTTATGCTTTGAGTAGGGTTCTTTTCGTATTAAAGTTAGTCCCTTATAAATTATATATAAGGGACTTATATATAATTTATAATTATATAAATTATAAATTGCCCTTATAAATATATAAATTGCACGTTTTGTCAATAACTTTCTCAGTTGGTTAGTGATGAACGTTCAGTTAAATATCCAACCTGTTTTCCAACCCTGTTTCCTAACTAATATTACGCGAACGCAACTCCATTATTTGATGAACATCTCCCTCAATGCACTCAATTCACTTGAAAATTGTTGATGATTTTATTTTGGCTTTTCATAGAAAAGAAATTAATAAATATTCATTATTTTGTCTATATATTTCAGGAAGTATGTACGATATAGGAATTTGTTTCAATTCAAAGAGTTGATTGAACATTTAGAAATTTTATTTATAATTGTTACATATCGTTATCTTTTTTCATTTCCAATATCCATCTTTTTATCCATAAAGATGCGGAACCTGGAACAGAAGAACAATTATTTACCTCATGCATTCATATTTCTAAAATTAACTATGTATTACGAGTCATATTTTGAAAAGAGATTTGGAAATGTTTTAAGAATTACAGCATTTTGACCGACGTGATGAGAACTGGCTTTGGATTTATAAAGGTAAAAGAACGAATTTGGTTAAATATCAAAGTTATATAATATACTTATGTAAAATATTCTTACGGATTACACTGAATCAAAAGGAATCCAAGAAAATACAATTATTTTCAAAAGTCTGCTAAATAGTTTTCAACGACTATTATATGTCACATGATTTCACAAATGAATGAATGTAACTCGGGAAATTTTAGGTTGTATTCTAAATAACTCATAATATACATCATAATAAATCTTTTTAGAAAAAATATAAATTTCTCAAAACGTTTTTCTAATATATTGTAAAGGAATATAATGTGCAATATTTTTGACAAGCAGAAACAGTAATAGCGATAGTTACATAAATTGCTCAAAAATATTAGACTGTTTTTTTCTGAAGTTTCGTTAGTCATGACTAGTCGACAGTACGGAACTATGACTTGAAAAGGAAAACTAATAATTAAATTTGTGCAATGAAATACATAAATCAAATAGATAATACAGTTCCTACGATAGAATCTTGAAGAAAAGAATACTTTTTTGACGATCTGGGATGACAAGAGAATCCTAAAGGATTTTTTTGTCTGTATATAATTAATTTTAATATAGTATAAAGCTAAACATTTCGGGAAAAGAAGTAGAGAGAAATTTAATAGGGTTTGCAAAAATGAAGGAAGAGGACCAACTATTTTCAATTCTGTAATTATTAGAAATTATTTATTTCGAAAAACGAATAAATGTCTCGTCAAGTTGAACAGGACATAACGTGTAGATGAAAAACCTCAAATTTACGGGAGGTTCTATCAAGAACAAATTGCGTCCCAAAATACAAAATAGATTCAGCTCTCAACGCACCAAAAAATATTAACCAGAGTACTCATTTCGAATTCAAGCAGTGACAGATTCGATCCCTACTGGACCTTGAATTTTGAGAGGAATATAATATATGATGATTTGATAATTAGCTCCATTGTTTTCAGAAACAATTTGAAAGAGCATATTTGGAGCGAAGTACTAACCATGTGAGTACAATAGAGGTCACATAGCTCTTGAATGGCTTTGTTGAATGGAACAATTGTCGTTCTTCCATTTGAGTTTAATTGGATGTTTCATCTCGATGTTATCGCACAAAAGTATAGTGTGTTATAAAAATAATTTGTCGTTTTGTGACGCATATTCACCTATATTGAAATACATAACAGCTGAGAACCAGGTGTGATTTTTGAGCAAATAATTAATCTTTCTTATAGACACAATAAAATATAATAAAAATATCCATTAGTGTTGGTTCATGTGCGTTGTATGTTTCATTTTCCTCTTTTTCTCCTAATTAAAAATCTCTTTTTATAACTACTAACTGATGAGTATACATATATTCAAGAAACAAAATTTAAAAAAAAAATTCAAACAAAATATTAGAGTGAATATTTTATTTCGTTCTCACTCTTGAATTTTTTATCTCATTTGAAAAATTGTTGTTTGGTAAATATTTTAAATTGTGTGGGATTCAAATGACGAAGAAGTTTTTAAAACTAAAATAAAATGATCACGAATACTTATTCCATGTTTTATCCAAATGAAGTCAAATTATGTTTGTTTGATGTTTTATGATAATATATTACGTGAACATTGTTTGAAAATATTGTTTTTTTTAGAAAATACCAATGTTATCTTAATAGTTATACTATTATATTATTTAGGAGTTTTGGAATAAAAAATTGTTAGAATACTGAATACTTACTTTCATTTGCAACAAGAACATTGAGTGCAATTTCCCGCACACGAACCATTGCATCCACAGCCACTGCTGCAATCTGGAAGCGATAAATTGAATTATGACACGAATGTATCTGCAAAATATGTTCCATCTAACCCTCTCGCATCCTACGACACTAAAATATCTCAATCTAGTGTATTAAAGCATTATTTTATTATAATAAAACAACGGTGTCCATAGGATAAGCGATTTGAGGCCTTTTTATTGAGTAAGTGACTCCACACAACAACACACGGAAGAAAATCTCAAGTAATTAAATTTTCCATGCGTTTAGGTCATTAGAACTTTAAGTCTTTACAAGTAACTATTAGTCCCGCATTTAGATCTTTAGGAATTAGGTCTTTACAAGTCACTATTAGTCCCCCGCCTACGTGCATGTCAACGAAGATGCTCATTCTCAATGCACGAGTCACTTTATTAGGTAGGGGATCATATTTAAATTATTGAATACATTAATTTATCAAATATTACATTGAAGTGAATGAGGAACAATATTACTATTATATATTTCAGGTGCTTTGTATTTAGTCTTAATTCACTTTCGGACAAAAATATGCACGCGTGATATTGAAAAGGCATGTTGTCTGGGGAAGCATTTACATCAGAATTTCAAAGATTTTTAATGTAATATTAATATTATACATTACTTTTTAAACTATAAAATAACCTTATTTGGTGGGCGAAATTCAGTTAGTGGTACCCTGTCCTAGTGAACCAATACACGGTTCGTGAACTATATTCCTTAACACCATTCGATGGTAAGCATGTTACCTCTAAACCACATAAAACCAAATTATACTTTCTGCTATTATACAAATGAATACTAACGGAAAATTAATGTACCCAAGTAATTTGAAATTGAGATTTAGCTAAACAAAATGTCATTTAATGAAACATGGATAAATAGGATGATTCATTTATTCATATTTCCGTTTTGATAAAACGAACACGTGTTGAAACGTGTGGATTAAAAGTAACTAAATTCATTTTAACGCTAAACGATCACCATCACATTGGTTACAGTACCATGTTGCAAGCAGTACAGCAACCATTTGTTCTATAATACCAAATTGACAAAAGCTCTCAGAAACAAACCGAAACATGCGTCATATTCTCTGGTCGAATGAACTACATTGAAGGACATGTAAAAAAACCCTACCACTGATTGATGTTTTTCGTTGATTTCCTGGACCCTGTTATTGTGCATCTTCACTAATACTCGCCATTCATCGTCATTAATAAGTTAGAATTCGCAATTAGCGTCTTAAACAACGAGAAATTCGCTATATTTTATACAACTAATCTTGCGTTCATTTACGGCACTAATCCATAATAATTACATAAACAAAATATTTTAATGAATTTCCATCTATCAAGAAATAATAAATTACTAAAAATAATTTTCCAGTATGCTTAATAAAAATACCTTACTAATATAAGTTAGCATGTTTTTTTAAATACTAAAAATATACATATTTTCTTGTGTTAATTATAACTATCGCTACAAGTACTTACAAAATGTAAAACACGTTGGAAAATTGTTACTTACTACAACTGTTGGGTTCACAGCAAGGAGGCGGCATGATGGCTTTTGGAGATCTTCGAACGTACTGTTTGGATGTCGAAGACTTATTGCTATTGAGGGAACTTAAATGCTTTATATACGTTCCCTGTTGACCTTTTGAAGTTTCCCTGTCCTTGCTCTAGTTTAATCTTTTGCCACGATGACCGCGGTAGATCGTGCGGACTGAACGGAAAGCATCGAGTCGATATGCTTTGTAAAACAATGGTCTTTAATTGGGTCACTTGTCGGATATTTTATTTGAAGCGTGCTTTTTCCCTTTAGTTTGTATAGTAATGTCTTGCTTTCTTCATAGAGGTGGATAAAATGGAACGATTTGCAAATGAGTATTTATATGGAAAATAATGGTATGTCCATTTTTTCTTTTCGGCGTTCTGCTTCAACGTACGCCTTCAAGCTTCCGGCAAAACTGGTACATAAGTGTAGACGCGTTGAAAATATTTAAACAGGTCAATAATGTCTTGTAATAAGTGTAGTAAAAATGATAATTCAGCATCGTCAAGAAATGAAGCATATATACTACTTAATATTGAAATTATTATTAATGTCCGTAAATATAAATATTTTAAAACACCCACTTTATAAATCTTTACATTAAACAAATAATAAATTAAACAACAAATACATTTNCTTTACATTAAACAAATAATAAATTAAACAACAAATACATTTCGTATTACATTTTGGCATATTACTTAGTCAAACTTCGGATGAAAGTCTTAAGTGTATTTAAATATTAATATTATAAATAATAATTATAATAATAATTGATATCTCGAAGTGATTGTTACTTGACTTACGTCAGAGGTTCCTAAACGTTTTAGTTTCGTGGAACACTTGCCATGTGTTTCGATTTGGGTAGACCCCCTGCTTATCTAAATTTAAAATTTTGCAAATTCATCAACATCAAGTATGTTTTCGACAGCTGGTATAGTGCTACTCACTTTGAAAGATTTACACTTCTAACTGTAGTGTGAAAAACATAGAAAAACATGTTACTTTTTATAGATTTGTTAATTGAATTCAATTAAAACCAATTAAGTTACAGTTTAGTATCAATTACATAAAATAACTAAGCAAAAACTGATTTTAGTGGGAGAGGTGAACCTGATTCCTTAATAACAAAATTTTCATCATTTGGCATCAATTTAGTTGGGTTTAATCTCAAATAACCTCGGTCAGTGAAGACCAGTTTGTTTTATTTATGTTAGGAGATTGGCAACCGCGCTGAAATCCCTTTACACCAGTTATGAATATAGAAAAGCAATTAAAAACTTTCTCACTATATTCCACAATGCGGGATAAGAAACGCGTATGACATACACAGGACATACATACACTGTATGTGGATTATTCCATTAATGGAAAGCCAATTAAGGTCACGAACTGCTTAAATGGGATCCACCATCGTGGATCCTCAATTATATCCCATGGACCCCGATTTTGTTTTTCGCTAACATGGACCCCTCACGGGTCATAGTCGATCCCTGGGGTCGATATAGACGGTGACAGTTTTATTATAATTTATTTGTATTATACATTAATATTATGATATATTTTTCTCATAAATTAATTTTTAATACATATTTTGCATTTCCTGATACATTTTTAATGCTTTTGTACGATTTTTCATGAAAATATACTTCTCATCTTGCACATATGTCTACTTGTTAACTTCATGTCTTCTTTTCTTAGACGTATCTCACATCTTCCTCTCTTTGAGTTATCCTTGATTCTTCTCTCTTTCTCTTTTCTTGTAATTTTAACATTTACGAAACTTGATGAAATTGCGTGAAGTGGTCTCGACGAGACAGTACGCTATTAGAGATTTTTACCATCACTCGCGCGAACGCAAATTCATGTAATATACGAAATAACTGTGCTGGTAATAGCAGTTTGTTGAGCAAGAACATTGTGAATGGAAGTGAGATAGTGGAGGGATGATTTTGTCAAGATAAAAATATTATTCAATTTGTTGCTGAATTAAAAAAAAAACTGAAGGAAAATTTCATTATTATCTGATTTTCTTGAAAATACATGTGTTCATCTTTAATCCTGTAAGATTTATTTGTAAGATAATCATTTACTTATTTTTAATTATAAATAAAACTTTGTGAACAGGTGAAAATTCGCCGGAGACTAATTTAAATATTCGGGTGTCGTTGAATGAATTTAGGTACTAGAAAATAACTAATGGCCATCTCCTGCTCTCTCAATGGGCACTGTAGCATCGAATCGTCTGATCGTCGGTGTGTACGCTACCTGCACGATTGCTGTAAATCTAACATTGTGTGCTTTTGTACGCTCAGATATTGACAATTTTAGGATGAATGTGACTGAATCTCTTACGAAGAATTACCACCTTTACTTGCTTGGTAAAGGATAGTATTGTAACTTGCGTTAGAATACCTCTATGTCCATTTTATTCGGTGTTCATGTTTTTCCATGATTCACCCTTGATTATTCTTACTATATCATTCCAGTTTTCAGTTTTATTATACACATTTATCTGCATCAAAAACATTTAGTATACACTGATGACCCAGCAAGGAATAATTCCGTTGGTGCTGCTTTCCACTGCCTTAGTGCCATCTATTCTTTTTGCCTTCATTCCTTTTGCAGCGTGTACACTGCTGAAAAATTTGCAATCCTTGAGGCGCCGAAGTTCATTCAGCTATCTTCAATACGGCGTGTGGTTCTCTGCACTGACTCTGTTAGTGCTTTGTGGTCAGTGTCCTCACTGTACACTTCTGACACCCTTATGCTGACAATTCAGAATCTAATTAGCCATCTAGTAATTCAAAATTTTGAAATAGTCCTTTGTTGGTTTCCTGGGCACGTGGGTATTTTTGGTAATGAAGAAGCTGATGAGGCAGCGGAGCGGGGAACACAGAGGGCAGTCCTTGACCTTTCAACTGTTTCTACGTCAGATTCAAAGGTTGCCATAAGATCGTCTCTTCTTGGGACACGGCAAGCCGAATGGCAAACTTGCGCCTTCAAGCTGAGAAAGATAAAAGACTCCGTTAAGGCTTGAGTGTCATCATCCCGTGCGAACAGTCGTGAAGAAGTTATCCTTACACGTCTTCGTATTGGCCACTGCTATCTTACCCATGGTCATCTCTTACGCAGTGAACCTCCCCCATCTGTGAAACTTGCAACACAACACTTTCCGTGGAATACTTTCTTCTGGAGTGTCTCAACTATAGTAGCAGCCAACGGCGACATAATCTACCCAACAGTTTGAATGTTATGCTGAGGCAAAATGAACCGATTTTGTAGATTCCTTCAGGAATATGGTCTCTGGAACAGTATCTGATATTTCTTCGTATGTCATTACTCAAATCCACAAATGAAACGGGGCTCCTCCTACAGGTTCTCGGGAGGGTTTGGATTTAAATCTCTTTTTTCCTCTTTTCTTTGAATTTACATTTTTCTCTCTCTAAATTTACTTTTTTCTTTGTTTTCGGTTTTTATAATGTTTTAAGATTCGTTTGTCTTTTTTAATGTTTGGATATAATATAATTCAGGAGGGTTTTTAGTGAGTATGGTCGAGTTATTCGCCGAGTCCCACACGCGGGGAAAGACATGAAGACTCTCCTCAGTGCGTAACAGCTTTTCCCCTACCTGTACAAAAATTATCTCCCTAAATTTACTTCTTCTTTGTTTTTGGTTTATATAATGTTTTAGGAATCTTTTGTCTATTTTTTCCCTCTTGTAATTCAGGAGGGTTTTTAGTGGGTGTGGTTGAGTCATTCGGTGAGTCGCACACGCGGGGAGAGTCATGTTGGCTCTCCTTATTGTGTAACCGCATTTTCCCTCCCTGTACAAAATTTTAGGGCTCAAATGACCTCGATGTCGGCGAGCCGTAAAACCTCGCCTAACAAAAAATATATAAAAGAATCGAATTTATGTTACGATCTGCGAAGGACTGAGTTCCTATGAGATGGACCAGACTGCTGACGCAAAACATCACTACCTACTAATTGTCCATTCGACTGAACCATTAGCTCCAAATGCCAAATCATTTCATTTTCGAAAGTCATAATTTCATATGTCAATGTTTGTCCACTCATTGTTTGATTCATGGGAAATTTCAACTCACTCATGATAAATCAATTGGCATTCATTCAAGTTTTGAAGGTAGTATAAAGCAAAACTTGAATATTTCACCAGATACGTCAATTTTCCGATAAATCATAAGACGGAAAAATAATAGAACTTCCATCCAATAATAAAGCGTAATGATCATTATGCGCCCAAAATTGAAGATATAGGTGAGAAAAGTGTGTCGGTGTGCATATACATTGTTACCATAAACTCGCACTTCAAAAGTAGATTCTGCGAATACAGGAATCTTTCACTGGTGGACACAATCGGACTCTCAGTCAACCAGGAAGAATGTATTATTGCACCACAAGCTGGAGATTGTAGTTTCGAAGAACTGCAGTTCTAAAATATATCTCGCAGATAGAGTCAAAGGTTTTCTTATGCTACTTTACACGATACGAAAGTGTCAAATAATGGTCTACAATAAGTTAATATCAAAGAAAATGTCGTGTAAAGTAACAGCAAAACAGTCCATAAATACAAAAATATTTAATACATTTTGTTCCCGGGGTCCATACGGACACCATCGGTAGTCGGTGCTATATTTTTGAAAAGAAAAAAAATGCAATATTTCAAAATAAATTAAAAAAATGATACCGATGTTACAAGAGGAATAAAAGGAACAAAGTCATAGCATATCAATCATTTTCCTTGATAACGGTGCCTGTTGCGAAATCTGCTCTGGAGTCTGTATGGACCCTACTTGTGGACGGAGGGATAAAAACGAAATACCACTCACTGATTTACCAAAAACTACAAAGCCTACAAATTTGAAATTTTGCAGGAAGGTTTCTTCTAAGGTTTATGTATCCGCAAGGGAAGGATTTTACGAAAATCCATCCCCAACTTGGTGAAATAGGGTTGGAATGTTTTATGCATATATTCCACCATAATTCTACAGTGTTTGGAGCAATTTCACCAAACTTGATATATAGATGAATGACAATCGGACAAAAAGCACTGTGGGAATAAGATATTCATACCCGAAGGATGGGGGTGGGAAGAGGGTGACATGTGGAAATAATGGGAAAATTTGATATTAGATTCAAAACCATACTTTTCGGTGCTATTAGGATGAATAAGGACTTCCCCGGTGCTTCGTAAGTTCACAATCAGAGCACATTCAAGATAATACAACCCAACACGGGGTGGGAGAGGAAACGGGAAACAGGTAAAAATAATAAAAACGACGGATATTGATATTGAATACCTAATTTTTTAAGATGCAGAAAAGACGTCACACTCCCAACGCTACTCAAGTCCACTATCACCCTCATGAGGGAATATACTCCTTTCGGGAAGGGAATAAAATGTTAAAATTAACAAAAGTGTCTGATTTTAGTGTTGAGATCATAGTTTTAGGGGCGCTAAAATTAGTAGTGACATTCCCGTAAACGCCAAAGTCCACAATTTACCCGTATAAAACCCCGTATCCCTGGGGAAGGTAATGCCATGAAATAATTATGACAGATACCGCTGACAAGTCCATAATTTTCGTTGTCCCTGAGTCTATATTATGCAAGTCTAAATTCAGCCGTAATGGAAGAAATACACCACTGACATCCCTTGGGTGGGGGTGGGGGGTGGGGTGAGAAATGGGTTTATGGAAAAAATATTGAAAAATAATTTTGAAAAAAAAAAAAATGAAAATTGCATTGTATCCATAGTTTCAGGGTTGATGAAATTTTTAAATTGCCGATGCTCTTAAGTTTAAGTTGAGATCACATAGGGGCACGGTATCCTCATAGCTGGGAGTGGGAAGTGCGAGATGTAAAAAGAAAGTAAAATGTCCGATATTAGTGTCAAGTTCATGTTTTGTTTTTTGTGAGATGAATAATCTTGTTTCCATGACATTATGTACCCTTCAGACCACATGAGTTGCACAACACCCCTATAGCGGAAAGTGGGGGTATCGGAAAGAACGGGTTGCGAAAAAATATCGAAAATGTCCGCTAAGAAAGGATATTACGAAAATTCACCCCTAAGAGTGTGAAATGGAGTGAAATAAGAAATTGGTGTTTTCTAAAACATTTTTCTCAATTACAACAGTGAAAATAAGAGACTGAGGATACACATCGTTACTATCAAACCTTCAACATTGAAGGATAACATCCTCACTGGATATCAATGGGAATATAAGAAAGAATATAGTTGCATACATATTAAAAACTCACGTAAGCAAAGCCGGGAAAACTCAGCTAGTGCTGTATAGGTTCATAATACCTTTTTATTTAACTACACTTAGTGAATACAGGAAATTTTGTGCAGCAGAAGTAAGAACTAACTTAGGTGTTTCAATTAAGCAAGTGGAATGATTGCATAAACGGATTGAGTTCTATTAGCGATTCTAATTCTTACCAAATTCTTCTTCATTTAGTGAACGAGAACGTAATAAATAAACTTCAAGTTACAATTTGCTTCTTGCCTATTTACATGCTAATAATTTTTTGATATTACCCTTTCAATTTATGCGTAGATATAAAACATGAATTTTTTGTAAGAAAATTGTTTCCCCATGTTGTCCCTTTGAATGCGCTTTATCCTAAAAATCTAATTAGTTCATATTTCCTTGAATTCTCCCAAAATGTTTGTTCTCTTTGATGTTAGAAGACCAAAAACCATTTTTATGTGTGAATAAAAAGCTTTACTACGTAAAAAGTGGAGAAAGTAAGGTTTGTTCCAACTCATACGCTTTTCTTATCAAAATAACGAAGAGTAAATTTCTCAAAACTATTAAAATCCTATATATTGTTGATGTTTGTCTAATTACAATTACGAATTAATTTAAATAGGTTTTATGAAAATAGTGCCCATGACTTAACGGATGAAAGAATTTTCAAAATGTTTAAAAAGCTCCTAAAATTCCGAAATTCTTCATATGGGGGAAAGGTTTGTACAAACGATAAATGTTGTACGTTAAATATAAAACATTTACAAAGCTTAACATGATCTCATCGTGTTTCGATGAGACTAAGCCCGTTTTCTGGCACTTCGTCACGGTTGAAAGGAGTTTCGTATTTGATCGATTCCATTTTGGGTCCGCTCTATGAGAACATAAATATTCGTAACATCCAGGGTTTTAGACGTTCTCAGAGATAAAAGGCCATTTGTTTCAAGTCTGTCTTTAACGGGCGGACGCAAAGTGTCACACTTCTGTTCCGAATTCGGTTATCGGAACTGGTGAACTATCAGAGTTAAGTGCGGGGGAGCACGTTGAATGACTTGTATGTTTCGAAGAAAACTGGAATAAGATTCTTCGTAATTGTGGGTGGAGTCACAAGAGCTTTTCATCGACTGGACAAATAAGAAATTAGCATTCGTTAGAACAAGCCGGAGACAATAAAAGGGAACACTAGCGATGGCGAAAACACAGGAAATTGAAAAAAAAGCAATTCCGCCTTTCTATCATCCTAAACTTGTACCCGTTATACATATTTCAGTACATCATCAAGTTAATGAAACAGTAAAATTTAAGTTCTTGCTGAAATATGTTGAAGGAAGAAATGGAGGTCGGTATGATGATCATGACATGATCCACTCTTGTGGTAAATCATTAAAATTTTTATAAGATGAGATATGAAAGTCCAATTGTTTCAAATTTGAGATAGTGAATACATTTGAAGATGCCATCATTTGTAAAGAAAACGACATCAGATTTGCTACGAATTAGAGATAAAAACTGAGAAGACAATGCAGTCAACATGCTGCTCTACTATTCGTTGGCAGCAATGTCTTGGAGACTGAAAAACTGGCATATTCAGTCTTCCTTTAAGGTAATACGAATACAGAAGATATTAATTCATAAATTTACAGAATTCGTGCAGAAATGCAGAATTTCATACAAAAAACCGTGTTAATATGAAAGTGAGAAAAATGTGATTTTGAGATTATTACATCAAAGTTCACTTATGTTCCATAACTCCTTATCTAAGCATTTTAAGTCCTATGTTCCAAAGAAATATTTGTCTTCTTTTGGTAGTAGAAATCTGTAATATAAAATTAGTTCCAAATTCGAACAAACGTTACAAACATCTATTATGTCGCTTGAGTTGTTAGAGCGGTATTTCAGACACCCTTACATCATGTCTCCTTCCCATGAGATAATACAAAATAATATTTTAAAAACGAATCTAAATGGATTACTTTTAGATGTCCCTTCTCTACAAATTATGAAAAAGGAATATGGAAATAAAACCAAGTAACAACAAAACTCGTACAAAATACTACATTGACAAATATATCTTGTTCTTCTTTAGCTCCTCGGCTATTCTAGTAAAGTCGTAAATTCCTTAGTTTCTAATGTCCATTCCTACCTCTCCATTGCTTTCTTTCTCCACAGTTTTACATTCACATCTCATAAAACTCTTTCAGTCACATCAATACATTTAGTCGTGGGACATCCTGATTGGGGTTTTGCTGGGTTTACTCAATCGCTTAAGGTTTTACCGGGATGGTCCCTAATATTGCTTCTCAGTTTTAAATGTAAATACGATCCTCCCAATTTTCATCTTGTATTTAAAATGTAAAAGTTTTAAAATGGTTAGACGGAAGAGCAGACCTTATGGTCTTGTCTCGACAAAAAAAGGCACTTTTATTATTATTATAATTATATTATCTTCTTCTCCTTCTACCTTATAACCTTCAAAAATCTTCTTGTAAGTAACTTGTAATATCTTGTTGCAACAAAAAATCTTTTGTAAGAAATTTCATGAAGGGGTGTCTCTCTGAAATATTTCTTCTTCTACCCAGGTGACAAAAGAAATGTTCTGTAGTATTTGTTCAAATACGGAACAGGTTGTGCCGTCTTCTTTTCCTTCTACCTTCTAATCTAAGAAGATAAATCCTTTTCTACGCCCTTTTAAAAAGTAACTACATTAAATGTACATTGTACAAGAAGTCATAAACCAATTCGACAACGTTTCTGAAAGTAACTGTATTGTTTAAAAATTCTATTTTGTGTTGCTACCGTCCCAATTTGTAAATTTTAATTGCTTGTATTTTTCCTATATTTTGTTGATTCATTGTTATTGTTTGTAATTGTAATGAGTAAGAAAAAATGTCCTCAGATTCCAGAAAGTTAGTCATTAAGGATACCAGTTAGTTTGACGGTCGTTATAGTGGTTTTTATTATTTCCACGTCACGCAACGTGAGGGATAGTTTACAAACCGTTTAAGTTTTTGCGTTCCCTGTGTTAAAATGTATGAAGCAGAGTTCTCTATTATGAATTTATATGTCATTGGTATTTCAGTAGCTCTAGCACTCAAACGAAAAATACCACTTTTATGACCCATATATTTACAGAGAATGTTAAGCGGAATGCATGGCAAAAGTCCTGCATTGTATAACATCTCTTATGGTAGGACATACGTTACAATGTCATTAACTCTAGCGAAATATTAGTTTACAAGCAAAACAAGAACGCTCTGTTTTTATGCATGATGTAGCTTTTTAAAAATTCAGTATGAGCGTTAAACAGAAACCGCGTGCATAACAAAAAGTAAATAAACAAAGAGGATAAAAGGAAGTTTTAATTCCCCTATTTGTGTTAAAAGTAACTATGTCTAAAGTATTCTTTAGTAGGAATTTTAATTAACAATGTTTGTTCAGTAATTACAGTAAACTACGTATATTCATGCAGCTATATAGGTCAATGTCAAATTTTATGGTGTGAATACAGGAAATACGCATTAAAAAATTCCTCGAAGCCGCAATTGGATGTGCAATGTAAAATACTGTGGTATGTGATAAAAGTTATGTTGTGGTTTGAGAGAGAGAGTGTGTGTGTGTGTGTATTTAATGGCAATTGACAATTAATAAAGCAATTGTTGTTGGGAATCATACGCTTAAAAAGAACTATCAACTTATTCAAGAGCTCTTTTGCCTCAATCATTTTCATTAAATGGACGACTGTTTGGTTAGTTAGTATATTTAATTTTAATGGCCTGTTCGAGGATAATAACTAAGGTTATGTCTTTGAATACATGAGTAGTTATTTTCTACCCTTGAGACTAGTGTCTTCAACAAACGTTTTCTATAAGGCAGCATGGAAAATGGAATGCGTATGTCAAAGAAAAGTCTTTCTAGTTATATTTCTAGTTGTGACTTTGTTGTGTTCTTTAACTTCGTTTTTACTATTCGCTCTTTAGATGTAATGGAATATTGTTGTGAACTGGAATATCGCTTTGGTGGAATGTAATGTCTATTTTCTATTTTGTGTATTAATCATGTTTTCATGGTATCTCAGCGCACTCTTCGTCTTTCAAAATGTTCTTAAAATGTTTTTAAGAACGTTGATTTAGCTTTCCAATGATGTGCTAAGTTCTGCTCTTGAATCATGAATGAATAGGAATTTATGGGACCAAAATTGGGACAAAAATGAAAGGGCAAATTGAATACGAAACTTGGTCCCACAATACGGACCGTTGTTTCTCTTCGGTAATTTTCCCTATTTTTCGGACTTTATTAGTAATAATTTTATTTGGACAGCAAAAACAGAGTTGTTATCCTAAAGAACATTCTGTTCTTAATGCAAAAGTGAATAAACAGAACTGAACTTAAAGAAAAGGATGAGTTAGTGCATTTTTTATAAGGATTCTGAATTTCAATTTTTAATCGAAAAGAGCCTCTTTTGTGCTTTTTTCTTCACCCTTAGACTACTCACAGAAGGGTCTAAAGTTACATCACAATCGTGTTATAAGCATCTAGGACAATATAAAATGTAAAAAGGAACAATACTCAAGTACACACAATATTCACACATACTTTGACCAAAATCTAGCTCTGACAAGAAGTGGTGGTCTCAAAATGTCCAGGGCGAAGCGGAACCTCCACGTGGAGATCTCTGGGCAGCGTGCTATGGAAAGTGCACAGTCAAGAATGCACGCTGGCGAACTCATCTAACTAACAAAAGCATCTAACTTTGAACAGGGCCTCAGTGAAAGGGTAGTTGTTTCTTTTCTACTCGTAATTAAAAAAAAACAATACTTATATGGATTAGTTCTTTAAATTAATTCTCGACATAAGTGTAGCAAGGAATTAATTTATTTAAGAAAAGAAAAATATGGAGATTATATTGATACATTGCAGAGAAGACTACATCTAAATGAATATCAAAATGTTGTATATCTAAAATATGGCATATGGTATATATATATAAAGTATTATATATCTAATAACTTTTTTCTTTAGTTTGTTTTTTTTCCATTTGGGCATAGATTCACAAGATTGGGACAAATATTTGGAGAATCATTTTCAAGCCTAAAAAGTGTGAAATCTGAAAACAAGAAAGTGCGCCTCCTTACTAAAGTCTAGGTCGTCCTGATATCGCGAGAAGCAAGCATGTCAGTTAGACATTTTTCTACCATAAAAATACTATTGTTTATATAACAAAGAAATGTAGAACAGAGGTAATAAGACCTTCATGATTTTTGGGATGGCATATTTTATAATTTAACTACGTTTCTGTGAATATTATGCACAAACTTCGCCCGTTTGAGCAGTTCAACAAGATAATTAGTTACATTTGGGGATATATAGCCCCATACACAAATATGCATAAATCACGATTTAAATTGCAGTAATGTAATAGTTAACTATACATTCTGAATTCTTGACCAATACGTTTAGCATGATATTTTTTATATGTGGAGATTACCCCCCCCCCGGAGTGGAGCAATAAGAACGCGCTATTTGTACAACTTCCGTCGATAGAAATTACACACCTCTAAACTGTCTCGGATCATTGTGAGCATTATACGCAAAAATATCGGAATGAAGCAGTCATATTCACAACACCGATTACATTCTTGCAAGGAAAGCAGAAGAGTTCACATAGTAGTACATATTGACAGATGGCCTTGAATATGAAACAAAAATATTGTAATGGGAAAAATAAGGTACATAATTTACATTCAGAAAAATTTTATTTAAGTGCTTTCAAGAAATTTAACATATTCAAAATTACAAAAGAAATCAATATTCAAAAAATCCAAAAAATGTCTCTTGAAATGAATCATGCTGATGACATCAGATCTACAACAGACAACAAATCTTAGTAAATATCTCCAAATTATACAAATAAAACTATTAATTACGACTAACAACAATTCAACTTGTCATGCAATTCTAATAATTCATACTTGATTTATAACCAATAATTGGACTTAAAATATCTATGACCTCCACCATGAGGATTTCCCACGTTTTACTTCATTTGAATAAATAAATTGAATATTAAAATAAAAAATAAATAAATTCCCCATCCTGGCGCGGGTTTTGCTCCGGTTTTCCTTCGGGTAGAGGCGGATTTCTTATACAGGTTCTCTAGGCTTTGTCTAGGGGCATGTTTATTGTAATAATAAATCGTGAATTTAGTGTTATTTCAATTCTTATGATTTTTAAACACTATACTCAGAATAATCTATAGTTCGATAATAATTTGTACATGTATTTTTTTTGCGTTAAATTACAAACATATTGACATTCTATTAGTATTATAACACGTAGCTAAGTTTTTATCTTATCTAGGAATTTTTGCTGAAATTTTTGAATCCGCCTCTGCCTTAGGGCCCTTGATCGGAATTCATGGGATGGTCCCTTGTTTACTTCCGGAGAGTAAATTATACTAAATTCAAAATATTGCCGAAAGTAGCTACGTAAAAGTTTTTCTACACTGACATTTATGCGTAACGTACACTATGAATGCCATTTCAAATAATGGAAATTTTGAAAATATTATACAAGAATTCCATAATATCTCTCATTGGTATTTTTATTCCGCAACAGTATTAAACATTAATAAAATATATCAGATTTAGCTATCTGCATTAAGCACATTATAAAACATTAACATAAAACACATAATAAACGGAAGATCTATTTCTTCTGGACAAAAAAAAACTAAATCCCTGTGTTTTCTCCCTTTGAATTGTACTACAGATGATTTGTTACTTAAATTTTACTAAATTTTTAGTAATTTTTATATTTCTTTTCTTTTGTATTCTCTAAACATTGTGAGAAAACAATTCACGATTTTACTGCCCTTGTCTAAACTCCTACTTGACAGTTTTGAGATATCAATGCAATTATTGCAAGCCCATATTGAATGACTGGAGGAAGGAAATGACGTACCTTCATTTGCAGCAAGAGCATTGGGTGCAATTGCCCCCACAATTTCCACTGCAGCCGCAACCGCTGTTGCAATCTGAAACAAAATATAATTAGTTATTAGTATGAATGATTGGAATATATATTTGCTAAAATATTTTAATAACATTTTATTACCAAAAACTGGGAAAATACTAAACTTTTTCAAAACTGCACCTCATAGCAAACAATTGTGCAAAAAATTTAAAATCATTTGTAAAATATTACTAAGTTCATAAATTTGGGGAAATCTTTTACAACGATATATCTCGTAATACATATCGTAAAATACTGAAATGAGTGATGTGATTTATCAATAAATATTTTCACATCCTAGTTTGAAGACATTCTCAACTTCCAATTAGTAGTATGATATACATGGATATTTATTGAACAAAGAACATAACATTTTCCTTTCAGAGTCTTGAATTGTAAATACTGTTTGAATATTTTTAATTCTAACCCTGTATTAACCTCCCGTTTATTTCGTCTAATTGGTAAATATCTCTGCAATCGTGACATCTGCCGTAAACAGTATTAAAGAATTTAAATTCTAATTTGCTCAGAATTATTGAACAAGTTAGAATGCCAGTTTTATTTCTAAATCAAGAGACTTTTCATCTCTTTCCTCAACAGTTATGGTACTCTTATTCAATAACAAGTTTCCATTAGCAATCTGTAGAAATATTAAATTATTATTGGCGTATCATATTAATACTTACTGCATCCATTAGGTCCACAACACGGAGAAGGCATGTTGAATGTTTGAACTTCTTTACTGAGTTCAAAGCGTAATATAGTGGATTGTGAAAAGCGATCTGCTTATATACCCAGAAATTTTCACCGAATGTATCCTTCGTGAGTTTTTGAGGATTGATTTAGCCTTGTCCTAGTTGCTACGGCGACACGCTTCGAAGCGACGTTTCCATGGATCCGTCGAATACTCTAGCTTAACAAACAATTGCCAAGTATTTAGGTCAATACAATTAGCAGTTCCATTTTACGGTAAGAAAAACATTTATTTTACATCTGTAAAATATACTACGTGGGCTATCGTGTAATTTGACATCTCATCACTCATGGATTATTCCTAAATTTTGTTCATAAAATTTATTACAGTTCGTGATAATATTAAGAAAATGCTCTAAATTTAAATCATGCTAAACCGAGAAGGCGACGTTTAAACTTTATCATGCGTCTGTTTACGTTACTATTTCGACGTGTATCTGCCACTTATAAGGAGATTAATTCCTGTGTTTATGTAGATTTTCAGTTTCAGAAATATTTACCACTGTTATTTAAATGTTTTTACATTGGATTGTAAAGCATAACATCAAATAAAAGAATCAGGGACTCTTAATGCATTCGCTCCGTTCAAAAGAGCAACTAGCTGGCAAATAATTCATTAAGAGATTGATTCAATAAATCAAACTAGGCGTTAAATTTTCAAAAGCAGTCGTATCAATCACTCAATTTATACGCCAGAATTAGACATGTGAACATTATTATCTGTTTTATAGTGAACAAAGTGTTTATGTGTAAGATTAATCTAGAATCTCTCGAATTGATCTAGGAAACACTTTTTTATGTGTTTGAATGATAACAGACTCGTTTCTCACAAGCAATAAAATGTTTTTACAACATTTTCTATTATTTCTGATGAACACTTTGTCAACACCAGACATATCTCTACAAATACTCATTTCTCGTGTACATGGAACAAAATACGGCTATACTACTGCCATAATTTATTTCCGATGTTGTCATTATTTTTTACTAAAACCTTTCTACACAGTGTACGTTTGATTACCAAAAATGCGTTGACCTTGACAAAAATAAAGGATAAAAACAAAATTTTTTTTTTTTTATTAGTGATATGTTGATTTCCTTACATTGACAGGACCCGGGTTGTTGCGTTGACCTAAAATACTCGTTCAATATAATTTTATTAGACGGATGAACTAACCCAAACTTTTAGTGCTCTAAATATGAAGTGCGATTTTTTACATCATTTTCCTTTCTTTACAAGCTTATATTTAACTTGTTTCGTTTGTATGTATGTTGTCCTTCCGTTTCAAAATTGGTAATTGATATTTCGGCCGCTTCCGATTTTCCAATCGATCTGTAATTTTACAGATGTGAGATTTTTATGACAGTAGATTATCATAGAATAGATATCCGCGAACCATTTTACGAAAATCTACCCTTAAGGGGATAAAGTGAGGGTATGTATGTGTGCATATCACACCATAACTCTAGAATGCCTGGAGTAATTGCAAACAAACTTGGTATACATATAACTGACTTTCTGACAAGCACTGTAGGGATAAAACAACCCTGAAACTATTAGGGAGAAGGAGGGAAAATGGTAGCCTGTAAAATAATGGCAAAAGATAGGACTAATCTGGTGCTAATTTGACAGATAATTAAACGATATTTTACTAAAAAAAGCACAAAATAATATAAAAGTAAATATTTTTTTTAACAAACTTTCATATAAATAGTACTAGGGGGGACCCAAAAGTAATGGAAATTTCTTTATAAAATACATGTACTATATTTTTTCAAATACAACTTTAATCGTATTCAATGTACTCTCCATTAGCATTAATTCACTTGTCCAAATGTGTATTCTAGTGTTGGAAGCACCTTTAAAGTTCGTCCTCAATGATATCTGCTTGCATCGTCGTGACATAGCGTTATACGTCGTCGACATCAGCAAAACGCTTTCCTTTCAAGTCTTTCGCCCTAGGGAACAGGAAAGTGTCCCAGGGACCTAAATCTAACGAATAGGGCACATGGGTCAAGTTAGCCGTCTTCGTTGAGGCTACAAACTGGCAAAAACTGAGAGCCGTGTTCGCGCGAGCATTGTCAGGGTGCAGGGAACTTTGCTGCCAATATTCGCATTTCCAAACCATAAATCAAAATGCGCTGAATTGACCTCCAGGACAATCCGAATAAGTCGTCGAGTTTATCTTTTGTCTTTGCGTCGATTTTCACTCAACGAGATTACGGATTTTGTCGATGTCCTCGGTTCGAGCAGTTGAAGGACGACCGGAACGGGTCTGACCCTCAATGGCCATATCCCCCTTTTTTAAACCAAGAAAACCATTCGTAATCTTGTGTTTTACTGCATGTTCTTTGTATGCTGTTTGCATTATTACAATAGTTGACGCTGCGATCTTGTCTAGTGAACAACAAAACTTCACAACCGCATGTTGTTCATGAGAATCAGCAAATTTTTCGTCTTACGGTTGATCTACAGAGGCGTACAAAGAACAGTCACAGAATCCAAATGGGTTGTTGAAGGAATACGCCGCTTTGCAGACTGATTCAGGAGAGGTCCTACAACAGCTCCCTAAAAGAAGCATTACAATTTCCGTTACTTTTGGGTCCCCCCTCGTACTTTACTAAAAAGTTATGAGTAGTTAATTTGAAAATTAAAAATGTTGATCAGATACGTTTATCAAGAAATTTAAAAAAAAATAGAAAATTTTAAAAGTTTGAGACTTTTTCCAGACATTCTTAAATAGTATTAGTAATTATGAAGCTTGGCGCTTCCAGCTTCTAAAATTTTCTGATTTTCTTTTTTTAACAACTTATCTGCTCCAGTTTTCTAATTTTCAAACTAACTGAACATTATTCATTACTTTCTAGAAAAGCAATTTTTTTAATAAAATATTGTTATAAAAAGGTTTTTTACGTTGATTTTATTCATCTAACACATTCTCAATATCTTTTTCATCGTCTCCCAATAAGATGAATTCAGAAGAAAAGAAATAATATATATAAACGTATGCTTTCGCTACCGGAATCAGTAGGAACTAGTTTGTGCAAAAATATAATAGGGCACTGCTTTGAATAGTTTTCCAATTATAAAAACAAATAAATACCATTGGAAAACGAGTTAGAATTGAAGAGCAATTATTTACTGCAACTTATGGCATAAATTCAATGAACATAAATAATCACCTCTGTTAGTCGTAAATGGTTCCATTTTATTGCGTTTCTAAACCCTAGTTTATTAGGTGTTCCTCTACACCAGGGATGTCAGCGTAAGCACGAGTGCAGAAGGGCACGGTGTATTGTGATAGAGCAAGCTGTGCTTGTTTCGCATGGAGACAGGTTACAGTCAGGTTTGCCAAAAGGACATTACATGGCACGGAAGATGTCGAACAGCAACTTTCAGAATAAGTGAACCGAATTTCAGAACGCGTGGCTGGATGCAACTTGGATCGTGTGCAACTTCTATTGACACCCCGCTCTGCATAAACTAAATATTACTTCAAAAGTGTGGAGATGACTTGACCAAGTGATAGAATTTCAGATTGTTGGAAAGTTTAGATTCCTGTTGGTCTTTGGAAAATCATACATTAATCTTGCTATAAGGTGAGTACCAGGCGTTCAACAATCATTGCTGAAAAATAATATCAGGATGCCCCAATCAACCTTCCAACTACATTTTAATATAAAATATCATCCAAATATGTCATCTCACACCCTTCAAATTTATTACTTTGAAAAGATGATAACCGCAACAAACGGAAGTTAACGTATTACAAAGTTAAAACTTTCTGAAAAATGCAATTCCATTTACAGATCTGGCAACCTCACGTCACAAAATAAACCAAGAAAAATCCACTACCTGTTCATATCAAAATACGAAAAACAGCATGTAATTTACATGTATGCATCATGAATAATCTGGATATGTAGAGAGAGGTGTCCAAGTTGACCAAAGGGATGCTTTCTTAAAGATGATATAAAAATGAATATGGTTTGCTGTTGTGTGTTAAGTTCGACCCTAGTTGCGTTGATAGGAAAATTCGACACCACTTATGTTTTTCGGAGCGCAAACACTATTGAGGTGTTAAATAAATCAATTTATTTTTATTGTCTCTCTAATTTTAAGGTTTCACGATGTTCAGTCTTATAACAAGTGGTATTTGCTCATCCATGCTAACAAATTAAATGCGTCACGCGAAAGCGTGTCTGTCTGTTTGGTACTTAATCACGATATAACCACTGAACCAATCGTGATGAAATTAGGTAAGTATATAGTTAAGATGCCGAGAATGAATATAGGCTAATTTTTATAACGCGTGAAAAGAAAGATATAAAATGACTTTGAACATAAATATCGATGAAATCGAAAATAAAGAGAGGTATTTTCGCTTACGCCGCCTAAACGGTAAGAGATAAATGATAACTATGAACGGCAATATTGTTCGCCTCAAAGAGTTCTATAAAAAAGTCCGGAACCGCATATGTCTATGTACAAAGGTTCATCCAAATTTTTGAAAAAACTCTATTAAAAATAGGAGTGTTAAAATACGTTAATTTAGAGAATAATTTAGGAAGGAAAAAATCAGTCATCGCCAAATTTAATGAATTTCTTGCTTTGTGCATTTAACAAAGATAAACCGCCTATAAATCGTACAATTTTGACGGATACTTTAGATTTTACAACAATTTTATTGAAATGATGCAGCCGCGTCATGCATCGGAAGCGAAAATTCGATCGGCGCGGCTCCCACGGGATGGTGTATTGTATGCAGGAAACTTTTGTATTGAATTAGTATTATTATGAATTTGAAAAATTAGGATGCTGATCATGTTTTTGAAAACCAGCAAGTAAAAGTATTTTGATCTTATAACGTAGATAGATTTTATTTCTTCCAGAGTAAAAGATGTCTAAGTAAAAGAAGATGTTCCCAACCTGGGCCGGGTTTTTCTCCGTTTTTCCTTCGAGTAGAGGCGGATTTATTATACAGGTTATCTAGGCTTTGTCTAGGGGCGTGTTTATTGTAACAATAAATCGTGAATTTAATGTTATTTCAACTCTTATGATTTTTACACTATACTCAGAATAATCTATAGTTCGATAATAACTTGTACATGTAAATTTACAAACATAGTTGCGTTAAATTACAAACATATTGACATTATATATGTATTATAACTCGCAGCTAACTTTTTATCTTATCTAGGAACTTTTGCTTAAATTTTTGAATCCGCCTCTGCCTTTGGGCCCTTGATCGGAATAGATGGGATGGTCCCTTGCTTGCTTCCGGAAGTAAATTAGTTTATTGTCCTCCACGTGGTCATAAGCAGTTTGTACTGTTTTTTGACAATAAATTTATTATTATTAAGAAAACCTCCGGACAACGCCGGGTATTTATCATAAATTTATATCCATGACGTTCGAAGAAGCAAGATAGTTAGCTTACAGATTCATTGCAGTGAATCGGTTTGGACATAACTCAGACCGACTATATCGAGTATCTTATGTATATGCCTTGATAAGTAGTAAATTCTGTAGATAAATCGAGTATACATGGTCTGTGTGATTGTGTTGAGTGTTCTTCATTGCTCAGAGAATCATTGGGAACTCAAATTGAAAATAAATCGGCTGTGTTACGCAGATTCTGTTGAGAAATACCGTTAAAGTGTGTATAGAATTTCACCAATATGTATGACTACTGTTCCATTCAATTCTTAACAAGTTGTAGTTTATCAACAAAGTAATATATTTATTGTACGAAAAACTTTATTATTAAGAATGTTTTTTGATTTAAGTCTTAAGAGCGGTAAAATGTTACGTACAATCATTTGGAAACGTATCATTAGCTGAACATCAGTCATTTTTTATTTACGTTTTTCTATCAATTTCATTTTTACTATATTGAATATCACTGTTTTTTGTATCATAATGTTTAACTGCTTGAGAAATCGGGCTGGTGGCAGTTGTAACCTCTACCGTAATTTGGTGACTAACTCATCTCCACGTTACGAATAATGTTTGGTGGTCCTCTCTCCCCACCCTACGACTTTATAGTTGTTAATATCATATTGTGGTTTAGGTCCACCTTTTCAATGATTACTGATATCTAATGACTGATTTGGTATGATTTGACCCACTTCACCTTTGTGGGCCATCATTACCCTCCATTACATATTTTGAGGTGTTAACTCACATCATCATGGTGGAATTACAACTAAGGTGTAATCTGCGACCAGAACTATTCAGAATATTAAAACGAGTGATATACAATATTTGACTCTTTTAAGAATCTAATCGCCTTCATGATGTATGTTTGTTAATATTTTATCTTAATTGTGTGTGATGAATTAATCAAATTAAAGCAATCTAGTTCTATTCTTTAGTTATTTCTAAACATGGCACTTACTGACGAACGAATTTATTGTGACAGTTCTATCAATTGTCTGTTTTCTGTTATGTACTCATTTTCTGTAATGAGTAACAAATAGTCTGGAAATGGTGTTTTTTGTGTTTTATTGGGTTAAGAGTAATTATTTGAGAGGGAAAGAAGTAAGCAAAACAACTTATGTAGGCTTAACGAGAAATTTATTCAAACGCACATTTTTATACCGCTATTAGCCTCAAGGATGGATATAATCTGGTTACATAGCTGATTTACAGTTCTTCATGAGTTGTCTTGAGATACTGGAAAAAAAAGAATTACGAACAGTTATTATCAGTTTAATGAGAAATCTAAAAGTTTTCGATAACTTACTTAAATATTGGAAATATTTTATCCCTTACATAATTATTTAATGAATAAAGCATAATTTTTGTCACACTTTGTTAGATATCTTACCTCGTATTTGCCAACTCTAGTATTTGAAGTGAAATTCTCTGTAAATTTGCAAGTCAAATTAATTGTTACGTAGCAATTTTTAATATAATTTTGATCTAGTTTTAAATTTATATTTTGTTTCATGTGACCTTTTAAAACCCCAAACATCAATCTGTATCATTAAAGTTTGATATCAGTTTGCTTACATTCATTTGCAGCAAGAGCATTGAGTGCAGTTGCCAGCGCAGGAACCGTTGCATCCACAGCCACTGCTGCAGTCTGGAATAAAACGGAAAGAATTTATAGATTAAGAGGTCACTTAACAGAGATCGCCGCCAGAAAGATCTCTTATATCAAACCTTATTAGACAAATAGTCCAACTACATATTTAGCTCATTGCTTGAATCTGAGAAGTAAACTTATTTTTTTAATATATTTATTTCTAATTAAATATTTATAAGTATTTTTCACAAATATGATAACTGTGGACTGTTTCTTTATATGATAGTCATTTTTATAAACGATCTGAAGTCCTAACAATACATTCCCGAAGCAAATATTATCGTGGTCACTCTTATATACGAGCTTTCAGTAAAAATGGATACGGAGAAAAAATAGAATAATTCATATGCTTCCATATGAAACATAAAGTATGTTTATTATTGTATTTATGATATGTGCCAAACTTACCCTGAGTCGCAAAGGAAGTGTTTGCGAAATTTTATGGAAAGACATTTTCACAAAAACAATTTACCTCCCCAGGCAACCTCGAAATAATCTTAACCGCTTGCGGTACCAGGAAAAAGTACTAAAATTCCGACGGGGAAAAATTAAAATTGCGTATCTTTTCTGAACCGTTTCAAGATTTGATAGACATCCATAAAATTGTAAGTATTTTCATACCGAACAGTTCTTTAAAAAATCATCATTACACGTCATACGAAGATCCAAAATGGTCGAAATTTGTTTTAGTTTAGAAAAAATTTTGGATTGAAGAATAAGGTATTAAATGAAACGGCCTCACTTTTACAGATCTAATTTAGTTTCTATTAAATAAACTTCACACGTTTCGACCCTCACTGTGGGCCATCATTTGGAACACTACTGACAAAAATTATTGTAACTGTGTAACGTACCGGCAATAAGAAAGAATTTCACACAAATTACAGAATGTGGAATAACCCGAATCTTGTACAAAATCAAGGAATAAGGCACAGAGACTACACTTATACACATAATATTTACAATATCGGAATGAATTAATATCATGAAGTAATATATTGTTCATGATATGGGTACAGAGGCACAGAATTAACCAAAATTATAGGAAACAAAATTACATAATAAGTAGAAAAAAATATAAAAGACAGACGGACACAGTGCAACAAAATTGGCAGAGATTGAGCAAGAAAAACAAAATGTTATTAAAAATATTACTAAGGCATTGGAGATTTTAACTTAATAAAAATCAAATGCCTCAAACAATTAATTGTTGGTAAAGTATTAAAATGTAGTATATTTTAGTACAGAATATAAAAAAGTATAAAAACAAAGAACACAAGAATGACATAAATAAAACAAGGATGTACAAAATGTTATTTTGAAATTTCTAAGAAAAAATTTACTTTTAATTTTATAAAAATCAATCGTGCTGAATCTCTAAGGGTTAATAGTCGGTAAAATAATATTGTAAATATTTGAAAAATATTAGTAATAGTATAGATGTTGTACAAGCTCCATGTTATTCCGTATTATGTAATTTTTGTGAACAGTCTTTCTCATTTCGAATAAGTTAAACTGTTTCAATAATTTTTGTTAGTAGCCGCCTGATGATTGCCCTCAGTAGGGGTCGAAACGTTGTAAAGTTTATTTTATAGAAAATAAATTGGGTCTGTGAAAGTAAGTTCGTTTCATTTAATAATTATATTCAAGTTCTGTAGGTGTAATTACAATATGAAGAATGAAATATTTTCGTAGTTCGATTCCTAAATTGTTTCTACTTACTGCATCCATTAGGTCCGCAACATGGAGAAGGCATGGTGTTAGTAAGAGGGGCTGATCGTGCAGTGCAATACACGAAGCTCCAACTAGTATGACACAGAGATAACTGTCAGCGCTTATATAGTCAACGGAAGCTCTCACTATGATTTCTACCAGTTCGTGAAGTTTCCATGTCCTTGTTCTAATTTTCTTGCAGTTGCGATTTGTTTTTCACGAAGTAATGATGAAAATAAATTTTGAAGCATGTACAAATTATCAATACATTGGTATAAGACGTCTGACCTGCTGGCCGATATTGAACCTAGTACGTTCAGTAAGTAGTACTCAACGGATTTTTCTCCGGTTTGCGCAAGTGGATGAGAGTGTTTAACTCCCTAGTTAAACAAAGTGCAACAATTTTTGGGTAAGTTGTGTTTAACAGCTGACTATGGTGATAATGACGAATGTCAAAGTCGGAAAAATCTAACTTCATCTTCGCGTGCGTCGATTAAATAGTAGGAGATAGTGAACAAAATGTATATCTATAATGTTTGCCTCACATACGTAGTTTTACAAAAAAGTTCGCAACAATAAGGAATGTTACATTATGTTATCGAAATGTGTCGAGATAAAAATTCATCTTTAAGGTTCACATATAAGTGCGTACTTCATATTTCAAAATCTACCAACAAAAATAAATTAAAATTTAAACCTAGTGTCTGTGTATACAATTATTTTATTATTTATATAATATAACTTAACAGAAATGTTGATTGAAAAATTCAAAAAATTACTTCGAACAAAAAGACAATTCGAACGTTCGATAAAGTAGATAATGATTCTTTTCTTCAATCACATTAAAGGAAAGTGATCTCTAAGAATATGCTTAATTTATTGACACTAAAACAAATGGAAACTTTAAATTATCGAACCATCTGGTAGATTGTTTTCCTCTAGAATTATCTATCGGAAACTAGTTTACATCCTACATCCTTTCAAACATGTAGTATATATGGTCTATTATCTAATGAAGCTATCTTCTTAAATTATTGCAGTTCAGTGGTTATTTTTCATCAGCTACACTTCATATCTGTGCTTCGGTTCCAATATTGATCAGTTTTTCTGTGGAAGCGAACCAATTCCATAAGTGCAATTCCATTTATGAAATTTTGATATTATATTGGTAGATTCATGAGTTTTTATGTTTCAATACATAAAACAATTTTTAAATGAACAAAATGACATTTGAAACAAGTGAATGGGATTTAACAAGAATCACGAACCGGGTTTGTGGATGAAGTTCATTAAATTATTTCTTTAATAATTCTGTGTATATTCAATCTAAGTCTTTGAACATTTGATTAATTATCAGACTTAAAAATAATTTTAAATCAATTTTACAACAATACGTATAAACAATACTTATTGAGAAATACATGTTGAGGTATATTTAGTTGTGTGAACGGTAAAAGGTTCATATTTTGGTAAAATAAGAAACACGCACAATCGACAGACGCATCCACAAATCAGTTTTGCAACCAATTTTAATAGAAATATTCAGTAATTTTTAAATTATTACTTTTTATGATTCTCAAATTTTAAGTTATCACTACTTCATCATATGATATTTCATTTTCAAAGTTATCAGATTATTTTGTGAATCGTGTGACATAATAGCAAATATTATTTAGTTTTAATCATAATAGTTTAAACACTAATCAATTAAATATTTTTGAAGTAATTTGCCATATATAATGAACTTTTAACTAGTACCAACAAAATGAAGTAAAAGTTGAACTCATGTTTCCAAAAACACTCTTATCCGATTCTAAAGTATTTTATACTGAATTTACAGCTTAATAAAGAACTAAACGATAATACATTTTTCTTTTTTTCTCCTTCTTTCGTCAATATTTAATTAACTGTACTTTATAATTTTTATTGCGGTGAGAAAAAAAAATACTGATTTTTACACACATTTTGCCCTAGGACTTACTTTAGAAATTTTAAAGCTACTGTATGTTCCACAAGAAAACTTTACTATCATAACAGGACTCTGACACTGTCATACAAGTTTCCCTTTCTTATTTGTACGGTAAAAATTTACGGTTTTTCTAAAATACGGTTTTCTCGTAAACGAGAAGTTGGTAAATTTCAGACATGGACTCCAATTATAAATCAATACAATTACCGCGTATGCTACTTAATTTGTTATCGAATTTTAATTATTATAGCAACTATGTTCCATTGGCCAGAAAACAGAGGTCTCCGAGCATGCAGTGTTGCCAGACTTACGGATGCCGTCTTTCCTATTACTTAAAATAGAAAATTTGTAGTTTTAACGCAGTCTTTCGTCAGCTTTTCTCATAAAGGCTTTGAAAGTATAACGATAGGTTTAAAAAATGTTTTGTGCTTTTTTATCTTTATTTTAAAGATATTTTGTGTTTGAACGGCAATCACTCGCACCGAAACCGCACGCTAGATTTCATCTCGTCACGTAGCGCATTAATGAATTTTGAACATGAATTGTACAATTGGTAAAAAAAACAGTACCCTATTAGCTTGCCATTTAAATCAAAACGAAGTAATAGATTCAGGTTTGATTTCAGTCGGCGATACTAAATTCAGTGATATAAAAAAAAATCATTTCCCTTTGCCCTGCTAATATTTTAGCCATTTCCAGGCTTGACCTGAACAATTTTGAGAGTGTCTCGTGAATCTTACATCGAGTATCATGGCATAAACCAGAATGAATGAAAAAAAACGTATGCGGAATATCCGTAACATCCGTAACCACAACTAACGCTGACGTCACCGCTTTCGTCCGAACTCTACAGCAACCACCGCTGCCACCGCCTCTGTCGTGTGCGGCGCGCGTGACGGTTCCTTTTTGCTGGATGAGGTTCGCAGCGGTGCGACCAGATCCAAGCACTGCAGCTTGCCTCAATGTTCGCGCCCCGTTTTTCTCCTTCTGTTACACATTTGTGGCCTTGCTTTAAGTTTTTGAAACATAACCTGCACTTTCGTCTCGCTATAAATGGTTTTGCGAACCTATATAGGACATGATGTGATTGAATCGAATCCATCTTAGAAGTTCCTCTTAACCGGCCTCGGATCAACCGGTCACCGAATTATGCCGCCTATGTGGGGATACGGAACAGTTTTCTTTTCCTCCCGTAGAGTATAATAGGGAGTGACAAATATTGATTTTACTAATTGAAGATTGACCTTTGCTGGGAAGTTTCTAGAAAGTACACCAGCAATGTGACGTTGTGTCTTGGAGTTCAAAACGAGGAGGGAGAAGAAGTTCGCCAGTTTGATTTCCTTCTTGTTTCCGAGTCAGTTGATTCGTTGAAAAATATGTATGTATATATAGTACAATAAAATGAGTTGCAATGACGTATCATTTGCTTGTCTATTCGTGATAAGCAGATGAATTTGCAATTTTTCACGGAGACCTCGGATTAACCCGAAAAATGGGTAACCGGCCAGTGTCTGTCAGAAATTTTCGTTCGTAATATTGAATCATTCTAGTCTGTATTTTTATTTCAATATTTCGAGAGAAGAATTATCCTGAAAAATGAAAGATAATTTTAAAATTTTCACTATGTAGAGTGTGTAAACTAAATTAAAAAATTATGAAACTGACTTAGTGTCATTCATAAAGTACGCAACGCTTTATCAAACTATTCAATTCCAGATTTAGAAATATAATTCTGAAATTACCTACTACATAGTATACTTAAATCTTGTTTATTAATTTATGATAATTACTCCTGGGATTAGGAGCAATCACATAGCTTCATGTTTCATTAAGGGTAGGGCCTTTATACATAATATACTCCATTTACATTTTATTAATTCACTATTGAAAAAAACCCATAGCGATTCTGTAGTAATTTAATGTAAATAAATAATTCTTTTGAACTTCAAATTTTCAAAGTCAATTATATCTTGTGAACAAATCAACACTTCTTCCTTTTATTGAATTGATTCATCTGTGTCCCAAAATAAATATTTCTAAAAATCTTGTTCACCGTGCCACGCGCCAACAGGTACGTAATTTAGATATTACGAAGTCCTGATCAAACGTTTGGAAAATGTCAATTTATTGTAAAACGATGTTTCTGCATTTTCGGTATAATGAAGTTATTTATACGAAGATGTTTTGTGGTTAACATTTTAAGGAATGAGGAGTTTGTCAAAAATGTTTTGCGTATAACGGAACTTACTTCCCCTGCCAAGCTCTTACCTTCCTCCGTGAGATTGACCCCGGAAGATGTGTTTCCACGAAAGATCAGTTCAATAAATCATAAAATCCACTGTTTGGAATCAACTCGCCAGAATTTTTTTGTTCTTAAATTTGTCAATAATTTGGTATACAGAAGCAGTGAAGGTGTTTCGTAAATGTTATGACATTCATTATAAATGTTTGGTTATTGATAGATTACTCTTTCATAGACATTCCTACAATCAATGACATACATCATCAACGTGTAACGATGGAAATTTAAAAAAAGAAGAAAAAGAGCGGATGGTCATATGATTTACGAAAACGAATGTTTGTTAATATATTTGGACGCTTCTGGTCTAGATAATGGCTTATCTACTGTAATTAAATTTTTCTCACCTCTCGTGAACAGAGACTTACGCCTTTTTCATAAAAGCACTTTCTGTGTAGTTTTTTTTTTTTTGTGGGGCTTTAGGGCTCGTCAACATCGAAGGTCATTAGAGCCCATTTCTGTGTAGTTAATTGAACGTAGTAGGTAGGGATACTATTTCTTTTGGAGATATTTATTTTTTTAATACGAAAAATTGTATGAAACCGATAAGAGAGCAATACAAAACACAGGATGAAACTCGATGATTTGCTTAGTTTGATATAAATTGATATACTGACATTTTGATTTCACTGCCTAGAAAGACCAACATTCGCAAAACTCGCACAAAGAACGAAATAAAATAGAATCGCGTAGTTTGTAATATTCGTTATTAATATATTCTTCTTTATATAATTAATAACACTTGATATATTTTTTAGACAAATTTATTCATAATTTAGTTGGTGTTGTATTGCTCGTTTAAACTTTCTAACTTTTCATCATAGCCTCAAGTCCGTAAATGTCACAAACAAACCATGATTGCAGAAGGGGAACAAAACCTTTCCAGTAGATTTCTCATTAATTATAAATTAAATCAAGTGCTTAAGTCGCTCGAACCCTGAAAAGGGAATCCAGTATTAAATTCCTCTCATCTCAAATCGTTACTTATGTCTGGATTTTCCGAATGCGACAAGGATTATGTTTCTAAGCTTATCTTCTCTCGTTATCTTTTTCTTTTTTTAGGATTTATCCTCCAGCGTTTGAAACATTATCTTGAGGAGGGAAATGTTTTGAGAGTTACACCTTTCTTCTAAGATGACGTATTGTGATCTATAGACTGCAATGATTTCTAACTTACTATTATTTTCTAATGAATTATTTACTTGAATTTATAATTTTTATTTATAGTTATAATTTAAATTACCATAGCTTACTATTGTGGTGTTTTCTACAACATGCTCTTTGAAGTTCAACATGACAACACTATCAGGTATATTAATTTTACTATTATAATACTTTTTGTCTGGGATAATGAAAGAAAATTTATTATTACAAACATTTTAATTTTCTAATATTCTTTTCAAAACATCTTATACAAATGACGAGGGGATGAAATTAGTCGAAATACTACGTGTATATTTCTAACAGAAACAAAAATACATCGTGCATATTTTATATATTGTATCTAGTGAGCCCGAATAAAGATTTCGCTTCCAAAATTAGTTATATAACCTCTTCCAATACAACCTGAGCGGAAAACATAAAATACAAAACCTGGAACACAATATACGCAATAACATGTGACAATGTAATTGCCAAATTAATTTGAATTTGGTGATGAGAGCAACTCACGGGAAGATAAAATTTGTCCGCTATTTAGGAGTGTCCTCTTCAGAAATATTTGTGTGAAATAGGTGTATATAAATAATATTCAGACAGTGAAAATGATGTACAAATATGTAATTTTGAAAATTATTGACAAAAATCAGTAAATAAATCTCCAAAACGTATTTTTAAATGTTTAATGTAAACTACCCAAAATTGGTTGAAAAGTGAGGTTTCTTAGACCAAAGCTACTCTTGAAGGAATGAAGGATGGAAGGAAGGAAGAAGTACTCGATGTTTGAAGGCACTTCCTAATTCTGGACACATCGTTTAAACAAATGGTCGATTAATTTCAGGTGGTGTCTTTGTTGGCGGTTTACCGATATCACTTTCCTCCGTTTTTTGCACAGATTCCACTTTGTGGTTAGTTTTTTACTATTTCGATCTTTGTTGGTTTTACCTTCTTCTTCGGTTACTCTGCGCCGAGATGTCAACGGGAGATCGGACAATGGGCTGCAGGTCACTCCACTAGTGTTCGCTACCAGTGGAGACAGGTTTGAGCCAGGGTTAGTCACAAGGCTATCACAACAAGACGGTGAAGGTCGTATGGGAAAATTCAAAGCGAGAGAACTCGGAGGTAATGCTTTGTGTTTACTATGCGTGAAACACATGGTAACAAAGATGAGTAGTAACGGTATTACCAAGTATTCCTTATAAAAAATCGTAAATAAAAATCATTCATTTTTACATAATAATAAAGGTAATTTTCGTTGTACATCCGTCTTGAATCTTATTTCAACAAATTATCTATTTAAATATTCATATTTTTACAAATAAACTTAAAAATAAATACTTTTATATTATTGAATATGTTTCACGTTGTTTTCGTGTGTTTTAAAATACAAATGAGATATCTTTTGTGTTATCGAAATTCGAGACAATTTTTTCTTTAGAAATTGTACTAGAAACACAAGAACTATTGTCTTATCAATGTATCAGTACGTGGTCTAAAGTAGGTATCAAAATACACCTTCCTGAGCATTAATTTTTTATGAAATTATTAAATAAGAAAAAATTGTAATTTATATATAATGGTTAATAAATTGTATTTATCGTCTCAATTTTAATATACGATGATTATGAAATAATTCAGCATTACTTAATGCTAAGAATTAAACACCGTATGAGTACATTTGTGGCTAGTTGCTGTTATAAAATATAGTGATAAAAGAAGGGGAGTAAAAGAATGACTGAAAAATGTAACATAAAACTCCCTTATTATTCTTCAAATTTCTGCGAATTTATTTCTTTGTTATTAGCGTTCTCTACCGGATATAGCGATTTTTCGACATAGCCGTCGCCTTCGCAATGAAAACGAAACAAGAATTTGTGTAGAAGTCGTGGCAGTCAGGAGCATTTGGTGTGCGACATGGGCCGATTTTAAGAACCACTCCCACAATCCTTTCCCAGCCCCCACCCACTCAGTGCACTGCCAGCAGCTCCGTCTACATACCGCCCCCTACGCATTTTAAGAACGACTTCTGGGACGCTTCCAGGAAGTAGTCAGTAAGCTGTAACATTCGGCAACTCTGTATAGGAAAACGAAGCTCCGTCTCGGTTTTGCCAAAATTATTACTTTTGTTTTGAGTTTATAAATAGTTTGTTCGACCAATTATTGGAGTACGATTAATGTTTCTGTATTAAAAATATACATGAGTACAATTAAAATGCAAAAATTTACATTTTCAAATCATTTTTGTTTTGTATTTGCATATACTTATACAGTAATAAGTTGGCAGCAAGAGGTGACGAATTTCGTTTTTTTTTTTGTCGCTTATGGCGTACAAGCGTGGTGGCATGTCTTGGTTAGGGTCATTTCTGTTTTATATTGGTGTTCGCGAAGTTGTGAGGCGTGCTGTTTGATTTTCCTTTCTTGATTCTATTACGATTTTTTCTCTTTGTTTTGTGGATTCTCTCTTGGTTTACGGTTTTGTGCTTTGTTAGATTTTCTTATATAACGACCTTCGCTTGCTTTTGGAATTTTCTTACGCATTTTACTATTTTTCCTTTTTCTTTTCTTGGCTATCGTAGAACTTACCTATAATTTCTCTATTCTACTCCAATCTATTCCGTAATTTATTTATAATCTATACATTCGTAATTTCTTTTTTCTAGTCTTTTTAAAGCTTCTTATTTTTTTATTCTTTTAATTTCTTATCTATTTCTTAAAATGGCTTCTGGTTAAGACAGCATGTTTCACGAGAGGCGAGAAAGCTGTGCTATGCTCAGTTGTTAGAAAATTGAAGCATGTGATAGACAACAAGCAAACTGATGCTACAACATGTGAAGCGAAGAGGAAAGCATGGACTGAAGTCACATGCGACTACAACTCTAATGCTTCTGTGGACAAGAGGATGCTACACAATTAAAACGGTAAGTGTGTTACAATTGTTGAAATTTGTATCTGATTTTACATATTGGTAATTTCTGCTTGAATTTAGTAACTGTATTTATAACAAAAAGTTAAGTCCTGAATTTGTTTTAAACTTAATAGCTAGCAGTAAGTTGATAAAATATCACCGGTGTTTTCAAATTATCTTAATTTTATAAAATAATTTTTAATAGTAATGGAGATTATTCTTATGTTTAGATGCTGGGAGAAAATAAAGTCGACGTGCGACCGAGGAGAAGAGGGAAAGAATGAAGACTGGGGGTGGTACTTGCAGCACAAGTATCAGGGAGGACCCTCTCCTCCTTGAGGATATGATAATAGCTCCGCACGTGCATGTGGAGGTCCCAAATGTTCAGGACAGAGCGTCCCTAAGGATGGGACCTGCACAAGAAATATTTCGTGCGGAGGAACCATTGTCCTCGCAGGAAACAGTAACTACACAGGAACCTGAAATTCTTATGGAGTTTACCGGGGAGTGGCGGTGTACTCCCGGTACATCAGAAAGACCCTCTACCAGCAAACAAAATGGGAACGGTAAGACTTTATAATATTATTTATCCTATTGTTATTCAATAACGTAATGTATGAGATGTGAGTAATTGATAATTTTTTTTTGTTCCAAAACGGAGTAAAACTATAAAATCTCTGGTGGAAGAGGAAACGCGGTTGCGACTGATAAAAATGGAAGAAGCTATTCAACACTAAGAGAAGTGCATCTTCTCAGGTTAAAACATGAGGGAACCTTTTTGAAAAGGAGATGCGGTTAAAGGAGTTGCAAGAGGAAGAACTATTGTTGAAAATAGCCAAATTGAAACGGCAATAAATTTTATTTTGTATTTTGTGGTTTTATTTTCCTCTTTCTCATTATCATTCCGATTTGAGTTAAACCTTTCCAAAATATTGCTAAATGTTTATTTTAGAAAATTTAGGAAGTGTTCAAAGTGTTTGTATTACAGACTTTAGGTATGTTAAATAGCTTTCTCATAATTTTAGGTATTTTGATACAAAACTTGTGCAATTTTATTGAATTTTAAAAATTTACTTTCCTAAAGCTAGGTAACAATTTTAATACAGGCTCACAAATGTGGTTTTACATAACGCGTACAATGTTGTGTACAAAATTTTCCAAATATTTTCAAGTTTATATAGATAGGTGATTGGAAAATAGTGAATGGGTATCTGCTAATTATTCATATAGATTTACTATGTATTTTATTCCAGGTTGATCTTTCCGAGTGTTGAGTTCTGAGGTATTAATGAGAAATGAATTAACCACATTGAATTTTAAGTGGTAATAATTCAAAGAAACAATAATATATTTATTTTAGTCACGATATCAAATCATTTATCTGTACATCGAAACCATTATTTAATTTATTTTAATTGTGCGTTTCATTCTTGGTCATCAGTTACTTCGGGTTCTATTGTAAAACTGTAAGCCTTTTCAATTGTTAGTAATGTGTTCTAGATTTTAGATCATATAAAATGAATGAAGCTTTCCCTAACCATCGAAAAACTCTTAAATCACATGAACATTGCAATATTATCTAAGCTCTTAATGAAATCCAATGAGAATTTATTCTTCCTCGATTCTAGTATGTAAAGCCTTTGGTATGGTGTTTAAATACATCTACCAAAATAACGATGCCAAATATTTCAGAAATCTGTTATTTTGTAACCAATTGTAACATATAAGTTACAAATAAATTTGTATATACGTACTTGGTATTTATCAATTTATTGCAAAATTCGCCTAATATATGCTGTGTCAAATTTATCTCTGATGTAGGTCAAGGCAGTCGATATTATTTTCCTTGTATATCACTGACTTCACAGGTGCCTTCTGACACTCCTACTTTATTTTCCTGATGGCATAAATTGACTGTATTTTCCAAATAAAAATTTATATGACCGCAAATTACTTGAAAAGAATCTAACCAAAGTACATGGTTGGTGATCAATCGATAAATTAAAATTAGGAATAAAATGTGCAAAATGTATTTTTATTAATTTCGTTTACAACTCTACTGCAAGGAACCAAATTCTGCCAAGGAACTACTTTTAATAGTTACTTCAGTTTTCACTATGATCTGAGTTAAAATAATCTGACATGGTATTTTCTTATTCTCAAGTTAAATTATTTTCTGAGGAGGATATGACGGAACTACAAATTACAATAGCTAATTAAAAAAACAAAACAGTCAAAATCAATGGGTTCAAAGACAATAAACAAACAAAGTAGAAACAGATATGAACAAACGGAAAATGGGAAAGGAGATTTCAGACCAAGAAAGAAAGTTACGATCTGAAGAGAATGAAGAATTACTGGGCTAACAGGAAGTTAAAGAATCCTTTGCATAAAATTGACTAAAGTGGTCCAATAAAGGCCATTAAATATAAATAAATAAATAATGATTTTCTTTGTAATATTAAAATTAATCCCACTTTAATATTATCTGTAATTGTCTGGCTTTATTATTTTGAGAACATCTGGAAGAAATAGTATTGCGATTGGAAAGACAAAAAAATCTGAAGCAAGTCTACTCTCTTGTTTCCATCATTAGGAATATAAAAAAAAAATTATAAGGAAAAAGTAGATAAATCGTGGGGATCGTTACGAAAGATTGTCCAAAACGAAAAGCGAGGTCACATATTCAAAAAAGATTTTCCAGAAAGCAAAGCGAGGTCGGTAATAAATCGAGAAGCAGGAACACGAAGCGGAACACACACGAAAGGCACGGTAGGAAAAGCAAAACTGACATGGCCGACCCAGGCAGAGACTGCAGGCAGCTACTTGAGAGCACAGTTTGTGCGCTGCCAACAGCGACGGGGGCGTCGGCAGGTCCTGGGAGCCACCCAGCTCCCAGAAACGATTCTTAAAATCCAAATCCACAGGCAGTCATCCAGTGCGGAAGCTATCCTGGAAGCGGTTCTTAAAATCGGCCCTCAGTCTCTCAAGAGCATTTTCTTTGCTTGCTGCACTCAATGGAAGGCAATTGTGCTCCGAGGGTAAAACCAATTCTGCAGGGATTCGTGGAACTACAGGTCTGCATCTGTCGGGGCGCGTCTACTGACGGGTCGTGGTCGTTCCGAAGGAGTAGCTCTTGGATTTATGCATGTGTGTGTTGAACTGTCGCGTATGAGATGATCATTAGAACGTTAGTAGGACAGGATTGTGAGGAAGAGTAAGGTTTGAATTAGTCTTCTGTTGTTCTTCTGACATGAGTGATAGAAATCATTTTCTTTATAATTGGAACATACCAAAATTGCATAGTGCCCGAGGCTAATTCACGCCATTGAAAATATTAAAATAATTAACAACTTTTCACCCAGTTTACAAGTATAGCCTGTGTAGAATCAGGACAGTTAATTTCGAAAAGGTATAAATTATTCAACTCAGAAACTTTTAATGGTGTTTCAAAATTTGTACTGTGTAAGACAATTTAGTAGCGTAATTATCACAATTCAAATGTTGTGTGTGGTTTTATAAGTATGTTTATAAGAATATTTATATTTATGAACAATGCTTGTTATTTTGATTGTAAATGGTTTGTAATAGTTTCATATTTTTCAGTAAGCAATGAATTCCATATTTATCAAATTATGACTAACTTGTATACCGTGGTTAAACACATAAATATACATGTTACGAATCAATTTTCTTTCATGTTTTATGTCTCCTCATTTTATCGGAAAGTGGATTAACTCTCTCTCCGCCCTCCCACACACACTCTTCTGAGTCCAAGGTTTCATAAAATTTAATTCATTTTCTCATCTGTTATGATAACCTAATTTTTATCCTATCTATTTTCTGTTCCATATATTCATCATCAATATCTAATGCCTCGTGGATATCTCCAGCAGTTTTAATCTCAGCGCGAGCAACTTGTGCTACGCCCCCATCCCCACCAACCACCACCCGCTCTCTTGAACCAACAATCTCTCATTTTTCCTCTGATACTTCAACAAGAAAGTGTGCCATCGCATTGCTTCCACCGACGTTAATATTGATTCAATCTGTTCTGTGAAGCTCATTGCGCATTGGATGCTGTATAGATATCAATTGACGTGTTCGTTTCGTATTACGTATTTCTCTCAACCTCGCGTTTCTCTCGGTTTTGTTTATTTTTTACATTTTATTACCTTTCGTTCGGTACTCCCTAAGATGACCAATACCTAGGTTTGAAACGTAAAGTTTAATGTTACAAGTGATGTGAGTGTAATAAGACTTTGCAAACAACTAGTTTAAATAACTACTTTAAACTAATCACAGGAATCGTATTTTATCACTTCAAAGTATTATGGTTTTAGAACATTAATCCTATAAAAGGAGAAACACGTAAAATTAACTCTGCCATTAAATTATTTTGTATATGTTTACTGACACTTATTGTTTATAAAAACGTTTATCACAAAACTATTTGTTATTTTTATGTTTAAGTTGTGTACTAATTTTTCCATGACCCCACTGACATATCAGTCTCTTTGTGAAACGATACGCGGAATTAGTTCGGGAATTGCAGCTTGCTTCTGAAGCAACGCTAGTGGTATCTCCTGCTACCAGACAGTATTGGAGTCGGATTTATGTGAACTTTGCCGCTGTCGTTCTTTCTCATCGCGAATAAAAGTTTGTTCTCATAAACGAGGCTTAACATAGGGTACATATTCTTTATCATGAAAGTGATATTCCTATTTAGACATTGTTATACATGAATACCCCAACATTTTTATTTGCGTAAGACCATTACTGTCATCCTAATTTTATCCTGAAAGTTTTGTACAACAAACTCGTTTTTACACGAGACAGCAGTTTTGAGACAAACGCCCGTAATATTTCTCAATAATGAACTGCGTGGGTGAATTAAACACTCGCAGCTATTAAACCTTAAAGCCCATTAAAGCCAAAGCAGCATATTCATATATCCCAAATGAATGAAAACTAATACAATTACACCGATTACTATTATATGCTTTGATATTAAAGTACACGCCAAGGTTGGTAAATAGTATGTTCACGAGATATGATGGTATCTCGGAGCCAAAGTTGTGATGTTACGAGTGAGNTAAGAGACAGATATGATGGTATCTCGGAGCCAAAGTTGTGATGTTACGAGTGAGCAACTTCAGTCAATCTCTCTGTTAATAAGATAATCATATATTATTACAAAAGATTTTTGGTTTATTCTGGCAAATATTTTTAATATCCTCATCCTAAACACTACAGCGTAATTATCCAACTCTTACTTCCTTATTGACAATTTGTCTTACGGTCTAATGTATTTGTTACTTAATCCTCTTTATACAAAAGTCCTCTTTTTAAGCAGGTGTACCTCACTTTGAAGTTACATTTGTATGCAATGGTTTTAAAGTTCTGAATAAAATATAACGTAAACATCCTCATTTGAATATTTTAGACGAGAATATTGATAACAGGATGACACAAATTAAAGATTCTGGATCATTATTTCTTTGAACTGAAACTGGAAAATTGTTACGGTTAGTTTTATTTTCTTGGGGGAGAAGTTAATATTTGGGTTATTTTCAACGAAATTTAGCGTAGTTAATTTTCAAAACTGCTCTGTATTTAAAAGGCAAAAGCCTTTCCAGCATGTTATGATGGAGGTTCCTATCTAGCATAGACTTCGGGTAGGTCAAGTCCTACGATATGGGCTCCGCGTTGGCTCCCCAACAGTAATACCCGGAAGTACGGGCTATTTTGCAGCACTGGAAATTCGAAATCTTGTCGACATTCGTCTCTTTACTTACATCTCTACGATTTCGTCCGCACCCATTCCTGTGAAAGGCGTTTCTTTCTGTTCAGCAACACTTATTTATTCATTTCGTGTCTTATGACGATGTTCAGGCCATGAGGTCTGTTCTTCCGTCTAATGCCGTTTTGAGGACAGGGGGATGTTTTCGGGGCAAGTGAACACCGCTTTTCAACGCCGCTTCGTGACGCCGCACAGTGGAGTATATTGAGGCGAAACCTGGTCAAAAGAATTTTATCCAGTGAATTTGATGGGTTATGGTGAATTATCGTTTATATGTATATAAACAAATGTCATGTTAAGTTAAATGTATTTTTGAATCGAGACTATACGTATCAAATCCACATAAACTATTAAAAAGAAACTCTATTTAAATTTTCTTAACATGAATAATGGACATAAAATTTGTTTATATACTTAAAAATTATTTTTCCCCATAATTCACCAAGTTTATTGGATAAAATACTTTTGGCCAGGTTTCGCCTCGATATACTCCACTGTGCGGAGACATGAAGGTGTTGAAAAGCAGCATTTCCTATCCCCGTGTACGTTGGGAAGAAGAGACGTTGGGTTGTTAGGAAAATTATGGTGTAGAACCGACATTTGTAGTAGGCAGGGGAAACCCCATCTGAAAATCTCACCTAGTTCGACTGAGCAGGGTTTGAACCTACGGTCTTCACGCAATGACTCTACAACTACACCACCGCTGTTGGTCAACACTCGCTTTGCTCTCCGATGCACTCAGCTACTCTGACCAACCTTTGAAGACCTCCCTCTTACATCGCTTTGTGGTCACCTGTCTCCTCCTCTCGACGCACGTCTGTTCAACTCAGATGGCTCATTACGAGGAGTTCGACACAAGCGCTTTTTGCTCACCCCACATCCACAGCCTCTAACTGCAAACTATCACTTCGATACACTTAAGTAGATTTTGGGTCCGTGTATAAATTGAATATGTCAATGAATGCCGATTTACAACACTATCCAATTATACTATCCGCAAACGTTAAGCAGTTTCAAAAAAGAACCAAGACGGTTTTCAGATTGTAATAATGATGGGGAGTTATTAGACATATTACAATAAACACAAGTTTTTAATTTTGTATATGTACATATTATCAAGTGCTTTCATTTATTTATGTTTATTGCATAAATTTATATTTTTTTCAAAACTAAACCAATTCACTTCGTTAAATATTTTGAAATACTAGGTTTAATTTCAAAAGTTGGTAATCCAGTTTTATGTGTAAGTAATAGAATCTGGAAATTAGTCATAGTGTCCTTTGTGGTATCATCAAAGGTAAAATAAGTTACGGCCGATGCACGCTGCTCGGAGGATTTTAACTTAGTAAACTTTATATTATTATAAACTTTAAAATGCTTAAGTTTGTTATAGATGCTATAGTATTCAAACTGGAATACTCAACTAGAATATTCAAAATGATTGACATTATTTGCTACACCCGTTTAGTTACTCGACATATATTGTCGAATGACAGTTGCTGTTGTACTTGGCTGCTGGAAATTTAAAAAAGTTTGGGGGCTCAAATAACATCAGTATCGACGCAGTACTAACGTCTATATATGCTTCGAAAAACAAACGCAAAAAAAATGGAATAGCTCTGTCGTTTGTTTATTCCGTTCGTCGGGTCATTGCATGTGAAATCAACATGTATTTATTACTTTCTCCCTACATTCAGCAACCATGTATTTTCTAAAATTTAGCATTCTTGCATCAATCTGAAAGGATTCAGAGGATAGTCTAGAAATGATTCTATAATAATACTCTCATATTCAATACACAGAAATTTTGTGAAATAAATATTATGTAATAATTTCTATATGGTTCCGAAGTCTCAGTAATTTTCTCATTTTCACGGATATTTGCAAACAGTTTTGAATGTAGTTTGACTTAAACCTACAGGAATCTCTTAAATTGCAGAAAACCGCACCAACCGGTAACAGATTATATTGAATGAAAATGGGAGACGGGACCGAGATTCGAACTGAATTGAAAGTCCCGAGTTTGAACCCCTCTTCCGTTTCTCTTTATCATGCCATAATTGAATTAACTTAACATTATTTTTTAATTAATCGTTTCATTTGTTAGAATATCATTTCAGGAACATTTTTTTTACAGTTTACTGTAAATTAAAATATATTCTTCCTTTGACAAACCGTCATCCGATTTATTGTACAAGTTGGTTTTCTAGACTTAATGGTTAAAACAAGGTGTACAAGTAAAACTAGCAATGCATTAAAAAATTGTTCAAATTCACACAAATATATTCCAATGTAGCTTATGTACACAATCCCCAAATCCCACAACGATGATTTCTGCGAAAATCAATATTTAAATTTAAAAAATTATTTTTTTAATACTTCGGTCTAACCAGTATACGTCAACAGTACATTTGTACTCCAAAATCGTATTTTATCCGAATAAACAGAAATATATTGACATCTTTCTGTTTATTCGGATAAAATACGATTTTGGAGTACAAATGTACTGTTGACGTATTCTAATCTTTCACTGGTATTCCAAACTTATTATAATTTTTCGTGATATCTGGCGTTGTATTTGTATGAGCTTAGTTCATGGTGCGGAGAAATGTACTGAAAATGCTGTGCAGATGTGGAGTGCATGTGACATGAACTTGGAGTGAATATATAAAGTTAAGAGTAACAACTATATGTCCCGAAACATAGAATAATACTTTCAAGAGATATTGTGTTAAATACGGAAAAATAATTGAGATTCAACTTTCCTAGAACCACAAACTCTCTAGTACTACGTTCATACCGTATTATCTCCGGAAACTATTACAGTGTTTATGCAAGAACTGTTGTACATGCACTGTTACATCACACAAGCTTCTTGTTCTCTGTCGCAGGAATAATCCGCTAAGTGGGTGGTTGTGTTTAATGTCACACATGTTGGAATGGAGCAGCGAATGTGATGTAAGAGCAGATGTCGTGGTGTACGAAATCACTTGACGCAAGTGTGAATGAGGTTTTAGTGATTGCAGGTAAATACGAACAGAATAATTAAAATTCCAGAATAAATTAAATTTTTCAATGAAAATTTCATGAATTTTCACAATTTTTGTATTTCACATGTGCAACTTTCGTTTATATGCGGTATGGATATTGACGTAGAAAAAGAGTCATAGACCTTTAAACCAAACAAACGTGTGTGAGTTGCGCTGCCCTCAAATTTTGGCTGTGACCCAGAAAATTGTGCTAACCGGGCACAGATGAAAGGAACAAAGACAAGCTTCTCATAGGGTGTGGATTTTTAAATTCGTACGTGGGTCGGCACTGAATTTAGAAACACCCTTCGCAATCCTTTAGGAAACAAATGTAGGTTGTGTTCGTAAAATCTTTTATTCATGAAATGCTACTATTGTTTCTGCGTAAATCTCATAAAATTCTAATTTTGTGTCTGCAACACAACAGAGCTTAAATGCTGTACAAACGTTAGTNAGGAAACAAATGTAGGTTGTGTTCGTAAAATCTTTTATTCATGAAATGCTACTATTGTTTCTGCGTAAATCTCATAAAATTCTAATTTGAGTCTGCAACACAACAGAGCTTAAATGCTGTACAAACGTTAGAATGTACCGTAATGTAAATATAAGTTTATTTCTTCGTTTTTTACAATTACTATTTAAAGTAGAAATATTGGATTAAAATCTTATTTCGTGCGTTTGTTTTCTACTTTTAATTACTTCCTTAAGCGTATATTACCTAGCAACTAAGATTTATACCTTCGTGTGGTGATTTATATATATCGTATCATTAGGAACTTTTAATTTAGTAGCTACTATCTATTAGTTTCGTCTCGGTCAACTTTTTAGTAGCTTTTATAATTTGCTGGTTTATTTTCATCGAATGATCATGACTTTGGTAAAAAATTGTTTCTTGAAACCACTAAAATAAATGAAGAACGTAATTGTGTTTTAAGGACGGTTGACTCAAGTGAAAATAATATGATTGGTTCTAGTCATTTCTATTATGCATAACTATCATATCTCATGATATATGAGCTCCATAATGGAGCGCCTCGTTTTTAAAACTAAAGATACCTCATTTTTTCGAAATCCCTGACTTATTTCTTATATTTTTAGCTCACCGATAGTGACGAAATAGAATTGGTGAAACTTAGAGAGAAATTCTGTTTCACTGAATTATTCATAAAGAAGAAAACATTTTTCCAAACACTTTTCCTATATAACTTGAAGTATTTTGATGCGTAGAATCCGAATCCGAGGCCACAATAGCTCCTTGACCCTCCATTTATTTAAATCCATTTTCTTTATTTAAGGGTGTTTTCTCGCAATGGAGCAATTCTGAGTTCATATTCGGAATAAGCGCACCAAAAAACATTAAGATACTTACCTTTAGTCTTGGGGTCAGACCAGTTTTCATTTTTCGTGAGACTGTGTAGTGTGTGATCTTAAAAAAATCTTCTACCATTCATATTTAATTAATATACATTCATTATTTCTAATCTTTGTAGCGTTCCTTACCAATATTTACAAGAAGAGATTAATAAAAATAGAAGAAGAATTAAAAAGTTATCAAAGGAATGCTGAATTTTGTGTGTATAATAGAAGAACATAAACATTAGATTGTTCTGGAACAATAATAGATGTAAAGGTTGAAAAATTCTCGAAGAAAAGAGAATATTACATGTTTCAGAATCCAAACCATACTTCGACATATGTCACATCAAAACGCGATATGTGAGACAATGATTTTCAATTTCAGCACTCAATATACTCTAAAGACAGTTAATCTTACGTACTGTAAAACCTCTGAGGATATAAACAAATATATCCTCAGAGGTTTTACATTTGAAACTAATGTTTGCATTTCAAATCTATTAATACCTTTAAATAATAATCTACGTCTTGTCGAAGATTTTATTCTACATTCCTTCTATTCCTTTAACTCATTTCTTCTCACTCTTCAATTGTTTTCATAATTGAAGCAGATTTATCTTTCATTTCATCTTTCGTGTTACGCTCAACATGAACCTATCAATATACCAGATTGAATTTTTGCCTCGTCCTCAGCTTTACAATGAAGTTAGGTTTTCGTTCACATTTTACTGCAGATGTCCTCCCTCTGATGGAGTATTACAAATCTCACGCAAAAGTACTTCAATCTCTCCGTTTTGTTACATTTCCTGTTTCCATCAATCTTTTTTCCCAATCTTTTTTACATGATAGTTTTACATGTGCTTTATTACATTGTTCATTCACGTCACACCCTCATCCATTTCTTTCTCGTGACACATCATCTCTTGACGTATTTTTCTTAAATTTGTACTTCAACATCACATCGTTTTCCAAACCCAACATTTCACCGTTCTGGCTCCGAAGCACTTCCTTCCACTACTTCACTCTAAGACTAAATACATGTATTTCCTAGTTTTCTCCCTGACATACTGCCTGCTCCATTTGCTGCACGCTTCTACAATTCTTCCGACTTATTGTTAGAATCCTTGCCACGTTCTGATCAAATCGAGTGCGATGCCATTCATATGCGCCGCTGACGCAGTCTGGTGAGCCAGAAATATAACAGGGTCGTTACGTCACGCTACACTGATAACGTTTATTACTGACAGGTCCTAAACAAGGAAGAGTGATAAGGTAGGAGATGATTCAAGGACACAGCAAAATATATTCTTTGCCACCAAAGTTAATTCTTTTCGTCAATTCTGTAATTTAATTATGCAATAATCTGTAATTTAAATGTGTGCTTATTTAATTCGTTTGTGTAAAATTACTTTTGAGTAATGCTTTGGCGGACGGGATGACTGGCCATCGTTTCACCATAAATGAAGTAATTTATTTATAAATATATCCGCGTGTGTGGACTAAATCTAAGTAAATTTTTAATGAATTCCCAGGTAACCAAACTATTTAATACTGATGTAATATCTTTTTGTAATAATATGTTTTCCAGATCCATACTCTAAAGGTTTTTTGTGTAGTATTACTGCAGACAACGCCTGTCTATAGCAGATGTATTCATAAATATTCTCGACACCTTTATGCCTCTCATTTCTGGTTTCTGAGGATTTTAATAACTTTTATCCGTTACCGTTAATATTTCATGCAAGATATATAAATCATCCGAATTTAAAGGATAAGTTTTAACACAACGTTATGTCTCACCCGTTCTTAAACATTCATGTTAATTTAGTCAAATTAACCTTTAAGTACATTCACTATTTAACCTAACGTTAGTGACTTCGTTGGGTATCGACCCCCCAAAAATAAAAAAAGGCGAAAAACTAATTGATTTCGCTGTTTTTCTGTTGTTTTCGAATAATTAATTAAAGTTCCATTCTTATTATTCGTAGTTAGGTTTAAAGGCGTTTCGACAATTAAGGCCATTGACACCCCAAATTAAGTGGTTAAACACTTCTTTTAAAGTTCATTTGGAACAACAAAAATTCCTCCCCGGTGGGGAATCGAACCCCAGACTTCCGCGTGACAGACGGAGATACTGACTTTTTCGTAAATCATACCTACTTTAAAATTAAACAAATATCATTCCATCAATTAAGTAACTTACATTTACACTATAATTTTTATTTCTTAGAAAATGCTTAGTGGAATTTGTAACTACGGCAATAATGACCGTTGCCTGACGCTTGTCCTCACACTGTGGAAGCACAGTCGTTACTTAGATTACACGGAAAAAGAGCGGCGACGTTACCCTATGAACAGAATTATAAACCAAACAGTGGACCGGAGGGGTATCTCACCAATGTTGTTAAGGATTACTAGAACCCGTGTACATAAATAAATTCGTACAGTTAATTATCTGGGCATGTACATCAATTATACATTTCTCTATCATACTAATCCAAAATTTACCTCCTAGGTAGCGCTGCAAGCAACGTGGAGTTACATAGTTCACATTCTATTGTGAAAATTGTATATTTTATTCAATTTTTTTGATGCCATGATGTTTATGGATAAATTGGTGTAGAGATTTTCACCCTTTTATAAAAAAACGTGTTCAATAATCTTAATTACGTCATCGTCATCCCAGTGAAGATTGGTCATCCAGTTATTTTTTACTGCAAATGTAATTGAACATTAGTTCCTTCGTGTAATATGTACAAGTATAGTAATAGTGTGGTTTCCTTTTGATTTTTGTGTATTAAGATGTTAAGTTATCATTATTACTGATATCTTGTATTGGATAAACCAATTTTACACCAGACAGCAAAACACATTTAAATCCTTTTTTTCATTTAACTGCGTTCATGAAATTATTTGTACAGCTAGTTTTATCGAATTACCTAAGTATTATCTTATCTTTTCTTTTCAGGTACGAATTGGACTTATTCAGTTAAGATACAGAATAGTAGAGTGGTAAGTATTCTGTCTGACATATTGTTTTAATTATCTATTATTTTTTTGAGTATTTGATTCAATGTTATCTTTATAAACATCTTGGCACATCAATACGTTTTATTAATAAAAGTACCTATTATCTGTGATTATCTCACTCATATTATCGTAACATGAAAAATGATTGAAAGTAATAATTTGAAGTAAAATATCCACTGAAAATGGGGTACCCAAAGGAGCAGATATAAAGCAAACTAGTTTAAAATATAAATCTTCTATACTCTTCTTGGACAATGTGTAAACTTTATACATGAATTTTAATTCGAGAAATGTGCGTAAATCCATATATATTGTCAAAATAGATGTATAATTTAAAAATAATATTACAAATAAAAAAATCAATGATAACGTGAAATCAAATATATTTTAAATACCTCTATAAGTTATGGAACAAAAGATATCATATTTAAGACGTTTAGAACAGCAATACATACGAAACCTATCAATCACACAAAACATTTTTTTCTTTGCCAAAACCTCCTCGCATCCCGTGTGATCGAAAAGTGAAAATATTTATAACGTGAACCATGGTTTCTGAACAAAAGTTTCATTTTTTCAGTCGCCAAGACATTTTGGAAAACTAGCAATCTTTCCAATTAGCTGTTATCGCCAATTACAATACTTGCTATACTATTGTTTTTTGTCGCTATTTATTTTTTGACAAACGAATTTCGTTATGCAAGAATATATAAGAATATTCATTATATGAGATAAATAATAAAAGAATAAAATACCCACCTTCAGAAATAATGTCACAGTAAATTATCACACGTTCATTAGACGGGTAATATATGTAGTAATCTAGAATGTATAACAAGATTCCTTCTCTGACAGTATTTTCGAAATTATAATTTAAAAATCAAGACGTTGTTATTTGAACATAAATTCTGGAAAATCAGACATCCCAGTACCTGTGGAACTCGTGTTATGGTTTCCCACGAATAATACATAGTCGTATTCACATATGAATTAAACTAATATAATAATACTGTGACTATTCTTATGGCTTAACTGTGAGGCTTATTATAGTGGGATAGGATTAGAACATCCGATTTGTACAGGTCATGAAGCAAATTCATAAACCCTCGACAGATGTTTTGAATTTGCATGCAAGGAAGAGACGATTATCATGCATTGATTGGTCTCTTTGTATTTACTTGCACGACTTACAAACATCTGTTTGTTCCTCTACTACTATGATGAAGATACGTCGCGCTTCTGGGAAGGTAGAATGAGATGAGGGATGTTGCGTGTTGATGATGGAAGAAATGTTTTAGTCTCGAAAAAACAAATAATATATTAAGACAAGAAAATTAAGAATTCGTTAACGACTGCAAATGTTCTTCGAACAGTCTTTAAATGTTAAATATACCAATTTATTTTTAGGTTTGCTTTTCTGTAGAATATGCCTTATGGAATTATTATTTTCTAATGAGTATTGTTTTGTGGCTACATTAAAACGCATTTCTTAACTTAAAGACATGTAATGTTCAGTATGTCTCACTAAATAGATCGGATTGATCATTTATCGCTGTTATTGAAGTATTCACGAAGAGATTTTAGAAGTACAAACATTCATTGTAAAAAGTCAAAATATTTATTATGTAAATTGGATATGCGGTTTTTTAAATTATAGACAATCACTTAACTTCACTTTATTAACATTTATGTAATGTTGCCGACGTTTCGATACTGTTTAGCATCATCATCAGTGCTGAATTATCAGTACTTTCCAGATTTCTATTTTTGATTTCATAAAATTTTACAATAAGCTTGAAGTTCAAATTTTAAAATTTTATGTAATCTAAAATAGAAATCTGGAAAGTACTGATAATTCGGCAGTGATGATGATGCTAAACAGTATCGAAACGTCGGCAACATTACATAAATGTTAATAAAGTGAAGTTAAGTGATTGTCTATAATTTAAAAAATCGCATATCCAATTTACATAATTCAGTAAGAAGACAATCAGTGAAATAGTCAATTTTAATTGATCAAGATATTTATTGACTTAAGGTAGGGATTCACGGAGTTTCTTTGCTGCCGAAGTACTAGAATCGCTTGTTGAGCTTCAATACAGATGGAAATTAAATAATGTTTTACTTCGTTATAATTCATAATGTTGTGTTGAACAAAATTGTATTAAAAATAAAGAAAATAATTATATTTCGCAGTGAATTGACTAACATGGAGTTGAAGTCTCACCTTAATTTTGGTAGGAGTGAGAGAGAACGACCAAAACCTGAATTATTTTACCTCTTCTCACGCCATTAAAAGTGTAATACCGAAATTATAATTTGGGATTTCCACTTTGTATTTGCAAAGTTTATGTGTAGAAACGTATAATATATCTATTTATTCATAAGATGTAATAAAAAATATATATTTATTTATGAGAAAGGCAATATCGGACTTCATACGCATTTAGCTACCAACCGACTAACCAATGTACATTATGAATATCGTATACTAGGTATATTGAGTCTAATATTACATGATACACTAGATATATTCGCCCATGAAAGGTCGTAAGTCTTTAGTTATTTGTTTAATTACATATATTTGATTTCACATTGAAAACTTTCAAATAAAATATGCTGCGTATCGATACCGCTATACGTAAATATAAATCTCGGTCTTCTCATCCCGAGTATTTTCTATGTATCGATTAGGGGTAACATGAACGTTTCCATGCTCTAACTTTTCTCTTTAAATTTCTTTGAATATTTAGGATATCTGCCTTCAGATTTTATAGTTTCATGGCGCATTAAATATTACAGCCAGTACACTACCGAGCAGTGATTCTGACTCGCACTAATGTTACCTTGAACTTCCACAGAGTTCTAGAAACTCCTCATTATGCAGTACGTATCGTCTATTACGCGTATGTCCCGGCCATTCTGAACATGTGTCGCCCGCAATCTAACTGTAATCACTCCAACGGAATACGCTTTTGTCATGCTAATATATAAATGTTAATGTTGTGCATTTATCAAATAAAATTTATGTTGTGGAGTGTATTGAAAAAAAGATGATTAGCATATTACTTCATTTTTTGGAAGAAAAACTATTAGTTGAAATTATGTCGATATGTTTATGTTTTATTCCAAGGCTAAAATGTTTCTTCTTTCCTTTTATGACACCATGTAATGTACGTAAATGTTACGAAGTAAAGTTTTTCACAAAATATTTTTCTTCGAAGATTATAATCTGTTATTACGATAATCGTCGATTTTTACGTTTGAGATATTTTGCAATATTTAAAACTTGAACAACTTAATTAATTTTTAATATTAAAGCTCTGTACGCGCATGCCCACTTTGGAGGTAGTTCATTAAAATTGATGGAAATATTACGTTTTAATAAAGGCATTTTAGTGAGTATTTATAAAATACCGAAGTATAAGTCGCTATTTACTAATCTATTTTCTTGTAGTGCATGATGGGCTGCTTGTAAAGGCACTCATACAAATAGGGGTACCGAAAGTTTCAAAATAAGACCATATTATGGGAGGCGTCTTTTGTTCAATGGTCACTTTCGAAGATTCGCTACTGAAACAATTTGATATGGTATAATATCACTTTAGTGATATTATATTTCTTGTTTAAAAAACAATGAAAGCTTTATAATTTATTGCTATTTCATTCTCTTTCCACCTTTCATGAAATTAATTCAATTTTTCTTTTACTTCGATAGCTCTAAGAACATAAGAAAAGGTTTCTCGAAAATTCGTAACTCTTTTATATAAATCAAACGAAAAATTTTGAGGACAAAGTCACGAATATATGAGTAATCTGATAATTCTACCTGGTGTGTTGAAGGTTCGAGAGAATTGTTATGAAGGTTCGAGAAAGAAAAAACATCTTGCTCTCGAGAACTTCTGGAAGATCCAAACTACGTTCATCACCTAAAAAGATTAAGATAAAGATAAATAAGTGATGAAAACACAATATACTATCGCTTAGCGACAATAATTATCAACTTTGTGGGCGCCAAATACCAAATTTGCCAAAACGTCCACAAAATACTGTACGTCATAGCCAATCAAAAAATTCTTTTTCTAGACACGAAGTATTTTATCATGCACGATATTTGATTTACCTTTACAAGAGTTGCACGACTCCAATAGCTTTTTAATGTAACACATTAATAACCATTGTTCGAAATGTTTTCTTGTAAATGTCAGAAGCTGTCACTGATAAGAGAGTCATCGAAAATCAAGAGTATTAAGGAAGAAATGTTATGAATTTCATATTCGTTGAAACATTTTACCTTGCAAACTAAATCATTCGCCCAACAATAAAACATTTTGAAAACATTTATTGGAATAAATATCAATTTTACATAACATATTTACACAACTTTACAATTTTCAGAAACATCGTAAGAAGTAAATATGATTCACCTGAGACATATTCCATGAGCATCCTCTCATCGAATTAGGCTTCTAAAACGAAGGACTTCCTAAACTGTCCGAGAAACCAATTAATCAAGCGACAGCTACACAGTTCTGCCTATACAATGATCCCTGTTTGCAGAGGTCCTATTCGTCCTTCGAATCGTTTCATCCACGCAATGGCGGCAAAACGACAATGCGATCTTGATACAAACGCCCCGTGCGCCTTCATCTCAGCCATCTTCCGACTGCCTTCTCTATTGCGCTCTTATCCCCTTCACTCCTCTCTCTCGCCGTTACGGGTCTCAGAGGACATGTAATCAGCTAGGCGGAGCGCCTAGAAAGCTACCCGGGAGATAAGGGAAACCGCGGCAGAAGATGGGAGGAAAGAAAAGATTAAGAAAGGCGGAAGGATACTCTGTAGTAAAACCAACACAACGACTTGACGTAAGCCGCTGACGTACACCAGAATAAAACGTCGAACTAAATGGGATTCAAGACACGAAAAACGTTCACAAGAAGAGAGACACTGAAGTGAATTTATGGGAAAAGTTTTAAGAATTTCAGAGTAATTACGGAAGTTTCGGTTTGCCTTTAATGAAATACCGTTAAATTGTTAAAAAAGAAACATTGATAAAGACAATTCGTTGCGGTGTCCCGATTTTCAGTAAAACAAAATTGGTATGAAAAAAATTCGAAAATGAAGAAAAATAATTATTCGTAAGATAGATATTTAAGATGGTAATGAGATGGTAAATGTTTATAAAATGAATTGGCAACTTAAAACAAGAATTAGAAGTGTCTCAAAGAGAATCTAATACTTCAATGGCAATCCTAAAAAAGAGCTAAATATTAAGTTTAAACAGTAGGGGAGACAGAAATCAGAGTAGAAGAGAAGGAATACAAAAACAAACAACTACTACCTCCAAAGTGGGCATGCGCGTACAGCGTCATTCTCGAAACAGTGGCATCGCTGGTCGCGCTCATGCAGAGGTAATGGTGTGTGTGTCGGGTGTGGGTGTGGGTAGAGGGGGGGGGAGTACTGACTGCGTCGTTGGGACAGTAGGGCCAACCCCTGCCGCTCGTACTTGTGTCTGGTGCCTGCGACAGAGCTGTGCTTAGCTTCTTGCCGGTCGTGACACTGTTTGCTTCAGGCTATAGGAGCTCTCAAACCTTCGTTGTTTTTTCTGCACTTTGCTTAAGACGCTTTGGTTGTATTCGTCGCGAAACGATGTGGTCATGGCATTGAGAAGGAGAAACGTTTCTTTAGATAACGAGGGAAATACGGATTCCATCCTAACCTTATGCGAGCAAGAGGCATTCAACAGTACTTGATATATAGTTTTAATTTGGAATATCCATAGTTTAAAATTTTAAATTTTGCGAAATTATTATTATTATTATTATTATTGATACACTACTATCATGTATTTAAGACCTAAGAACAGAATTACCACTGAAATATATGACCCATTGAAGGATATGTTAGTACAATACTGCGTGTAACAGATATTCAACATTGTAGTTTAGTTGAATATTATTCAGTAAGATTTTACAGTTGTATTTGAGCAGAGTTTCTGCTTTAAAATCAAATTTAATTTTTGAAACTTTGTTAGTATTTTTGAAAGACAGTTGAGTCTACTGTATCCTTTTTCTTATTTCTCAAACAAATATAATCCTAGATGTGTTTTCTCCTCTTATAGTACATTCCTTCCTTCAAGTTTTTTGCAGTAATGCCTGTTTCATTCTAGAACGAGGTATGCGCGGAGAGAAAGCATAATCCAGATGAAAAAAAATTAGGTAATAGAGGTTCTCAAAATAATCAGAAGGGAGGAGAAACCCTCAATGGTCTCCAGGCTTCCCGTCCGCATAATGATTTCTAATACAGCATTTCTTGATCTAGTGTGAAACGGACCGAGGAGTTGTGTTCTAGAAATCTCAAACAGCTGGGAGTAAGATGTATATTTATGGAAAGAAGATATTTATAAATTTTTCTTTTTTAAGGTATTTATTTTATTCTTTGATAGAATCTGTTGTTATAAAAGAAATGAGTTTCGTTATGGAATGAATGGCCATGATACAACGAAAGCGTTCGTGAGGAAAAGAGAACTATCGCGCTTCTCCAAAACTCTGATCGGAAACGAGAATTGGAATATGAAGAAGGAACGCGGATCTGCATAAAAAATATTGGTGAATTCTTCTACGTCCAACATCTCGTTCCCATCAGTCCATAGATGTATGTCATGAATTCAATTTATTTAACAACAGTTGAAAGTCATAGAAATAATTAAGATCAATGTATTATGTCATAAATGGGATCAAATACTTCTTTCATGTGAGAAGAACTAAATACGATAATTTTTTTTTCTCCGTTCTATAAAATTACAATAAATGAAATTCCAGAAACTATAAGGATATGGTGTAGTATATCTTAACAAAGAAAGTACTTCATCGTGCAGAATTGCGCAATTTCTTGTCTATTCCAGGAGGTTTTATACGGTTCATGAATATGCATCTATCGGAAACACTGCTCCATGTGCGTGATGTTGGCAATACTGACTTGCATCTCAACGAAACATGAGGATAGCAATGGCTAATAATAGGACTGGATTGCAAGGGATAAACGCCTGACGACCTATGCATATATAGCATATGATACGTGGAAATATTTTGCATTTCGTTTCATGTCTTACATAAAGAGGTCATCTTAATATAAATATATATTAAAGGATTTAATATATTTTATTGCACGCCTAAGTTCTCGTTCGTGAATATACTTTCTACATTTTCATGTAAAAAACACCTGTCTTCTTCTCCCCGCGAGCATAACCATTTCTCCTTCACGATAATTAAAATACATTAAATAATCTGACAGTACGTAACTCCTCTCCTATGACACAAGAGCTTTCCCACCTCAATCCACCAATATAGCGCTTGGTCCTATATTAGCGCGGAATCATTCTAGTGAGTGCTTGATGCATGATGTGTACCATGAGCAGTTTATGAGTCCAAAACGGGTTGGCTCTGTTTTTATGGATTATTACTATTGATGCAATAGTCAAAATTTTCCTTATTTGAATACATTGTGTCGAAAGAATTGATCAAAATACATTAACTGACCTAATATTTCCTAGGAAATTATATTGCCTGGCGTACAAGGGAACTTTCAACATGCGCAGGTCGAAAGTGATTCTGATTTTTTTAATACTCAAACATACACACTTTTTTTTTCATTTATTTATCACCAAGAGGTTTCCTTGTCTTCAATAATAGTCATTACAATGATCAAATTTAGTACATCTCTTATAATACTCAGGTTTCCTTTTGGGTTTTCTAATCTGTAAAAGTGTCCCTAATTGTCCCTACCTGTATTACAAATTGATGAAAGATATCGAATTTTTCTTTACTATTGAATATCTTACCCTATACAGTCAATTAGCATGTACTACCCAAATATTAGCGACGATGATACACTGAAAGACAATGAAAAGAACATACGAAAACCGATTTCTTTCGTACAGCGAATTGCGTTTTTGTGAATCTTGTATAACCCAGAACTAGGCAGCGACAGCCAAATCACACGGCTGAGCTTTGATTCGTCCGACTTCTAAATATCTTTACTATTCTAAGAAGAAATGCAAATGCGAATGCTGTATTTCATTCTATTCAGGTATCTTGGCGTTTACCAATGAATTATCATCGGAACTAAATACCGAACGAAGGAACTGAAAATAGTCTCTACTGTGTAACGTGAATCAAAGTGTTTATGAGCCAGCTTGGTATAATACAAACTTATTTCAATTAAAACGGGCAATTAACAAAATGTATTTCGTTTTACTTTCCTCGCTTTTTTGTGTTGTAGTAAAATGCAACTGATACTTTAAATGATGCAATAAAAGGAAAAATTGTTTCTATTATTTAATACCAAAAAGAAGTAAAACTTGAAGGTCAGAAAAAAATGTTCAAGTTATTCGTGTATTGATATGAGCGAAAGATATTCGTGTGTTGTTTTACTGAAGAGATTCAGTATCGGAGAATGATATTGAGGTGATACCACTGCTCGCAATGCGATACCTGACACCTTTTATTACAGCAATAGTTTCGGCCGATAGTGAAAAGCCCTTCAGTGGCAGACTTTCCTAATTACTGTCCAAAGTGTGAGTGGAAACTAGACGCTAAGATTATCAAATTCTAGATTTTTTTTCAGTGTTCCAGCACCGATAATATTTGATAGGTCATACTAATAGTCAATATGATACAGTATTAAAAAGTCAGGACCACTATTTCACCTGTGCTTGTTGAAAGTTCCCTTGTAAGTATAGTGCTTGTCGAAAGTTCCCTTGTAAGTCTTAATGAAGTATTGACTTATGAATATGATAGTGTCTAATTTCTTGTCATCGTCAACAATTTGAACATGAGATATAGGATGTTTTATTAAATGGAATTAATTTTCTCCAACATAACAAATTATTTAATTTTTACTGCATTCTTATACTGTGTTTTTACAGTTGCAAATATTCGATATTATAAATGACTAAAATGTATCTGAGATCAGTAACATAAAAATATTGCCAATTATTATAATATTATTTTTGTGATTTATAAATAGGATAATAAATTTTAGTTTTACATATTCCATAATTTTTATTTCTTGTCTTTCTCTACTTTTTGTTGTATTTATTTTTGCACTTCAGCGAACCAAAAATAACTGTGAATCACAAAGAAACTCATAAGTATGCAAATTTCCCTTCGCTTCAACACGTTTTATGTATTAATGATCAAGTCACATGCAACATTTTTCAATAAGTCTTCTAAAAATGTATATATAATGGGTCCTTTTCGAGATTCGTGAAAAGCTTATTGACATAAATATTGATTTAGTAATTTCTATAAGATTTTGTTTTTGAATTTTCATTGAACAACTTAACTATTCTATTACTTCAGACGTATGTGTATATAGCTATACACTCTTACAAACCACCTTATTGTTAAATCAATGCAAAGATATCTTTATTCAAGTTAAATTCTTTTGTTAATATCTCACACCATCAGTATGTTGACACATAGGTATATTTTAGTCAATGTTACAATGAAGACTTTTGTAGGAAGGAAGTATACTCTGAGTTCACAACAATGGAGGCCTACTTTTATTATCAGACTAGACTCTTTGAGTATCACGGGGGAAAGACGCGGACTTTCGTATTCTTAAGTTTGTTGAGACCCAATATTTTTATAAATCAGGTCATTTTTCTGGAAATATTGCTAAAATATATCAGGCAGTGTTATACATTAATTATAACTATGTTAATCTAGATAGATATCTATTGTATGTTCAATACGAAATGAAAATAACGTTCTTTATTTATTTTTTTACTCTACAACATTTGCAAATTCTCTTTCTTGAAGTATGTAATGTTCTACTTAATAATACATTGCAAAATACGCGACAACTAATGTGCTTCGTAAAACATATTTAAAACGTTAGCGAAATAATATATTACTCTGCAGTTCATGGTGGTTTTCGCGGCTTCTTATACTCTGTTAATGACAATTATACACGTAATGAGAGACTCTGTATGTGACAAAATACTGTTATTCGTTGGAACAGCTACTTGAGTGCTGGATGATATGCACCATGAAACGTTTCTACAGACGAGCCAAGATGAAAGTGAAAATGAAAATGTCTGAAGAATTAATCATTGAAGAAAGTGTCATTTATAACCCGATGAAAGAATTGATTTTTTTCTTATAGTGTATGTGAAAATATTTAATTCCATTGTTTTAAACAAATCATTCAATATGCACGGTTAACGTACGTTCGAAGTGAGTAATATTCTTTATTACACTGTGGTCTGGTTGAGGTCTGGTTACACTTGGTTATAACGTTGCTGTCATCTGTAATCGTAATCACGAGAAAATAAATTTAATTGGTGGTTTGTGGTTGGGTCTCATCCTCCCCCTTTGACGAGTAATTTATTAATAAATGCAATTATTTATTTTGAATCTATTTTGTAAGCCTCACACGACAAATCTGTGTCGTATATGACACCTACCGATTTCTTCCTTTTCATTTTCTGCTCACAAATATATAAGGTACTGTGTTCGACGAGAATATTAATAAATCTTAACCGTTGGAGAAATTATACAGGGAAGAACAAAGCATACTACTAAGCATGCATGGAACAAGTTAAATTTGTTCCACTGGGAGCCTTTTTTGTTGGAAAGTTAATCTTGGCTAATAATACGAAAAAGTAATTCTAACTAAATCAAAAACCTAAAACCTACAACAGTTTACGAAAAAAAAAAGTTATCCATTCCGTTGCAAGAAGTACCCAACTTCAGGGACGATTTTTCAGAAGCAAATCAGAAAAAACTGCAGTAGTGTTAAGCGCAGATCTTGTGATTTGTCTCCGCGAAGGGCGTCTTCCGTTGAGAGTGCGGACGAGTGCTCGTCCGGAACCCAGCGAAGGGCTGTCTCCGACCCTTTTTAATTAGTAAACAGACGGAAGTTGGGAAAGGGAGTTGAAGGAGCGAGGGGAGGAAAAATCGAAAGGCACAGCTGTGACTTCTTGTGAAGGAGATGACCTCCAGGGGTCGAATTGGCTTCGTGGAGGTTGGAAACCCTCGAAAGAAATGTAAACTTCTCATTTGTCTTGCTAAACTTTTTTCATTATGTCAGCAAGTATTCTCGGAAAATATCTACCAGATGATTTTAAATGGAAAAATGTTTTGTCGTACAGAGCCTAATGCTTCTTATCAAATTTACGAGATAAATGTCTACTTTTTGCGAAAATGTAGATCCACCATAAAATCTATTTGAATTCCTTCATTACGAAAAATGTCTCGAATACCAAAAAAGGATCAATATCTTATTTTAATAATTAATTGAGATAAATTTCACGTGTTTTTTACAATAACGAATCTATGTATTCGTTCTATACTTCATTCATATTTCTTGAAATGGTGTCCAATTTTAAAATAATAGTTTGAAAGAAAATGTTTTTTGGAACAACAGAAAAGTTCTACCGAATTGTAGCTCTTTGACAAACTCGAGACAATAAATATTATGCAACTCTTTCATAACAATCCAGATTACTTACGCAATTCGTGAAGTGAAATTTCAGAAGAAAAAGGTCGTTCTTCAGACCTTGTTTTGATTTAAAGGTTCTAATTTTTAAATATATAATCAAAATAAGAAAATGTGTACCATGTTTGTGGGAGATAAAAGAACATTAATATTAAATTCACACACTTTGAGAGTAAATTAACATACTTCGGACACAGAGTTTTCCATTGAAGTTGTCGTTGCAGTGAGCATCTTGCCGTATCTGTGGAGGGTCCAGACTGGATGTACTCGTCACCATTGTGTTCGCCAAACCCGGTGGTGATTTAGTGATGTGCTTGGCCTCGTCGCCGGTGGTAACATAGAAACCGTACCCGCCTCGCGTCGCCCCCGTAGAGTGATGTTTGACTGGTGACGTCACTAGAGTGTTTGGGGTCATAAGCGTGCGTGATTGGTGTCCCGAGTTCGATTACGTGGCTTCACTCATGACATCTCTAAAGCATTCGACGTCGTACGTACGCACAACTTATTTTCGAGCACGAGTCGACGTATTCGAAACATGAAGCCCTAGTTTGGTTTAGTTGCGCAAGATTTCTCTCTCTTCCTAGCCGGAATTTTTATCTCTCATGCGCGTGTAAGTGCACGGATGTGTGAACTTTCCTTCCTTTCCTGATATTAGTTCCCTTTCTTTCTTAGATACAATTCCCTTCCTTGGTTAGATATTCTAATTTGTATGTGAGAGGCCGTTAAATTTTATAATTTACTATCTAAAATTACGTCAATTTCAGTAAGTCTCCTTCTATACCAAGTCAGAAAATATTCTTGCTTACTATAGTTTGATCTGAAAACAAACAAGCCTATTAAAAAATATTGATTCAAAGGGTTTAATTTTTAGACCAAATATTTTGGTCAGGGAAAGTTGTAGGATATGTCAGCATACTCATTTTGTATTTCCCTTATTTTAATATACTGTTGGTGTCATACTATTTAGGTATATTTAAAGCTTTGAGGACATACTCAATTAAGAGTAAAATACTTAAGTAATATGAGTGTGTTATGTAATAACCACAATAGCTGGAGTTCTTTCATTCATTAAGTCATTATATCTGTTGAGAAATTTTGCACAAAACATTCCAAGCCCCCATGTCTAAACCTAAGCACTGAAAATTGATGTCTTGTGACTTAAAGGGTGCTCTGCAATAAGATAGAAAACTTAGTAAATGAAAAAGCCGAGGTCGGAATTTCTCTTCTGGATAATCTAAGTACATTATATTTTGTTCCCGATTTTTTAGAATCGAATGAACTTTTTCTTTTTATTAACTTATAAAAAAAGTACGTACTTAAGTGCAAAGACTATAAGTGAAACTATGACTTGTTCAAGAATTGAATATGAATGAAAGAATAACAAAACGATTGGACAAAGTCTATGTTACAATAATATTTTTGTACTATAGAATCTGCATAATCGGAACATTTTTGGGTATTTTTGAACAGAAATAAATATCGTACGTTTAAAGGTGTGTACTTTAAACCGAATGTTTTGATTTATGTGTAGGTTATTTTACTCAATGAATAATTGTGACAATTTCATAACATTTTACGCGTCTACCCTGACGTCTTCTTCAAAGCATTGTCACTCAAGCTTCCATTTAGTATATCCGACTATATCTAGTTTAAGTTCAGTTCTACTCTTTGATATTCTTTATCTTTATGCAACCTTTGCCTATAATTTGTAATAAATATATTACTTTATAAAATACTTTGATGGTTTGTTATCTTGTACATTTCATTAAAAGTTCCAACATATCCGGACATTAATATTTCATTCTCCGTTCAGTTTAACGTTCTCTAAGGAATCGCATGAATGAACTCCAAGATGCGGAAGTGGGACACAGACCCTTACCGCCAGGGACGTTGGAGTTCACTAGAGTGCAGTGTTTTGCTTGTGCGGATGGATGTCAGGAGTCTGTTGGCTGCCATCTTAGCGCAAGAGCATGCGACCGTCCACGGTGGTTGGAGGTGGGCGTGGTGGGGGTAGGAAGGTTAGACGAGGTTTCATCCCTCGTGACAGGAATGGAGAAGGAAATGTGGGTCAGACCACGTTTGGAAAGGGAAATATTCAGATTAAACAATGTTTATTTAACAGATGTTCGTTAGTTATTATAATTAAATAAATAATTATAGACTTACGACCTTCTGTGGACGAATAATATATATTTTTTGAAGAGAGTAAACAACGATTTGACTTCATTTTATGCCGTCATCAGGTGATCTAAAATTTGAAACGAAGTCGAAACGATGTGTACTCTCTTCCAAAAATATATATGATTCGTCCATAAAAGGTGGTAAGCCTATCACTATTTAATTAGATTACATAATTACGTTAACTGTTGTAGAGATATTTATTCTATTTGGGCTAAATCTTGCTACTGAATTTTAAGTAGTCCCCCCAAACGATTGAGATTATATTTACCATACATGCATAAACCAAATTACAATGTAGTATTATGCTGTATAACTCAAATAAAAACTTTTAAAAACGTATTTTTATTATGATTTCATTCAGAGATAAGTTCGTGCCACGATTTTTTAAGAAGGCAATTAATTCAACATTCAATTTTAAATCATATTCAGCGATAAAGATACTAAGAACGATTATTTTTATTAGTTTTCTTTTTTGTAATACGAAAAGAGGTACTAGCATTTCGCATTGTATTACCTTAATAAAAACCTGAATGTATTTTATACATTTTAGTACATGGCTTAAATAAAAGCTTGATTTCAAATTTTTTTTATTTATTATTTAATTAACTGTAAAACTTCAAAGAACGCAAACTTAGTATTTGTAAGAAAAATACTAAATTAAGCAATCAATCAATTTCTTTTAGAATATGATGGAAAATCTTTTTTTAAAAATTTTAAGTGAGCTTTCCCACAAGAATTAAGGATGAAAAAATTGTTTTGGCGGGTCATTAACTTAAATATAACTTTCATCTCATTTCCGGTAATAAAACTTTTATGAATATATTCATTTAGAAATAACCCGATTCTCTTAAAATATTTTTTTTAATTTTATCTTCGCAACAACTCAGAGTAAATTGTTGGCCAGCTCAATTATGTTACTCATTCCTTTCTCTTCTTCACAGACGTTTTTCCGTTCTTTGTCTTCATTCTTTTAAAGTCTTTTTAAAAATTCACTTGTTATTTACTTTGGGGCCTCCCTTCCAAGAATTTATCAGAATTTGTCTTCTTTGTCACTTGCTTGTCGTACATTATTTCTACGTGATCTAACAATGTTATTTTTCGAGATTTAATGTCTCATGTTCTTTTGGTATTATACCACCTAGTCCCTTGTTTGTTTTTGTACCAAATTCTTCCATTCTTCCTGTAGGTCCAAATATTTTCTTCAATGTTCACCTTCAAAAGAATTATGTTTATTTATTATTCTTTTTATATTTATTATTTTGACTTAATTTAATACGCATACAACACGTCCATCTATTGCGGTTTTTGGGTACGTTTTGATATATAAATGATATTATACATCAAGTGAGCTATATCAGTAACAACTATTCTTCTTTTCACTTCTCTTAAAAAGTTGAATATAGTCACGATAGGAACTTGACGACTAGATTTTGTGAAGTTATCTGTCTATTTATTTACTAATATTTCAGTTTTATTAATTGATAAGACGATAAAGGTGGTACGTCACTGAATTGATATCGTTTTCGGAATGTGTTTGTTTCCGATACTTTCATTAAAAAGTAACGTTAAAACATAGTCGGTTGAGTTGAAATTTCTTGTGAGAGGCTCCTTCTTTTCTCTTTCCTGCCCTTCCTTGGTCACCTCTTGCTCTTTTCGATCCCGACGCTATTAGGGCTAGGGTATCTTTTATTTTCCTCATTTTTTGTCCGCCATTCATTTTTTGTCTTCAATGTTTTGATTTTTGGTTTTGAGATATGTTTTGGTATGTTGTAATTCAGGAGGGTTTTTAGTTGGTATGGTTGAGTCATCGGCGAGTCCCACACGCGGGAAGAGTCATGTTGGCTCTCCCTAGAGCGTAACTGCATTTTCCCTACCTGTACAAGATTTTGGGGTTCCAATGACCTCGATGTCGACAAGCCGTAAAGCTCAACAAAAAAAAAAATTCTTGAAACATTTCCCAAAGTTATATGCAAAACACCACCGTGCCAAATACACGAACATGCCAAGACTCATGGCATATAAAAATATTTCTGTCGTATATATTCTAAGAAAAAAGACGACCATGAATTAAAACAATCGTTAAATAATTATTATAAATTGTGAGTATATTATTCATCAATACATTTCCATTCAACGTACAATGATATGAGAAATTAAAAATGTAATTTAAAAATGATACTGATACACATTATTTTACAAACTATTTCTTCGCGTTAGTATTGAATATACGTTATATAAAATACACAATGACATAGTTATAACTGATACATGTGAAATCTTCACTTACGAAAATCAATATATCATTTATCAAACAGTGACGAAGCACTAGTTTTAACTGAGTAAATAGGAAAGATTATTTTAACTTTCGATACAACTTTAATATACTTAGTATTTCCTCTCATCGTCACTAAAGTTTTCTAAAAATGAATTTTAGGAGTCAAGCACAACACATGAAAAACCTTTCTATGTCATTTTTGAAAAAATGTACGTTACTTTCTCGTATACAAGAATGTGTTAAAATGAGACGTTAAATAACGGGAAGAAATGAGAAAACGAAATGCATTCACCGAGCAACAGAGGTAGTATTCTGAGAAACCGGTAAAACATATTAAAGGACTAAATGTTTGTGCCATGAATAACTAAATGTCAGAATTATTCATATGAACTTCTGTAACACTAAGAAAAGGTGAATTCATTTTGAAATATGTTCCAACCGAATGTGGTTGAAAATAATGCTTCCTCATTTCTCCTTAAAAAAATTGATGCTACTGAGGACGCGAACTTTTCCTTTGGGAGAGGGAGTATCGTCGCGTGAATGTGGGTAGCACCACCCACATTGCCAAGCAGTGACGCGCCACATTCAAATTGGCAACTCGGCGTTATGTGGCTATATAAGCCGACGCTCGTAGCTTTCAAAGGGGGAACGGCTCCCACTCGCGCGTCAGGTGCGTACGTTCGTTCTTCCAATCCTCTGTACTTGGCTTAGACCTATAGGATCTGAGTGCATTTCCAACCCTTGTACTTGGCTTAGACCGAAAGGTCCTAAGTGCAATTCCGACCCTTGTACCAGGTTTAGACCGAAAGGTCCTAAGTGCCATTCCAACCCTTGTACTTGGCTAGACCTAAGGGTCCTAAGTACCATTCCAACTAACTCTCCTCTCTCCTGGACGCCTACGCGCTAGTGTGTCGCCGCCGAATCCATAGTTTGGATCGGTACTCCGTCAGGATGGAATCCCATGTCGAGTCGTCAGTTCGAAGCACAACGCGAGTAGGAGTTGGCTGGTGCTGCTCAGGGGCACCTCTGTAAGTTGTGTGAAGTTATAATAAACTGCTGTGTCGCCACTGGGCTATCCCTATTTTATTTTCTCCCTCTCATCCTATCATGCCAACCTAAATAGGGATTAGCTCCACGGACCAACTCATCGACAAAGTGTGGGGTCGGCATTGGGAAGCTTGTACCCAGAAACCAACACCCCCCTTTTCTAACCACACGACACTACATAAAAAATGGATGAACTAATTTTAATTAGAGAGAAGTTATTGTAATTATTTATTATTTCGTAAGAGAGGTCTGTACCCGTAAATCATAATAATTTCCCTACATAAATTTAGCACTTCAATTAAGGGCATTGCTATATACGGAGTTCGAAATCTCTATTCAGTGAGATCACAATTTTGTAGGTTTCTAAGTATTATACTAATGATAATTTCCCATTCAAATATAAGAAAAAAAAATCATTTGCTTTACAGTGCTAACGATTCATACGACTTTATGCACATTTTTCAGACGTGTTTAAATTACTATTAAGTAACAATGTTCATTAAAATGGAAGATATTTTATCCGCTCACCAAAGCAATGACATTTTCATAAAGTTCTACTTGACGTTTCTCAATTATTTTAATGACTGTCCGCACCATTCACGCAAATACCATTTTGGGGAGCTGATAGCACCACCTCTACTATCTTTCTGCCAACAAAACTCGGCGTTTGGTACTACTAAAAACCTATAGGGATATATCGGTTGAACCAATGAGGTATCCACCAGACGCGTCATGAAACCCGACAGCTTCTTCAGCATTTTCCAGTTGTTACTCTGGTTATCTTCAACAGGTGTCTTGATGACAAATTGTCAGCCGAACGTCTAGATGAAGAGACGAAATAGAGAAAAACATACTGAAGCTCGAAGTAAAAATTGCGTTCTTTGGTTGGTGCAAAAAGTACATGAGGTGAAATATGCGGAAGTACTGAACCTTTGTCAGCTACAAGAAAGGAGGGAAGGAAGGATGATTAGTAGGAAGGAAGGATGGACGGACAGAAGGATGGAGGGAAGGATGGACGGACAGAAGGATGGAGGAAAGTAAGGAAAGACGGACAGAAGGATGGAGGGAAGGAAGGAAGGACGGACAGAATGATGGACGAAGAGAAAGAAAGAGGGGAGTAGGACGGATGGACGGAATATGGGAGGGAGGGAAAGAATGAGGGAACAAAGAACGGACGGAAGGAGGGAAGGAAGGTCGGAGGGAACGACGGAGGGAAGGGAAGAATTGAATGCTGATTGCCCGGTTACATGATGCAAGTCTGATATACCTACCTGATTCAAACTATCCCCCTCGAGTAATTCAGAAGTTGTTAGACATTACATTCGTCATGTAGTCGCATGGAAACAACGTACAAGTGCTACTAGCATAGGCAGCTGCCTGTGGTTACTTATCCCCTCTATGGAGATGTTACCCAAGTTCACCGGATCAGGTAAGATGGATGTCGTGAACGGAGTCGAGGAGAATGGTGCAGTGTACAGCACACATGTGGCCACAACAGGAGGTCCCGGGATGGAGTCACGACCTGTCGCAATTTTCAGCTGGACGTAGACGATGCACATACTTCAGTTCGCAAGAATAGAAATTTCTTCATTTACTCGTAGCACATCCCTGACGAAGACCTCAGCCACTGCCTACGTGAAGTCGGAGATTCACGCTTTTTTTCCTGCTTATGTTGTAACTTGCCGTTTACTCTAAGCATTCCGATTAACAAGAGTTGTGTGGATATAGGTCAGTTTCACCATACCATATTATTCCTTATTAAATTGTTCTGTTTATAACAACGCTAACCCCTTTATGAAATTGAAGGCGATTTAGCAGAAATGGAACGCTATTGTATTGATTTCGTAACCCTNTTTTTTTTTTTTTTTTTTTTTTTTTTTGTTCCCTCAATTTTTCTTAATTCATTATTTTGTTATTTCTTTCGTCCATTTCTTCATCTTTTCCCTTTTCGAACTCGACCTTTTTTCTTTTTCCTTACATTTTATGCAGCACAAATAGGACATGTACGCTCCCCGTCCCTAACATCTTAGAGGCAGACATTATTAACTATCTTTCAATTGTACAATTCCATAGTATTCCATTCATAGTTAAACTCAACATTTTAAATGAGAGATCGATTTTTTATACACAATGCTTTTAAAACACGTAAAAAGAGGTATTAATACTCGAAACAGTTTTTTACTTTCTCATAAACGTACTTTAGAAAGTATTGTAATGTTAAATAAAATCGGAAGCGAGATTTCGACGGAAACATCCGTTTTGGCGATACCCGATATTGAAAAAGTGGTTTTTGGCATAATGTCCGTTCGTCTGTCCGTCTGCGTGCAGCGATTCTGAGTAAATGGATGATTATTTNATATTTCGTATTTACTTGTTGTCGATGCAAGTGCTCTATTTTTGTTTTTGTACTTTACAACAAAGGGTATTTCACATGAAGGTCAAAGTAGTCTTTTGAATATTTCTTAAAAACTGCTCCAACGATTTTGCTTACATTTTCTGCATGTAAAATACAATTAGCATGCAGTACATCCCCATTAGCGGTATTTCGCTTGAAAGTCTGGTACAGACGAAGGAAATTATTTTCTGTCTGCTACACTCACACATTAGTTAGCTGTTTCAAGAAACGTGAATAATAGCAGTGTAAATGGACCAAGCGGACGTGCAATACACTTTTCGTAAACTGAAATGAAAGATATGATAATTATAAAATACATGGGAGGACAGCAAACGCACTGCAGATACGAAGATATATCAATTTCTGTGTAAAAGATATTACTCTTAAGATATTTATAAGACTGATATGTCTCTCTATATTTTACAACAATATTCTAATAGAGCACTGGCAGACGATCAAAATATAGAGATCCACGCCAGAAATAATCCTTACACTGTAGATTTTTTTCTCACTCTACGCTGCAGACGGAGAAACGGTATGAATCATATGAGAAAGTATGTGCAATGGTTTTGTACCACTAGTTTTTTCTTTACTTAGCTTCGTCCTGTTCATGCTTCTCTACGGACCTTTAGCAAAGAAGTTTGAATATGCAATAGGGTAGTACTCTTCGGTGTAACGGGTAGTATTTACATATCAACAGGGGTATTCAGTCCCATCGCGATGGAAAGGTAAAATGGAAGAAAAATTCAAGTGTGTCCTATTCAACATTCCTATTTTAATAAATATTGTAAAGCTCATTAGTATTGCATCCTACACCCTTCATAAATACCCTACATTTCAATAAAAATACAAGAAATAAGAAAAACACTTCAAAACAAATCATAATATATTATTATTATCAAACGCGACTAGTTATTGAAAAAATCGTTTTGAAAACGCAGATCGTCAAACAATCATTTTCAAAATAATTATCTTTACCACCTTACATAGTACTCTCCTGTTCATCATATTAGCACATTCAAGTACATTGTTTGAATTTTCATCTACCTTAAACTCTTTGCAATTGCCTTATAGGCTGATCTGGAATAAGTGCATATATTGCGCCATAAATTCTGGCTGTATCTCAAAACGGAGCGATGTAGTACAGGTTAAGCAATCTGAACTCTGTCAAATGCACCGATCGCATCCTGTGGCGTTGGGCTGTCGTCTCTTAGGTAAATGCTAATTTACTTAAATTCAATGTAGAAGATGTGGAGAAACTGTTAATGTTACTTTCNTACTTAAATTCAATGTAGAAGATGTGGAGAAACTGTTAATGTTACTTTCCTTTCTTTTTTTTTTAAATTATGGTATACCAATATTAGTTTACTACAAGTACTTCTAACAAGGTATAAGTGGATTTAGTTTACATGGTTGTTTCTTTATTTGACAGGTAGTTTTTCGTGGATTTCATGAGCAAAACATAAATAATACGGATTTATGTAAAGTTCTTACAAAACTACGAATTATATTAGCGCATATTTGAAAGGGTAAAATGAAGAAAAGAGCCAATTTTAAAGATTTACATCTATTTTTCAATGAATATGTTGAATATAATTTCATATTTCTAAGATTTTAGTGGCATATTTGAATTGTTTTTGTCTGATGTTAAATAAAACTCCTATGACGATAATTTCAGGGATTACATCAGTTATGTCGCGATGTGTCTAGCAAAAGACGACGCTCGTATCTGTAAATTACGTAAAAGCACCTGGAAAAATTGTAAGTTAGTTGCAATTTTTTTTCACGTATTTGCGAGGAGATATTCTTTTTTTTGTGAAATTTTTTTCGAAGCAATCATACATACAACGAAATATTGCAAAATACAGGTGTGAATAGTAAATGTAAAATTGTTTTTCAATACAACAATAACACATTCGTTTGGTATACAATTCAGTACTTTTTTAATATAAGTACTTACTTGTATACTGATTAAGAATAAATTATCCTTTACACTTACAACAAGAGCTTTACACTTAATTTGGAGAAATCATATAGTTAAAAAATACCTTACTCCAGTGTGAACGATATAATAACCAAAATTTGTGTTAGTTGTATGAGATGATTTTGACATTTGCTTCTATTTTATATATAAAAATGCTCCCTCAATTCGAAATATTTGACGAAATCCTGCAAAAATATTTGATGAAAAAATTAATCTCAACTTCCAAAACTAGATTCATTTCATGAGGCAAATCGGAATGAAGTCAGTTGTTTGTATTGACAGAATAAAAGCATGAAAATCTACATTGTAATACCCAGTAATGGTTGTAATTTTGAACCGTTTTTATAATTCTTCATGAGTGTAATATGTGATGATATAAAGGAAAGTGTGTCATACAAAGTATAAATTGTTTGTACTAAAAGTCAAAAATGTTCAATAATATTGCAAAGAATATTATTATTGTATTTTAAATTAGAGTTAAAAGACACAAACACTTAATGGAAGTATATCGAAGTTGTGAGAAGGTATTTCCTTTAGTGTTGAATATAATTATCTCATTACCGCTGTAAAAAAAGTGCTCAAAATCATCTTCGGGGCGTTTTGACCCTCTAAATTGACTTTGTTCTCATTGTATATCAGTCTGAGTAGATCTGAGAGTCAGTACATACATTGAGGCGTGAGGAAATGTCTAAAACGTCATCAGGGTTTGCAGCAGTGTAGGGTTCTACCACCGATAAAGTCTAATTTTTAAGCTCATCATTATTTTTCTCCAGGATATTGTATTCCAGTAATACTGTGCGCTAAAAATAATTATGAAACATAATACTCAGAAAAGTAATGCAATGAACTTCTATCAACTACATTCATAATTCGGAGCAAGTTTAAAATCTCTGACTTTACTCTTCTTAATCCAACAATACAATTCTCATACAACCCCCATTCCGATCTATTGACTTCTTTAATACTGTGCAAAGAAAAGAATTCCATTTCACTTGAGGGATACGAATCGAAGAAAACAAACTTTTGTGATACTTCACTAAATCGAAACGCGTATCCGCTCCTTTCTTTCCCGACCAAAACACTTCTTTCCTTGCGGATCAAAACACTTCACGATATCTTCTCATATTATTTTGTGACTAGTCGATTATATTGAAGGTAGTTCTTGGAATCGTATCGACGTTATCGAGAGGGGTGTTCTTGGCTACTATGATGGTGACGGAACATGGCGTACTGAGCAGCAAGATTACGCGTACGGCAACACTGTAAACCAAGTAGTTGACGAACTTATTATAGAAATTTATGTGAAACCTATATAGTATAATTAGACCTTAAATAAATAATTCAAGACTTATGATATTTAACGGACGGACAGAATATATTTTGTGACTAAAAGCTCAATACAATTCGACTTAATGTTAAAGTCGTCGACAGGTGGTACAAATATATTGGACGTTAATTGTAGAATAATTAGATCTCATAGTTAACTCAAAAAATTGTCCAGGCGGATTCTTAAGAGTTTTAATTTGATGGAAAGATCTGAGTGAATAACTTTCAGATGGTGAAGAGGTTATAATTAATAGATAGTAAAGAATTCAAAGTATATTATCAGTGCAAAGTCCCGAGGTTTTAGAGAGTGAAGAGTTTGAGAGAATGTTTAGTTTTCAGATTGCAGAATTCATAGTTTCCTAATGAGAAAGAGTTCAGAGTCTTCATACAGATAAGAATTTTCAGGGAATGGAGAGACTAGTATCGTTAAGCGTGACATTTATTCGGCCTTTGTCACGTTACTGGAGGAGTGAACGAGAAAATAAATGTGGAAAAGTGCCGAAAATGTGTATCCGTCGTTGCGCTAGTGACGATGTGAGTGATAATCAGCTATTCTTTGTTTGTTGAAAGTAGGGAAGAGGCCCTCCGTTTTTCATCGAAGACATTCTCTGCATGAGCGATGGAGCGTAGGGAGAAGAACGAAAGAGAAGGAGGTAGGGTGCTGGAGCGGGGATAGGGTGGAGGGGGAGGCTGAAGAGATGCATAGTCAAGAGATGGGAGCGTAGACTGGGACCGCACCGAAGGCTTGGCGTGTACAAATGAATGTGTAAGGGATGTGGAAACGCCAGCGGATTAAGGAAGAAGTGATGGATGAAGGATGAAAAAATAAGGGAAGAAGAATAGAGGGGAGTGAAAATATAGAGGAATAGAATTCAAAGAGTTAATAGGAAGATATGTCATTAAACAAATGAAATAGTTTTAATACAAAGAGAGAGAAAATACGTATTAATACAAAATAGATGAACGAATTGGACGGAAATACTGGCCTCTTTTGGGAAATATACATTTTCTGATAACAGGAACCTTCTTCACATTTTAGAAGTACTCCTTTGTTACGGAATATCGTTTATTAAGTTCAATATTATCACGAGAAAAAATATTTTTCGCGTTTATAGTCGATTGATCATCTTACTTGTGATAAAATTCTGGAGATTTTTCAACGCCAAACATGGAACATTATATTGCGATTATTTTAGTTGTTACATTCCTCCGTGTACCAAATATTGTGAATCTGTTGTCATAACCGGTATTGAGTACGAGTGGATTATCGTATCACAACATGTTTCGAACTCCTCAGAAATGAACGTTATTATCTGTAGATGATAAAAGTGTCAATCATAGTTGAACTTAAATACATAGTGTTCAAACTCAGAAACAATTAAATGGAACATGACATATCGTGTTTGATTCCTCGATTGGCTGTTAAGGTTACGTTAGGTGTACTTCAATGTCGTCCTCTTCTAATACATTGATGTTATACAATTAGCACAATGTTGATTAGATCAATTTAAACCCCAAGATTTCCCTCTGATTTGTCTCAGGATATGTTGAATAAAAAGAATTATCAAATGTAAGTGACATTTGATAGTTCATATATGGTTTCTTTACCGACATAAAAATTCTTTGCTTCATTTCGTAAGATTTTTCACCACACCGGTTTATTAGTATATTTTTCTATATTTTTTTTCAACTTTCCTTCTCCTTTCCTCCTCCATTCTGACATTGAACTTAGTACACTGCGTTATTCGTTCGCTTTCTCAAAAAGTTCATTGTACACGCCACTTTTAAATTTCAATTAATTTTTAAAAAATTAATAGAGATCGTCGGAAGTTTTGCACACATCGTATCTACTACAAAACAAAATTACCTTAATTATTTACCATACTTTGCAAAGCACGTGTCCTTGAAAATTCTACAATTCCTCAAGTATTTTTATATAATAATAATAACAATAATAATTATATAATAATAATAAAATGTCTCTATTCTGTGGCAAGGCTATCACAGCGAGAATATCGATATAACTGATAACGCGTTAATGGTCATCCAACCGTGTAAATGGCACAATTTTTACTAAAAAATTAAATGTGAATATTATTTGCAAAGACATTTCAGATTATGGAGACTTTGTTTGTATTTCCAGTGTTTCCGGAATTATTCATCATCATAAATTGTAAGATTTTGGTACAACTTGGAGACGGTCCATAAATTACTTAACGCACCTTTAACGATACATCCTATTCCCGAACATAATTACGTAACGTATTCCTTCCCCCTTCACCAAAAAAAAAGTTTGTGTTGCTCTCTGGAAAATGTTGAGTCAATCTTTGGTACACTGACTTCGTTGTTCTTTGCGTTGTACTCGCACAGAGCGGTGCGGATAGGTTTAATGACTAGGTGACAAAGTTTAAAGTACTTTATAAAACAGTGTAAGGTAACTTCTAGGCTAACAATCTTACCCCACCGTGACTCCTTGCAAGAGTATGAAAACACTCCATCTCAGAGAGAGTTTCGTAATATCTGGACGGTTCCTCCTTAATAACTAGGTGTGGCATCGCGCATATAAATTTTGTAATTTTTTACACACATTCCTGTTTACGCAAGTTATCCCCAATCCTTTGATTCCCAAGAATTATTATTCCATCGTCGGATAAAAAATCAGAAGGTTGCATTTTATTTGAAAAGTTCATTACCTCTCATTAAAGTGAGTGAAGAAGAATGAAACGAAATGATGACACGGAGGCGGACTTCCGAGACGTGTTCCTTAAAAGAAGAGTAAAAGTCAGAAATGAGCACCCACGCCTAGAATGCACCGGTTGCTCCCATGCATTCACGAGTCATTTGTCTTCCAAGGTCTGCTGTCCGCAACCTTTCACCTTTAGACGCTACGTCACATACCACCCGTTGAGAGAGACGTGCGCAGGAAGATGTCCTCCGCATTCACGGAGAATCTTCTCAGAGGTGTGCATGACTCATGGAGAAACACGTGTCGCGGTGCCAACTTTTATAATATCTTCACCTATTTTGTTTTGCATGAAGAGATACTGACTTATTAATCTTGTTACATGAAACAAATAAAAGGTGTGCATAATATTCAAGTTTCCAGTTCAAAAAGGAATTGGCAGGGCAAGAGCCGTTACATGTAAAATATGGCATAATGCTTTGGGGGATTCTGAAGAGTTTTGATGTTGTGTGCTTTCTGATGAGTTGTGATGGTTGCAGAGATTCCTGATGGAAGACTCAATAAAACTCGAAACGTTGGCAATCTGATAAATAATAAATGTAATGGTCAGAACTCAAGATTTGTTTTCTTTAGTTGAAACACGTGGTCAAGAATTTCTATTTATGAAACAAATAAATAATAACGCAAAAATTTACAATCATAAAAAAGTGAAATTAATTTAGAGTACGTAAGTTCTAAATGACAGTGTCAAAAGCCTGAAGTAATAAGAACAGTGCCCAAAGTGCTATTCTCTCACAATATGGATGTGGTGAGCAAGAACATGAAAAAAAAATTTGAGCTGATGTTGGAGACAGGATGAAATGCCATTGCGAAAGCTGCCAGAGAATGCGGTTTACTGTTAGCATTATTACGACTTTTTCGTTTATTTTTGTGTTTTATGAACAACACTCTTCATAAACAAGGTTAGTGAAAGGTTCTACGTCAATCTATTTTCCTGTAGGTGTTATCCTATCTTTCAGGTTGCGCCACTGAATAAGGAGGCGGGCACGTCACCAACAGTTCTTCTGAGCGCAATATCACACACATAGTCTTGAAACTTCTGGTACATCTCCTTTGTTAATATTAAGGTCCTTTTGCCATTTACATTCAGCAAATGTTTCCTCAGAACTTCTCCGAGATATTTCCATCTTCCTGCAAATATTAACATAGAAACAGGACAATTGATCATAATATGAAACGTAAATATTAGCACAAAATAAGTTTACAATAAAGAAAGAGCAACACAAAACTTTTTATAAAATAGTATTGTAAATACTCGATAGTACTTCCGTTACAACACGTATATATGATTTATGCTTTTTTGAAAAAAGCATTTCGTGATAATATTGTGCACTTCATTACATATTTTTTATGGTGTTGGTTTTCCTTAAATACATGTGATAATAGATCAATGTAACGTTCTCTGCATCTTCTTCTTTAGCAATTACTCGCATGAACATAATGGCTAACAGATTGCATAGTTCGTGAATAGATGAAGGGTCCCGTGCGCACAATGGCTATGAGGAACAACAATGGGTACGTAGCAGATACCTATTGTAACAATACATATTCACTAATTAAGTTCAGATTCATATGACGTAATGGTAAAATCAATTAAAAATTGGACAGTTAATTCAAAGAATTTTGTCTGACAATTTAGATATCAATCCGATTTACTTACATAAAAATAAAGTTTGTGTATTTGAATATTGTAAAATGAAGTTGAAACATCCTGCTATAATCTAATTTTAACATAGACACGTAAAATTCTCAATGTGACATGCTCGTAAATTAGTGGAAATGTGATAAATATTTTGTTAATTTTTTTCTCCAAATTTTCTTTTGTTATATAATAAATTTAATTTGAAATGTATAAAAAAGACATATCGCAACAAAACATTAAAATATGGATTCAATCGTTTTCACTAATTTATCACTTTTTATCAAGTTCTATATTTTTTTCTTTACGATTCCTCGCGGTTCCGAGGGTTACACCCTCTTTGCTGTAATGAAAACCTTAGCACCCTCCTATTGTGACTGTAAAGTTTAAGTGTAACACGAGTAAGCTCGTGAGCTCGTGGTGTTTTCAACCGCTTCCCCGTCGCATCCGAGTTTCATGACCGGGATTAAACTGAACAAAAATATTATTTAATTTATCAATTTTAATTTATCTTTTTACTCGTACATGTACTGCTGACCTGTCATGCCATCTTCCAAAATATAACAATATTCTTCCTTTAATGCTAATTACAAATATCTAGGCTCTGTAAAGGCTAATAAAAATCATATTAACTCTGAATACAAAACTTTTCAAATTCATATGAAAAGATATGTAAAATTGTTATGCAGAGGAAAAATAAAGAAGGGATTTTAATAAAATATTCTTTCAAATTTTTAAGAGGAATTTACTTATAAAATGTATTGCATGTACTAAGGGTTAAGTTAATACCTCAGTATATTGCGATTAGCATTGGTTAGCATTGGTTGTTCTGCAAAGGAGTAATGGTGGTAGGCAATTTGCATTGCTTAAGGTGATCAATTGTTTTTGTCTTAGATTAATTCCATAAGTTTGTTAACTTGGCTATTTGTGTGCGAAATTTGTTGTTTTTGGTACTAGACCTGCGAGCAGGTAATTAATTTACCTCTGTAGTATTTTACTTTGCAAAGTTTTCTGGTTTAATAAATAAATAATAAGTACTTGCAATTCACAACCGGTCCAGAACAACAGAAAATGATGAACGTATCCATCAATCTGGAGTTAGGAGTTCGAAACAATCAATCGCTTGACGGAGCCTTGAACTGCAAATACCAGAAACAATAATTTCAAATTTTTCAAGAAAACAGTTCAATCTCCATAAGTCTATCCACAAAAATTAGCTAAGAAAAAAATTTTCCATTACCGTTTTCTAAATATTGTGGTTATCATTTTACCTGTAGATTTAAAAATAACCCAATTCACCTACTAGTAAGTGCCGTAGAAAAAATATTGGCATTTATCCCATTCTCCTTTACTGGGTGCGGTTCATATTAATATCTAACACACAGTAATTGTATTTAAGAGGGTTTTAAGAGGGACAGTAATTGTATTTTTTGTTTTTCAAATAAATATTTAAATTGTCTTATATAGTTGTTTACGTTTGCCATTAATTGTAATTGGTGTCTTCACACACACCGGGTTCTTACATCACCAGGCTATCAACCGGAGTTTCAGTGCTTATCGACCTATTGGGACCAAATGCTACCGTCATATCGTAAATATCGGTTAACAATGTTCATGGACATCAACCCTCAACTTTTCAATCCACCTAAGTGTTTGAGCGTCCATAAAAGTGGACGATCGATAAAAAGAAGTGTGCTAAAATCCTACAACCTTCGATACTGTGAATTGACTATTCATTCACTTGAGTCAACGCAATTAAAAGTAAGTAGAGGGTGAAAATACATTAAATAATTTAGTTCTTTTAACTATGTGTGTTGAAAAAAACTACAAATAAGTGTGGTTGTAAACTCTTTTATTGACAAAATATGTACCTCACTAAGCGCGAATAACGCAAACAAGCGAATAACGTAAACTTTATCACATCACTTATATTTTTTCATGATTTACTTCAAGCTTCCAATAAAGTGCTTGGTTAAATACGCACAAACAAGGGTCGTGATCATTCACAAGCTTGTTTTGGTGTTTCGGTCTTATAATCTTTTGCAACTATTTTAGCCCTATTATATAGACCTTCATATTCCAGTATCTACACTAACATAAATCACTGAACCGTGGGAAAAACGATTAATGTATTTCATATCACTCTCTCTCTCTCTCTCTCTCTTTCTTTGCAAGAGACAAGATAGACAAATGCAGAATTGAGCAGCATCTGGGTGGTTAGAATAATATATGTTCGATGATTATCCCACCCCTTCCCAGAAAAGAATTGCGATAATTCCACTTTTTTGCCATTTGTTTGCAATATGTTATTGTTTAGAAGGAAGATATACATTAGTTCATTAATAAAGTTTGTAATTACTTTTAAGTATCGAAGACGAATAGTTAGAAATCCTCGAAATATAAATATACACCTTAAATAAAAGTGTATCTCGGTATTTATTCATGTGGTGAGAAAATACAATTAAACACGATAACAAAATATTCTGATTAATAATTCATCAAAATTAACAATTTACGATGCGCTCGCTCTTAACTGGACAGTAATGTTGATGAACGTTTGCATATGCTGTCCAGTCTGACGTAGACTGCCTGCTTCACGCTTCATGATCCTAGATGAAGTGTTGAGCCGTGTTGCCGACAAGCAAGTTCAACAGTTGAATGGAGATGTCATTACCAGTCTGTTGCCGACAGCAATCTCTTGTTCTCTCTCGCATCTCTCCAGCAGAATCCCACGAGAGACACCGCGCGGCGCGGGTGGGTATGAAATACGTCAAGAGAGTTATGCTTAAGTTTAAGCTATGTACATCATTTATGGTTGCGTTTCCATCTCCATGTTTTAAGAATTTTCTAAGGACTTAATAAACTTATTATGATTTCTTCAAGACTATCGATGTTAGCGTCGGCTTCATTTGTTAGCCAGTCCATGTTGCAACTAGTTTCCTCGCAGTCAAGCGTTGCAATTTCGTGCTTTTAAAGTGCAAGGTCTGTCCGGTAAGTAAGACAAATGTTTTTTCCTGCACTTCCATTAGTTGTAGGGCGTTCGGACCTATTGGGTTAGGTGGGGGAGGCTTCAGCTATCTAGTGCTGCCAAGGTTACTCTGCTCCGAGCTCTGGGAGTGTCCAGATCATTATTTTAGTGTACTCCGGTTTACTGCCCCTCTCACGATGCTCGATGGAGGACTCACTCGAACAACGGTACGCAATCAAATTTTGTGCCAAAAAACTGGTCGACACTGGCCATTAAGGAAGTTTACGGGGACACAGCTTTTTCCTATTCTCGACTGGTTGGAGATGATTAAGGATGGCTGATGAACCCCGCTCTGGACGTCTTTCATCAACCAGAAGGGACCCGTGTGCGATATTTGTTGAACACGAATCGTCGATTGTGTGTCCTGATGATGCTGGAAACTTGAAATCTTCAGAAAAGTAAGTACTGGAGAGATTGAGAAATATGGTCATCAGCACGAGATGGGAGATCGTTGCCATCTGGACGCTTCATTAAGACAACGCTCCCAGTCACACTACTCTTTGCGATTGGGTGTTCCTGGCCAAAAATAACTTTGCAGCACTGCCGCAGCCCCCGTACAGTCCGAACCTTGGCCTGGCTAACATTTTTTTGTTACTAGAATAAAAAGCGCCTAAAAAACGATTTGGGACGATTGAAATGATCCAAACCGTTGAGACGAAGGTCCTTGACGAGGTTCCCGAAGACGCCTTCAAGGACGTGTACCTTGCAGGGCAGAGTCGCTGGAAAAAGTGTGTTGATGCCCAAGGGAACAATTTTCTAGAGTTTTACATGTTTGTCATTTTATCTTGCATATTTGTCTAAAAAATATATTTGCATTACTTACCTGACAGACCTTGTATCTTGGGAAGGATGTGAGCTGTTCCCAGCAATGCCATTACCTGTACCTCAAGATCCTTATCATTACCTGGGATCTTTACTTGGTTTTTATTTATACCCTTTAAATTTAATTTAAATCCGTATACCCTACCATAATTTAGAACACATAATTAATATTACTATTTTTACTGCCACGTATTGACATAATGATTTATATATTAATCGATGAAGTTCTGTAATACTGACTTGACAACATCGGAAGGGTAATGAGGAAACTCCTAGCTCGTAACTTTCTGTCTACTGAGCGGGAGAGAGTGGATACCAACTTGGATCCTCAACTCCGCTGAAATGGATGAGATTTTCGTCTTGGGTTTTCCACAACACCACCACATTAATCACGTTTCGCTTCTTTACTCTTAACCTTTCCTCATTCTAGTTACTTCCAGGCATTTTCGTACTAAACGCCCCTAAATTAAAGTTATTACTCTTCTCTCTTTTCCCTGCAGTGTTTCCTCATCGACTTCCCAGAAGTAATTGAGCATGCATGTTTTTATGGTGAAGAAAAGAAAAGAAAAACTAAAACGATACAATATCTAATTTTGTTATCAAATTGTGCCTTTCTCGTATAGATATTGTGATAATTATTTATTAACATTTTTTACAAATAATGGAAGAAACCTAATATAAATCTAACGAAAATAAAATACTTGTTAATAATCGCACTTAGGAGCATGCGCGAGATCTTTTTGAGGTCTGCGCTTGGAGAAAGGATGATTGAGGTCGAACAATAGGTTTTAGAGGAAGGGAAGACCCTCTCTTGGGCCAGCGCGGAGACATGACCCAAAGTTTATGGCAGGCTGCTGCAGGTATTTTCTTAAAAGGTCTTTAGTGATTCTGAAAAAGGAGAGGGACAGTCTCAAAATAAGATGATGATAGAAAACAGTAAATATTCATACTAATTACGAAGGGACTGCGCTTGTAAAAGAAAGGAACAGAGGGTGTTCATAGAGTCCTTCGCCAGAAGGAGATTTCCATTAGCAGAACTGTAGATCGACATGGGTTTTTAATTGTAAAAAGAGACGGAGAAGAATGAAGGCTGGTGCTGCCGGGCAACACGTGTTCATACAATACGAGTGAGACTGAACAGAATAATGGAATGGGGAACGACTGCACAGAAGAAGTTTGGGTTCGGAATGAAAGGAGGTGTGAGTAACATTTGACAGACACGTTAAAATGAAGTGTTGTAGTTAGAGCGCAGGGGGATGGAATTTTCCTTTCAAAACGAAAGAAGTGGGTTATGGATCTGGGGACTGTCGAGAAGGTGACATGTATGGAAAAACACCAGAGTTCGGAGCGGAATATTGTTAGTCTTAACAAACGTCGTTATTGGTCCAAGATGAAAATACGTCATCACAAATCAATCCAATCAGAGGTGAGTCATGTGAGAAGAAAATTATTAAGTGATTGGCTAGAGAGAATTACCTAGGTCAAAAAAGGAGCAGTTTGTTCTCTCAATTTTTGGGCCATGGAGAAGAAATATGGTTATTTAAACAAGGAGCAGAGACGTGCCATGATCAATCATTTGAGATCAGAACACATAGTCAGAGGGCAGCTAGATGATTCTAGATGATATTCTAGTAATCATTCTATTGGACATTTTACCACAACATTCGAGTAATTAACATTAGTCTGATCATTATGAGTATTATAATTCTTACTGTTATCCGGCGCTCTACGAACTGTTTAAACATGGGTTCGATGTAATCATTTCGAATCTCAATTAGTTCGGGTCGAATATTGTTGACTTCGCATAAAATTATTAGTTACGCGAGTGATGAACAATTCGGTTTTGCGATCAATGGCAATTGAACTGTATAAGAGCCATTAAGGCCGTCATTTCTCCGTAAAGTTGTGCTTGGTAATGGTGGTACGACATTTTACCTCCCACGCTGAGATCAGCCTGGGGGGTACTACAGCTGACGTATGAAGGATGGTGACTTGGACCGTCTTGAATGGGCACTAGACGGGGAAGGCGACTACACGCATCAATGAACGTGGGTAACCAACGGCGGTTTGTTGCTGGAGGTCACGCATTCATATGACAAGGTAATTGCTTAAAGTGCTGGGTACGGTACCTCGTTTGCCTCACTAAAATTCCAGTGAAACCCCACGAAGTGCGCGAAATATGCCAAAGACTTTTGTGACTGAGATAATATTTATTATTGTCTTGTATTAAAATATAAGGGCTCCAATGCAAATGGACATTGTGTCAACATTCTAATAGACTTCAAAAGATGATAATTAATTTAAACATTCAGTGAACTGGTTTAGTTTTAAGGAAGTGATCAATGGAGCAAAATGTATGTACTTGTGTAGCTGTTAAG
>NNCF01127772.1:110799-134841 GCA_002313205.1 Laupala kohalensis | reverse complement strand
TTCAGATTATTATTAAAATTTATTATTGTAAACTTTTTTGTAAATCACTTGTAAAAACGGTTGTAAAACTTACACAAAATTGGAAATAAATTCAATTTCAATTATTATTATTGTTATTATTCATCATTTTCCGAGATCCCCCAATTATTATATTACAATATATCACGTCTTTCTCTAAATTATAATCATACGTTTGCTTTTATTGTTCAATCACTTTGAATAATGTATCATAATAGAATAATTTTACAACTTTTTTTCTCGACAGGATTTTTAGTGGTACAGGAACAATTTAAAATATCCGTTTAATAGTTTGTATCATTGGTTCTACTTTTGCTGAACATGGTTGACTCGTAAAATTTGTATAAAATCTCCATCATACTTCTCAACCGTTTCCTCTGTCTGTGTTAGAAAGATTCTTATTCTATTTATGTGTAATATGCTAAATTAGGAATGATTATGGCGTTTAATAATACAAAAATAATAGAAATGGAAGGATATTTTAGTTGCTTTTCAATTAACCAATATTTCTTATGTAGTATTTGTGTTACCTTGTTATGTCAAAAATGTTCAAAATATGTAACAAACAATAGGATTGAACTCTGGCAACAACATGGCTACGTGCTAAATCTTCGTTGGAGGCAGCATCACGGAGCCTGCCTCAGGGAAACAGAAGGTCGCACTCCAGACGGCACCTAACGTCATTTCGCTCGCACTCTACGCTCGTCGGCTGCTACGACGGACGTGCTGACTTCCGTACACGTGATGTGTTGCTATTTCAAGCGCACGGTACGCACTCCGCGACACTTGCTCTTNCTATTTCAAGCGCACGGTACGCACTCCGCGACACTTGCTCTTGGCTGCTGGGTGTATGAAGTTTGCTACAAGTACATTTCCTTGCGACTGGATAATACTTGAAGGAAACAGGAAGCTAGGGGCCATAGAACAGTTCATTCACAGAACAGTCAGTATATTACCTCATCTATATTCAAGTGAAGTATTTGTAATGTCGTGGTATGAAAATCGGAAGAAGTAATCGATGAAATTATTTGAAATTTCAATTTCACCCTTCTTAAGAATTATTGAAACTAAAATGCAGTGTATTGTTAATATTGATGAATTACTAGAGCAGAAAAAACAATTAAAATTGGATGCTAATCAATAGACATGAATCTTCACTCGCATGACTGTTGATTGTGAAGCTTACTAATGTCCACCATTGCGTCACGTGACGTTTAATTGTGAACAATTCTCACTTACAGTCAAAATGACCAAATTTCAGAGGAAAAATTATATTAAGGCTGAAAAAACATTTTTTTCAAGTACATAAACTAAAAGCGAAATGAAAACCAAACAATTCACAGGTCTTCACTATGCGCTTTGTTTGTTCAACTTTCTGTGTAAATTTAATTTTCCTTCTGTCTGGATTTTAAATTTTTTGTAATAACGTACATATGAGCTTGCAATGCATGTTTAATCCATCTCTTTTTTTGTGTGTGCAGAAAATACGATTGTATGTAGAATAAATAAATTCTTTCCTCTTTTTAAAATTACGTTTTAATGAGAAACTGAGCGTATATAGAGTGCAATATGTAGCCACAAAAGAAAGAAAAATTTATCTCTGAATATATGCGTTGTGCCACCTCCTCATTGTGGGGGGTATATATGATTTGGAAAAACTAAGTAATTAACATATGAAATGACTGTGTTGGGTACAGGGTTCAAAAATGCATGTAACCGACATAATTATTTTTATATTTTAACTTTATTAATATGCGTATTATATAACGTTTATAGTAGTGAGAAGAACATGTCACAAATTCAAATCTTTACATCTAATAATTTTGAAGAAAGCGGCATTTAAAAATTTTAAGATGCGTCGGAAGAGGTGCTAATATTGAAGGTAAAATCGACCACTTGCTTACTTCGAGGGAGTTAAATGGATGATAATCCTCCACACGATCATACGGAGTTCTACCTATATATCCTATTCTGTAAATCCAGCAAATATTGTAAATGTTTGTATATTTTTGGAAAAGTTCTCGAGAATGACATTAACTACATTAAAAAGATTCGCAGAATAGGTGTGTTTGGGGATGAAACAAGCAATCTTAGACAATTTATTTTCCGCATATGATCGATTTTGTATTTTTAACACAAGAAAATTTGTATTTATCTGATTCCAATATTTTGGTAGTTTACATTTTTTTACTGCTAAGTAACGAAGATATCTATTAGTGTCCTATAATTCTATAAGTATAAAAAAAGTGTTTCTATCTCACGTTTTGTAACATATAGTCGTTAAGAAATTTGTGACAGATTCTGAGCACGAAAGAGAAATTTCAGTTTAGAATTTTCCTCTAATGACAATTTGCTGCAAGCCCTAAGGCCCCATTAGAAAAAGACAATTAGCTAATACTTAAGATTGCAAGCCATAATGTCACTATATTAGGAGATGAAGTAAGTGACGCGTGCTTGCGATTACGAATTCCATGGATCGAGCTCCTTAATGGGAATTTATAATTTTTGTCAAAATTATATTGTGGCTGGTTTTACGATGCTAAATTTTAGGTTTACAATAAATGTTTGATTTTCTTGTTTCATAAACGTATATGATTCTCGATTTGACAAGAAATCTTGTGGTATATCTTCACTTATTAATTTCTCATATCACTGACTTTGTTTTATTGTTTTCAATCAGCTATTGGTTGCACAAAGCAAATAACGAAAACCTAAACAGTCTACATTTGTCTTTGGATTGTTTGTTGTTGTTTTTACATCAATACCTCTCTTTTCTGTTCCCGTAATCCGTCGTTTTACGAACACCACAATACTCGCGAATTTATCGTCATCGGCGTAACATTAAACGTCAGTTTCATCTATTCACTATATCCTCGCGTACTTCCCACTTCACTCTCAACGGCCAGTAGGAAATCAAAGCGACCGTTACGACCACATCGTCCAATTCGCTTTTTTCATCACTGTTGACACAAGAGAGGACCTCCTCCAAAAGCGCAAACGTCACTAAAATTCTCCGTCGATGCTGCGGCTTCCGTTTTTTTCAAAGCTTACAACACGGCCACAAATACGGGGACCACACGAGCTCCTCTGAAAGAGATGCGATAACCATGAATTAGCCACACGCTCTCCACTATGAATGCCGATACATCAGACACCGCTGACTTCCCCCAATATCACTAGCATAGCTATAGTGTTTCTCCGTGCTGTCAACTCAACGACCTTCACCTTTCTCATTACCACTTTAATGCCAACTTTTTGGAGAATGGGTAGTCCCATCCAACTTCATCGTAGTTGTCAGCTATAACTTTATGAATACAAATTACCAACATTATTACAAACATTATTATTGCTAACATTATTGTTAAAACATCACTAACACCATCACATAATTCCACCGAGGAGGGACACGAAAGGAGCAGTTTGTAGCAGGTTCTAAGAAATGGGGTTCCTTAATAAACAATTTAAAAAATTTCTGAAAAAAAATTATCTTGCAATATTTTTGGTTCATTGGATCCCTTGAAGATAATATTCTGTTAATAATTAATTTTTGCTAAATAATTAATAAGTTTTAGAAAATGAAATGTTAAAATTTGTTCGCATGATATAAAGAACATACCTTTTTTAAAATATTATCTCATTCCATTATTTATGAAATAAATTAATGTCTATTTCACCGGTTACAAAGTACGATAGGCCTAAACATGTGGGTTAAAAATTGTTGAAATACTTTCGTACGTGTTTCCTGTATGACAGGGGAGGAGGGTAGAGTTTTTTCCCGCTACATGTGCTACTAGTGCCATCAGCCACTCTTTTCTTCCTTCGTTGAGCCTGCTGCTGCGTTTGTTGAATTTCGTTCGTCCCATCACCGCGTCTTGGGTGCTTCCTCCCCCTCTTCCTTCTCCCCATCCTCCAGAGTCGGCTCCGTTGTCAGAATGAAGCCTTTTGAGGTTAAAAGCCCGTGACAACTGGAAGGTAGAAGGAGCAAACGGAGGTCTGCCCTCCCAAGAGACGCCCGCTGAGGTCGCACCCCAAGCGACGTACCACAAAAATCCGCTCTCGTTGTGGCAATCGCCTTCACTCCTCTTCTTTTTCGAGGAAAACTTCTCCTCTCATCATCATTCAACATTCACTTTCGTACTTCATCACTTCGGCTTTTCCCCTCAACTTCTCAACAGTAAGTCATCGAAGTTGTAGGAGAAATACAATTGAATTCAAAGTGTTGACATCACACTCATACGGGTAATATAATAATCATAATAATAAAAGTGCCTTTATTTTGGCGAGACTCAGATTTTAAGGTCTGCTCTTCCGTCTAATCATTTTAAAACATTTACATTTTAAATACAAGATGAAAATTGGGAGGATCGTATTTACATTTAACGCTGGGAAGCAAGACTAGGGACCATCCCGGTGAAACCTTAAGCGATTGAGTAAACCCAGCAAAACCCCAATCAGGATGGCGGCTTAGTACCGAACATGGGTTAAAAGCAGTAACAATACAATATAATTATGAATATACAAATAGCTAAATATAGAAATTACAACAAGGATATCAAAACAAATTATTACATAATGACAATATTTACAAATTACATGTTACACTGTATTTACAAATTATATATTACATAAGATCATGTGAATCTAGAGCACTGAAATAATGAAAGAGAGATAATGTAAAACCAAAGAAGAGAAAGAATGAAAGGAAGATAATGTAAAAGCAAAGAAGAGAAAGAATGAAAGGAAGATAATGTAAAAGCAATGAAGAGAAAGAATGGTAATGTAAAAGCAAAGAAGAGAAAGAATGAAAAGAAGATAAGGAAAGAAAGAAATAAAGCATACAAATGAAAGAAAAAGAATAGACAGAGAATGCGGGAATACTAAAGGACATTGTTTTCCTTCCACTCTGTAAGACGTCGCCTGAAAGAAGAAAAAGTTGATAGAGATTTTATTTGAGCTGGAAGTTTGTTCCAATAACGTATTGTGTGTACTGTGAAGGATTTACTATAAAGAGTTGTGCCATACCGAGGAATAGAGAGGAGATATGTGCCTCGCGCGCGATGGAGTTCCAAAAATTTAAAACGTTTTGCGAAAACTGTCAAATGTCCATTTTTTATTAATTTATAAAGTAGAGACACGCAATGATGCATTCGACGTTCCTCGAGTGTGAGTGTCCTTGATTTTTTGAAAAATTCTATCACATGGTCATACTTCCTGAGATCAAAAAAGAAACGAATACATGAGTTCTGAGCTACTTGTAATTTACATTAATTTTTTCCGTCAAGTCAGTGAAAAGAAAGTCGCAGTAATCAAATAGTGGCCTGACAAGAGACTTAACAAGCATTTCCCTTACTCCTGTTGGTAAAAGATCACGTAGCCGTTTTAAAGAGTGGATGGAGGAGTAAACGTTTTTACATGTTTCGTCGATTTGGGTTTCCCAGCTTAACGAGATTTCAATATAAATTCCTAGATTTTTCACGTGACTGCACCAAACGAGAGAAGTCTTATTAACTGATATATTGGGTAGAGTGCAATTTGAAAGTTTTCTGAGGGTTTTATTTGAACCAAGCAATGAGCATTGTGATTTAGACAGATTTAAGAGGAGTCCGATAGATTTTGCCCACATACTTAGTGAGGTGAGATCTTCGTTACGTTTTTGCGCAATTGAAGTTATGTTAGACGGTTTGCCACTAATATAAATTTGAAGATCGTCGGCGTACATTTGAAATTCGCTATGTTTAAGAGATTAGTTGACGTCATTAACGTACATTAAAAAAGCAAGGGGACCGAGGACACTTTCTTGCGCAACACCACGCACCGTTTGAAGAGAAGATGATGTGTTATTTCCAGATACTACAGTTTGTTTTCGTCCAGTGAAATATTCCGAAAACCATTTTATTGAAGGTCATCCGAAACCTAAAGTCTTCATTTTGCAAGCAAAATATCATGATCAACTGAATCAAATGCCTTGCTAAAATCAAGAAGGACAAGATTAGTTACGTTTCCCGCGTCAAGCCAATTTCGAGCATCTTCTGTAACATTCAACAAGGCAGTTCCTGTACTTCTACCTGAACGGAAATCGGATTGACATTCATTAATAATATTTTTGTGATTGAAGTAGCTCTCCACTTGATTTCGAACAACTTCATCTAATATTTTCGACAGAGTGGGGAGAATACTAATAGGTCGATACTCATTTGGTTCTGAGGGATGCGATGTTTTGGGGAGAGGGTGAATAAAGGCAGTTTTCCTCGCGGTAGGGAAGCTATCACTGGAGAGTGAATAATTGATGATATCTGTAATAGGTGAAACACAGAAGTAACTACATAATTTTAATAGTCTAGCGTTTAATTTATCTGAGCCCGAGGCGTTTGATTTTAAACTCATTATGATCTTCCATACCTCTTCTTGAGTGACAGACGTAAAGTAGAAATTATGTTCTGTTTAATTCTCATCGTTTTGTGAAGACTTTAACACTTCTAGCTTGATGCACGATGTTTAACTACGAAATAAGTATTTAAAGTATCTAAAGGTATACAGATATCAAATGAAGTGGATGTCTTACCCAATCCAATACTTTTTAAAGAGTTTACCAGAGTGATATACTATCCCGGTTTGCACCTAATGTATTATGATAATATTTAATTTTTTCATTTCTAATTTTTTGCGTAACAATATTTCTTAAGCTTTTGTATAATTTGATGTCTTCTTCCTCTTTTGTTTTTCGGGACACTACAAACGCTGCATCTCAATCCTTCATTAACTGTTTGATTTTGAAAGTTTACCAAGGTGCTGGGGGGCGAGTTACACGAGCTTTTTTAATGGGTATGTGTTTGTCACTGTGGTTAATTAATTGTTCATTAAAAAGCTTTACTTTGTTATCCAGAGACGCGTCGTTGTAAATGTCATGCCATGATATATTTAATCCTTTATTGAGAAAATTTGCATTGGTCTAAATTCTTAAAATCACGGTACTCTATTTTTGGTACATACTTAGGATATTTCAGACCATAAGAAACATAAATTAAATCATGCTTAGTGATACCGGGAACTGGAATTTGCCCATATATTCGAACCTTTTCCAGGTTTGAAGTAATAATATGATCGATCCAATTATCAGAATTATTTGTGTGATGAGTCGGCTCCAGAGGAAGAATTTTTAAACTCATACCATGCAATAATCTATTAAAGTTAATGGCGTGCGAAGAATTTTCTTTTGTGAGATCACAGTTAAAATCACCCATCACGATTATAGAATCAAATTAAGTTCTACAAATTGAGAATAACTCATCAAGCTCATGAATATTACCACGCTTAGGGGGTTTGTATATAACCGCTAAAAGGATTTTTTTTGTTTTTTTTTAGTAATTTCAAGAAAAAGATACTTGACTTTTCGGGTAATGTCGTTTTCAGAAGAAAATACAACTCTGCTTTGTAAATCATCGCGGATACATATACCAATTCCGTCACCTCCACACATATTTCTGTCAGCTCGTAAAAGGCAATATCTGGGAACAGACGTCGCGTGAGCATCTTCCTCCGAGCAAGTACGTGCGTGTACCAACAGTACAAGAGGAGCCAATGCATTATTATCTACTATGGAATATCCTCGATCAAATGACCAAAACGAAGTTTCTAATTATTTTTGTGCCAATTTTTCAACGTAACGCTGATCATTCTATTACTCTTGAACATTTGAATCGTAAGGAGAAAATTTGGCTAGTACATAACAACAGGTGAACACGGCTAAAACGACTGTAGTAAGGAAATGTTTAGATATTCTGTTACTACTAGTTATTCACAGAAATAGTTTTATAAAAATATATTATTAAACTGTTTTTATCGTAATATCGTTATTCTCCCAACATATGACCCGAAGTTATAAGAATATACATTTATATCCATTAAAAAGTATCATAACAACAAGACTCCCATCAAACTTAATTATTTGAAACCAGATTTTTATTCTTTACCCTTCAATGAAGTTTGAGTTTAAAATGAGTTATTAATATTTATCCCGTGTTGCTCTTTGTTCTTCATTGTTTGTGGTGCCATGGATATAATTGTGGTTTCAGTCATATTAAAGTATCTAGTTGTATGTTGGTTTTCAGTCTGTGGAATTTAGGAGTCGTTTATCACATGCTTGAGATTTGCTGCACATTCACATAATAGCATGTGTTCTTCACGTAAAACACAAAAAGTAAAATTTATGTCTTATTAAGTCTCGTTATACCACTTTGTCCCCTTCATTGATGTTTCGTCAGCATTGCCATTTTCTCTCTTTGTCCTTAATTATTTTTAATCAATATTGAATAAAATCAAACCTTACGATAATACATGGTAATATTGAATTTGTGTGTCATACAACCTCTTGGTCCTCTAGATGGGACTATGAACTATACTAGTAATGTCTTAGTTGCTTCTCCTTGATCTAGATGACGATAGAACTCCCAGTTCTTCGAGATCATACAATGTAGTCACATTCAATCATGAATCGATTTTATGTATTTACATTCATTATTTTAGAAAAGAAATATTGTTGGTCATTTTTACAAAGTTTCTATCCAACTGTAAGAGATTTAACTAAATATTCACTGAAATTTCCAGTCACAGATTAAATTGAATAATTAAAACGGATACTCTAGTGTTCACAAAAAATAAATTATTATTCGTCCATAAAATGTCGTAAGTTTTTAATATTTATTTAATTAATTACAAAATGGACGTTAATAGTAGTAGAATACTCTTGTGTAATTTTTCATAATTTAATAAAAATGAAAGAACACACCATTTGGAACATTCGTAGTTGCCTCTATGTGTGAACCGTCAAGCTTCAAGTGAGTACAGGCGAGCCCTAATCCACAGCGATCAACTCCCAAGTATCTGCACTTTTGACTGAGCGCACTGCGGTAAAACATATACGCACTGTGGCTGAGCAAGTAGAATCTGGGATGAAATTCAGTACTGGCTTCACGTGAGCTTATCGACAGGATCAGCTATCTCTGCACTCTGCCACCATGAGATTCGTGTCAAACCAGTAAGTGGGATATGCTAAATTTTCTCTTGAACTTTTTTACATCGAATACTCAGTTTGAATTTACTGCCATAAGACAACTGTAAATATAAACGGAATAAATTCAATTACACGTGTAGCAAGAACAATCTTTCCAGGGAATTTTTTTTATAATTGATATGTAGTGAAATACGGTGCAAGTGTCGCTGGTTCAGTAATTTGAACTCGTATTATAAAGTGAAAATTGAGAATGGGCTTTATTAGAATAGTAATGAAGCTAAAATATTACCTTCAGGCATAAAAAATACCATTCTTCCTGTGTTGTACTGTTTAATAGTATTCTATATCAAAATCAGAAAATACTTTGTAGTATATTATTTTCTTACTGAAAATATTCCTGAGTCATGAGATACTCAGGCAAAAAATGGATAACAGGCATTAGTAATGAATACTCGAGAGTATTTTAAGTATTGAAGGCATCAGATTAATGTTTGTTCTTTTAAATTCATACTATCCAGAGAAGAAACAATGCGTTGTAATAGATTTTAAAGGAAGAAAGCGTTGTTTTAGTATGGCGTTGGAATATCATATTTTATTATTTTTACGAATTTATCAAAAAATGTAAAAAAATCAAAGTTTAATATGTTCTTCACTACCCAGTTTTTTGTTACAGTAGATTTACACCTGAACTAAAATATTATACCTCAAAACATATTATACTCTATGCTATATATCATTGTATGCATCACTGACAAGAACCGTACTGATAATGTTCCTTTATTATCGGCTTTGAAGATTTTTTTTTTTTCTTGCAGGTTCGTTTCTTGTTTATGTCTTTTGGGACACAACTTATCAAAATTCCTTGATTGATGGCAGAAAATGTAAGTTTTAAATTGTATTTTTTAATTTTATATATCACTTTGTACCCATGTCTTTGCTCGCGTGAGTTATATGTTTTTGCGTAAATATTCTTCCTTAAATCTCCACTGATATCAAGTGAAATCTAATTTTCAGTTAGTATTTTGGAAGGTTCGGGTGTTTCTTTTGTGTGAATCCTTAAAAAGAAACTCTTATATCTTTGGAACAACTAAATGAAAAAATGGAACTATTGATGAATCTTAGGTACCTTAAATTTTTTGTTACATTAGATTGCAAATGTTTTGTTTTTCATTTTGTAAAGACGAATGAATGGTTATTAATGAAACATACCGTACGTTTTCGCTGTAAAAGTGGGGGAGTATTGTAGTCCTTTAATAGTTCCGTTGTTTGATGATTTTTCTATTTTCCTATATTTACGACGCATATAATATAATTGAAATGTAACTGAGGAGGCACTTCACTATTTTATCTGCACTAGGCTTTTCACTCTGAAACATAAAACGATAATTTTGTGTGTGTGTGTGTGGGGGGGGGGGATTTAGGGCTCGTAAAACGATAATTAAATGATAAATAAATATTTGTGTACAGTCACTTCCCCGGTTTTCTCAGTATTGACAAAGAGCTCCTTTGATTAAATATTAGGTATCATTAGTCTACAAATTCCTCATTTAATTGGCAGAATAGTTTGTAAACATTTTCCTTAGTTTCATAACTATTTTTTTTGTGTTAAGAATACTAGTAATTAAAAAGAATAGATGACATATAAGAGAAGTATGTACTCGATTTCAAAATAGACAATGGCTGACAGCACTGACTGAGGGTACAACAATCTGCGGAAGAGAGTGCCAAGAATAGAACAGACCTGACACCACTCCTCGGATGACGTAGGTTAACGATGTGAATCTGAAATTCAGCAAAACTCTATTCTAAAAGGGATGAACGTTTTGTGTCTCATAGTGAACAGGCTCCATTAGTTTGAGTTCATTATGGATAGTGAAATTTCCCACAGTTGTGAAAGTACACTTTATGAATTGGACTTATTTACTTCCTAGAAAATAGTCGTTTTCAAATATTTCAGTGAGGCGGCAAGTGAAAATCATGTGTGAGTCACATGGATAGACTATTTTAATGCAATATTTAAGGAAAGAAATCCGTATCTTTAAAGAAATATCTAACTAATTAGTACTATTTTTCATTAATAGTATTGTATAGATTTCATCAATTCGTTTGCAGTGTGTCAAATATTACACCGCTGTTCTCAAGTACTAGTATAACGTTACCTTGTTTAATTATATTTGTATTGTTTAAATAAAATTCGAGTGATTTTCAAAATTCGGGCTTTATGGACACGTTTCAAGCAGCCAATAAGCAAGCCAACGATTGATTTCCAATGAATGCAACGCTTTAAGTAGTGTAGACGGGACGCCAATAGTTGGTTCGAGTCTAATCCGCAGGATAACTCACTAGCATGCTAATTGTGAAGGTCATTGACTTCTAAAATCAAGGCAGTGGTGTTCACACGAAGCCAACTACTGTCTTTCAGAAATTGAGCTCCAACATTTGGCTTTCTTATTGACATCGTGAAAATGCATCATAAGGAGATGGTTCTAACGGTTAAAATATCTACATCATGAAAGATAGATCCAACAAAACTGCAAAAGTAAATGCCGATGTAAATTTGAGAGTTACTTCACCTCGTCTGCATAAAAAAGATAGTTCAGAGGTTTTCTTCCTCTTGTATTGTAAGACACATTTGAACGTTGATTATTTCTGAAAATATAACATCCCTCGACTTAGGAGAAGGAACACTACCTGCACAAATTTGTATTGTGTCACGTCAGAATCGCCAATTATCATTAGAATCACCGGTTTACTTTTCCACGAACGTTCCTTTGCTCACGCTAAATGGGATCCCGTGACTGCCAAGCGAATATGAAATAAATTAAAGCTGGAAGTCATGTTTAATATCAGAAGTCTAACAAAAACCCTAGATGACACTAATTTTGTCCACACAACATTTTGGTTTTGTACAGCTACATCACGAATCCTTCAGGAACTTGAACAATGTGACATCTTCAGAAACGCAGACTATCAGCCATCATTGTGTCTCATTCCCTTTACATTGCACCTGAATCACATGCGCCTACAGCTGAAACATCTGACACAAATGTATTTATCCATCATGAATTCTTCATCGTCGGTCGGTTTCAGCACATATAGTGAAGGTATCGACAGGGTGTCGGATACACATTCTGGCCACCTCTTGTTCACTTAGCTGGTGATTTGGTCAGACTACTTATACCCGTTAACCTGTTATTCATTACGATAACATAAACGTGTACTATTATGTAGCAAGTCTATTGTATTCTCCTGAATAATATGGCTGATACTACTATTCCCCATTGTAATCAACTTTCACTGAGTTTCATATTTAGCATTAACATTGTAAGCAGGACATCAGAACAGTTATGATTAATATATGATAATACACAATAGAGCAACAAGTAACTTTCCTAAAATTCTCTAGGAACGTACTTACCACTAGCGTCAGCGCAGTCACGTACTAGGACTCAAGAAGTCACAAAAGAAACATCTTTTTCAAATAATTGAACCTATTGGCTTCTTTTCTTGATGTGATTTTAAAATGCAGTTATATCAGATAGGAAACGGTAAAAATAAATAAAGAAATCATTTAACATCTTTTATTGCTCTAAAGTACTTATTCTGTGTGTTTTTCTCTGTCCGATTAAGCAGGAAAGGAACCGACATTCTAGGACATTTTCATGGCAATGTATATAGTGTTATTAAAGCATAAATATTGAAAGAAATTGGAATTTTTGAATTCTTTTTCATACGCGTGCCCTATGTTTTGATTAAAGAATAATTAAATAATTAATAATCCTAGTTCCACTAGGATAATAAGATGGGAAAAAGGAGAAAGGAAAAAAGCATTCTTAACGAAAAAGAAGAATAGTACACTAGAAATTTGAAGAAATAAGAAATTTGTTTAAAAAATGTTGATAACACGATTCAGTATCTATACAAACTAAAACTCTGAACATGAGAGGAAATAANAGGTCTTTATTAAAAAAAAAAAAAAAAAAAACGATACATATGCCCGTGCGCCTTACAGAGGCTTTAAAATGTACCGTGGGCAGTGTATACTATACCCTAGTATTCACTCTTAAAGGAACTGAATCAGTAAATAGAAATAGAGTTATTAAAATATTTCGATTATTTGGTAGGTAAATGATATCAGTAGCGAAAAAAGAAATTAATAAGTTATAATAAGACCTTTTTTTTACTGTCATGGCTATTTTTTAATATTAATTTTAATTTTTAATCTCAGCTATTGTTATATATACCTAAATGACTGTTTCGTTCATTGAACACCGTAGGGAACCAGGGACAACCAACGGTTAGGGCAAGCGCGCTAAACATAAAAAGAAGAATCTGGTTGGTAACTGGAAACCTGTAACAGAACAAAAAAATTCGGCGGCAGAATCAAATAAATTTATAGAAAGAATACATACATCTGCATGGCAAATAACATATGCATACATACCAACATACCCAAATAAATCTTGTTTACATATTTACCTATGTATACGTACATGTACATGGACCCATATCCGCACAAATACACATTTTTAAATCAATGAAAAGACTAAAATAGAATACTAATATTACTACTACTACTATCACTTATAATAATAGTAATAGTAATAACTATAATAATTTAAACATATTTAAATAAAGTGTGTTCATTCTGGTCAATCTCCCTCATAAGTTCCGCCTCCTTTTTTTCTAACCATACTCAGAAACTTGAAAAGGAGTAAGGTAACGGAGATTCTATTATTTCGCATTATTTCAAAATATTTCTTGGTTTACGATTGTATCCCCCCTCAAGAAACCTCTTTTTTCGACCTATTTCAATGTTAACGCAATTTAGCAGAATGTGGACCCAGTCTTCTTGTACCGTGCATAAAAGGCTTTGCGAATCTCGATCCCCCGTCAATTTCCTTAATTTCCATCCCCCAAGTCGAAACCAAGCGTAATCGGCTCTTGCTACCTTGTTTAATTTGTCTATGTACGGTTTTCACCCCCAGTATCCTGCCACAATATTCTGCACGATTACTGACCTCTTTTCCTGTCTCTCAGTCTCTCTTATGTTTTGTTTCTCTATGTCTTCAGGTCTCTGAATAATTAATTCATAATCAGATCTCGCCGGAGCTGCCTTCCACAAGTGTCCTAGACCGGTATTCTAGTTCTAATTTTTTTGACCCCACCCATCGTTACACGTTAACTCGTAGCAATCGGATATATTGTTGTTCCTTTCCCCATTTTTTATTGAAATCCAATATTTAATGACCCTCATCTTAATTTTTACTTCTAACGGTGAATTCCCAAAGAGTACCAGAGTTAGCTGTACTCGGAGGTACGCCAAGAGTATTTTTCAATAATTTATTTTGAAGCGAACTAAGTGATGCGCAATCCCCAACACCTCATATTTCAGCTCTACGCTACTGCAGATACGAATAGTGACGTATACATTGTTACTACAATACTAGGATCGATGTCGGATGATTCCAGGACTTCTTTTGATTTCATTTAGAACATACATGTCTTTTTGTTTTGATTTTTGTTTATATCTTGACCAGGTTACGTTTATGCTTACTTTGACACCTAGACAAGTGTAATCTTTAACTTTCTCGAGAGGTTGACATTTGTAATTCCAAATTTCATTTTTACTAAACATCCATCCGTTTTTTAATACCATAACTTTGGTTTTATGTATGTTTATATGTAGAGACATTTTATCACAGAACAGCTCCAACCTATTTGAAGTCCCGACGGTGCTCGATCCCGACGATAGAACAAGAACGTCCGCAAATAGCAACCCTGGTATATGTTTCTGTTCACGAGGAGCACCTATTCTTGGGGCATCTGTGGATACCTCACGTAGGTTTTCTATTACATCGTTAATAAATAATATAAATAACAACGGAGAGAGAACATATCCCTCCTTCACTCGCTGAGTTACTTGAAAAGTGGGAGTTAGAGTAGTAGTATTTGTTTTAACGAATGCATTGTCAGAGCAATATAAGGTTTGCAAAGTACGTAGGAATTTTTTTGACACTCCCTTGTCCGCTAATACACACCAGAGGATGTCTCTGTTCACAGTGTCGAAAGCTTTCTCAAAATCTACGAACACACTGTACAGTTTTCAGCGTTTCTTTCGAATTTCTCTCTTGGCTAACGTGTTTAAAATAAATAGATTATCTATTGTTCTGTTGTTGCTTCTAAAACCAGCTTGTAATGTCAAGAGTTTATTTCCTTTTTCGACCCAGAGTTGGAATCTTCAGTACAGAATTTTGCAATAAATTTTCCCAATAACATTAAGTAGTGAGATTCCCCTATAACTATTTGGATCGTTTATATTTCCTTTGTTTTTATAAATAGGTTGTATTACAGCCGTAGTCAATGAGTCTGGAGAAACGCCTTCATCGTAGATGTAATTTAAAAGGTCGGTTAAAAATGGCACAATATCATTGGTTAGTTCCTTAATAAATTTTGAAGGAACACCATCTACTCCAGGCGCTTTATTGTTTTTTAATTCGCGAATGGCAGAAGATATTTCATGTGATGTAATACACGCATCTACTTCAGACACTTAATCGGTTGTAAATATTATTTATATTACGTTACTACTTCGGGATGTGTTATCATTTCCTGCTAGAAGATTTTTGAAGTGCATTTCCCATCCCATTGCATCTATGTTATTTGATATAGTTTTATTTCGTCTTAATTTACGAATTGTGCCCCACAGGTCGCGGCTACATTTTTTTGATAGTATTTCTCTGAGGCGTTCAGCTTCCATTTGTTGCCAGGCTCGTTTACTTTCCTTAACTGTGTGTTTATATTCTCCGCGGATTTTGAGATAAAATTTCCGCAGTTCTATCCCACCTAGCCACTGATATATTTTTAGTGTAGATTTTGTGGATGCTTTCGCATACCTGCAGGCATCATTATACCACACCGAATGTTTTCCTGAATTTTTGTTCCCCTGAATTATTTTCATACTCAACCCTGATTCTTGTACACAATGTATTATGGAGTCCGCTGTAGCGTTGTAATTTTGAACCGCGAGTTTAATTTGGAAATCGTTACGTAAAATTCCTAGATTCCTTAGAAATTCGTCTTATATGCCGATTTCTTGTCGTTATTCCATTTGTACTTTACTAATTTTGACCCCATGTGTGCGGGTGTTACTGAAGTGTTTTGATGTGAAAAATAGATTTCCACACATACGGCCATATGATGTGAGTCTATTCTGGGTTCAATCCGAAAGTCGTCTATATATTGAAATACATTTTCCGTGACTAACGCCTAATCTATCATACTTTCCCCGTTTTCGTTAATAAATGTTATATTCCCGTCAAAATCTGATCCGTACGTACCATTTAGTATAGTTAGGTGATGTGTACTGCAGAAATTTAATAGTCTTACCCTTCCGGATTTAAGTTTTTATCCTCACGTTTCCAAGCGCGAAATCATCGTCAAACGGCGATGAGACATTATCTCCGATTCGGGCATTAAAATCTCCCATTATCTTAATACTCGCGTTGGAGTATTTATTTTCGAGACTATTTATCATTTGACTCATTTCCGTATAAAAGTTTTCGTTGTGGTACTTTGACTTATCCCTGTGTCTGTAAACCATTACTATTAGTAACTCAGTGTCGGCAATTAATACTTTAATGCATAAGGTATTATTAATTTCTGTTTTCATTTCGTCACACCGATTTCAGTGTTCATTTTTGTACATAACCGCGACTCCACCAGAATGCTGCCCGCGCGTGCCTCTTCTCTTAAGATGTTTTGCTACGTTTTTGGATCCGTGTACATTATTTTTCATCTCCCTGCTTTGACCAAGCCCAAAAAGTCAAATTTCTCAAGGAAACTCAAAAAACCTCTTTAGCAAAGCTTCTTCCTCAGACCTTCCACATTCCAGCACCCTATCGTCAGAATTGCATGCAATAATTCCTACTGCCGTCTCTGCGCTTTACCTGTTTTGGGTTTATCTCCGGAGTGATTAGTCACCGCTTTCGGCGTTCACTGTGCTGCCTGTACTGCTGTGTCGGGTGACTCTGGCCTCTGTGGGAGGGGGTTGTTGGTGCTGGCGCACTGGCAATGAGGAAGAGGGGCGAGGGCGCTCGGTCCCGTTTCCAGAACAGCGTTGCTCCGTCACTGTCGGCGGTGACGACGATGGTGGTGAGGCTCGCAACGAGGACAAAGGTTGAACCGGCGGCAAGGGTTGCCGCTGACGAGGCGACGATGACGTAGCCGTCGGCAGCGGTGGTGGTGGAGGTGGCGAGAACTGCGTTGGCAACGGTGGTGTCGCAGCCGGGGACGATGGAGGTGGTGCACTGCGTCACCGCCGACGATGACGTGCTCGGGTTGGTCACGCGTTCAGGACGCTGCTCCTTCGGGAAGGCTTCTAGTTCCGCGAGCGAGTAGTATCGCCCTTCCACCACAAGATTGTCAAAGCGGATGCTGGCTCTGATGCCTTGCTCCCTGGCGTCCTGCAAATACGGGCCATGTTTAGAGCACGTACGACGCACAGCCGCGGAGAAATCCTATGCCTCTCGCAAAGGAGAACCACGCCGGAAATAATACATATATAATTACCAGAAGTTTCTTCGAGGATTGGTCAACAATCAAAAACAATCTTACTTTAACAAAACCAACGTTTCGGCAATTTACTAAGAACATAATGTTATAATGTTCAATGTGTACTATAAATAATGGAAAATGTGTATGTTCTTTGTAGCCCTGATGAAGGCAAAATAAATTGCCGAATCGTTGGCGTTGTAAAAGTAAGATTATTTTTATTGTTATTGACCAATCCTCGAAGCAACTTCTGTTAATTAATATACTAGTCAAGAACAGCATCAACAAATACATATACGAGGTCAGGCAGAAAAGTAATGAGACTGATTTTTTATTTACCAAAGTTTTTATTTTTTTCAAACATCACTGTTATCGCCTTCAAAGTAGTTCCCTTGGGCAGCTACTCACCGATGGAGACGTTGTTCCCATTGTTGGTAGCAGCGCTGGAAGTCTTCAACCGGTATGGTCTTCAGTATGTCCGTTACACTCTTTTGAATGTTTTCTACAGTCCCGAAATGACGACCTTTGAGGATATTTTTCAGTTTAGGAAAAAGTCACAGGGACTGAGGTCAGGTGAATAGGGGGGCTGGGGAACCACAGGAATGCCTTTTGAGGTCAAAAATTCTGTTATGGAGAGGGCAGTGTGACATGGGACGTTGTCATGATGGAGCATCCATTTGTCTGCAATGTCTGGTCTCACGCGAATGACCCTTTTTCTAAGCCTTTCAAGGACGTCTTTATAAAAAACTTGGTTCACAGTTTGTCCTGGAGGAACAAATTCTTTGTGGACGATTCTCCTTCTGTCCAAAAAACAAATCAGCATTGTTTTGATCTTCGATTTGATCATTCGAGCTTTCTTTGGTCGAGGAGAGTTTGCAGTGTGCCACTCCTCACTTTGCCTCTTGGTCTCAGGATCGTATTCAAAAATTCATGATTCATCACCTGTGATCACACGACTAAAGAAATCTTGCTCATTAGGGATTCTGTCAAGAAGATCAAGACACTTGTTTTTTCGATTGTCCTTCTGCTGAATTGTGAGGTTTTTCGGCACCATTTTGGCACAGACCTTTCGCATGTGCAAATGTTCACTCAAAATTTGATGAACGGTAAATCTGTTCAAATTTAATTGTTCACTCAACATTCTTAATGTTAAACGACGGTCTGATCTTACAAGAGTGTTCACACATTCGATGTTTTCATCAGTTTTCGAAGTTGAAGGCCTCCCTGAACGGTGTTCATCTTCAACGTGTTCTCTACCTTCCAAAAATGATTTGTGTCAGCGAAAAACTTGAGCTCGGAATAAAGAATGTTCCCCATAGGCCTATTTTAACTTTTCAAACGTCACACTTGCCGATTCTCCGAGCTTAACACAAAATTTAATGGCATAACGTTGCTCCAAATTCCACTGAGCTATGGGAATACTCGCACTGAGCTATGGGAGGGTACTGATACACGTGCCCTACCAAGGACAACAGCGCAGCGTTGCCAGATCGCTTGTAGTGTTGCCAGTCTCATTACTTTTCTGCCTCACCTCGTACAGTTTCATGAATAGCATAAGCTTCTATTGTACCATGAGCTTTGGATAAAAGGCAGAAGGATTCTTTGTGTCGATTTAGATACATGCCCTTTGCTTTCCAACGTTCGAATGCCTGAGTGACTTTGACGTTATTTTCCTTCCTATTGATCTGTATCCGTCAGGGTATCGCCTTTGACGTTTCACATTCCGTTACGCGTTCTCACAAAGTATGCGCGGCATCCTCACTTGTGACACTCAGCTCTGCAGGAATTTTACCCGCATTCTTGCTCTACGCCGTTTCTTTCGGAAATCGCGTTTTGAGGGAGAAGTTACTCCCCAGAGAGATGCGCTGGCGTTCATATTTCTATTGTTATGGGAATAATTAAACACGAAACTGTTTGATGATTCCCGGAACGTTAATACAGGAACTGAGATTATATTAACGATGGAGTCCCAAGCTTGAATCTAGGGAATTGCGTAATTTTCATTCGCGTTGTCTTACGCAGTAGTGATTTATTCAAAATAAAATAAATTCTTATTATTTACCTTGTCTCAAACAGCAAAATTTTGTTCGTTAGATTTAAACTTTACGTAATACTTTTTTTGTAATTTCAACACAATATTTTCTCATAACCCAATTTATTATATTGTATATTAGGAAAAATTGTAAGAAAATTAATGAGAATTGAAAAATACTCGTCACTTTATTATACACACATTCTCAATTCTACACTTCTAACTAACGCTATTCAAGTGAGAAATGTGATTTATTATTATTTCATCTTTATATATTACTAAACTCGGTTCTAACATAAACATACTACCATGTTTCAAGCTCGTTTGAAATTTATTTCCGTAACATTTAGTTAGTGAAACATTTCATTTTTCCAATTTGTAACATCTCTCTTTCACATACGCAGGAATTTTACGTTATCGATTAAAATGAATATATATTTAATTCAATAATATATAAAATTGCAAGTTGATATGGAACTCAGAAACTTCTTTTGAAATCACAAATTTATGTCTTCTTTCACCAGCACTTGTGGAACGGCAATGGGAACAGATTCACAGATTCTTATTTGATAGTAAAGTTCAAGATAAAGGAATAAAAGGATATGAAAATGAACTCAATATTGCTATTTTTATATCCTCTCATTAGAAACATATATAATTATATTCATTTGAATATTAGGTACACAAGTTTCGATGAACGTGTAAATATGATCGAATTTACAAAAAAGGGGTACTTTCCCAGATACATAACCTTTAATTGCCGTAACTGGAAGGGAGGAAAGAAAAGAATAATTAAATGGAGTTTTATCATTTGCATTGCTTATATTCCACACGTATATATTAATACGCTGGCTCTAATCCCGGTTGATCCAAGTACAATTTGCAGTGGTGACGAAGCGGATTCGTGGCAAGTTTTCTTGGGGTACTCCGGTTTCCCCTGCCTTTCATTCCACCCCAACTCTGATAATCAATCACCCCTCATCTATTTCCACATCACCTTACATCATTCACGCACGTTGCCACCATGGTTTAAAGCCATTGATGGATCGTGCGAGACAAACGGTGATGGAACACTACATTGACTAGTCTTTCCATCAATATGCTGTACGAATTCATACATATAAATGCGATCTTTAGAATTATTATTTCATCAGGATATTTCAGATAATTTCACCTTCATATTTCCTCCTAACCAGTCCGTCTTATCTTCTAACAACTCTTCGTTTTACAACAATAGACACCGAAAAAGCATAGAGACGGGGACTTCCCTTTTCCGTTTCTCGTGCCCGCCGCCAGGGGCGCCCTGCGCGTCGCATTGCGACAGTTATTACATTCCTACACGCTCTGTGGGCACCAGCGCGGTGTCGGTCTCCACATGCATCGTGCTATACTCCCCATCCCACTCTTTTCTCACGCTTAGAAGTTCTCGCTTTGCTGAAAAATTCCTTGCAGAATGACGCGAGTCCATTTTCAACCACAGAATTCTTTTGCAATTAGAAGTTCGTGCTCTCTATTAATGAATTGGAAATTTCCAGTGGAGATTTCCAGTTTTACTCTCTCATATATTTTTTCGGAAATTTTTTATTCTTCTTTATTTTCACTTTGAGAATTTGAATGCAACTTTCCAAGTAAGATAAATATTTCCCTAATTCCTCTATTACTAACAATTTATTTTACGTTTATTTTCTTTTAATAAATATCACAAGGTTTCGGCTCCATTTCGAGTCATCATAACTTCGGCTACGTCAAACTGTAAGCGGTTTTTGGATACAGCAAATGGCCCACGTGAAAAGATACAACTACATATTTGTGTTTTTTCTAATTTTATCCTTTTTTTAAATTTCTCTCTCATGAATTTCCATATGTACTTCTGCCTTCGCTCACGAAACTTTCTTTCACCATAATTTGGTATATTTTGCTAAATACTAAGATTTGGAGACAAGTCCTCAAAAGCAAATGAAAACGACGATACAGATGTAGCTGAGGATTTGAAAAGCCATGCAATAATTACTTGAAATTTAAAACGAGAATCCACATTCCAGTGGGCACATCCTCAGTCCTAAATTAGTTTTCGTGCAGCCAGATTGCAAGCATTGGGCGTAAATGTGGATTGCGAGGATATGAAACGACAGTGCGAAATGTATTTTCGCAAGGGAATGATGATGAGGGAACCTAATTTTAACTCATATCTGCTCTCCAGCGTTCCTTCTTTTTCTCAATCTTCAGTACTACTGGAGCATGAGCCGTACCCCCAAAACACTCTGGAAGCCATGGGAGTGGATGGTATCTTGATTTTAATAATTAAAATATTTTTGTAATTGGAGGTCCACACAGATTGCCATGATTTTATATAAAAAACAATAAATCAATGCACATGCAAATATTATTTGTTTCTCAAAAAAATGACACAAAAACACGTTCCCTAATGATCCCACCAAAAATTAAATTAAACACACAAGAAATCAATGGGCATGCACGTAAAATACCTCATACTAAAACTTACAGCTAAACACATGGCATTAATTTAAGGATAAAGGATGCATGATTATTTACAACAAGGTTCAGTTAAATGTAATTGAATTCAGCAATGAAGGCAGGTTAAATTGATCTTGAAAGATCATACTCTTCGTGAGACTTTCTCTGGCCAGTGAAATATATGTGAGCTCATAGTTACGTTCATGTAGCATTTGACGACGCTCAGTTGGCGTACAGCGTCTCAGGCGGTTGGAAGATGCAGGAGGCAGCGACGGTGTGTGGATCCATCTATAGTATTTAAAGATTATATGATCACACAGTTTCCATAATCACAATAAAACCATATTCACGACAGTTTTAGATATTTGCAACACATGGTTGAAGGAAATGTGTAGTTTTATCTCATACACAACACGCTTCAGAAAACGGACGGACGCAGTTATGGTCCGATGTTGACTGGAAGTCTGAAGAGTAATGAATGAGTTAATGAAGCTACGGGACCTTCCTCACTAATTCGAGGGGACACACTCCCGCGCAAATACATTATTATTGAATTGTTCGTGTGCAAATTAAAGAATTTGATACAAATTAAAGAATTGTCTCAGTGTTAAATTAAAATTTGTAAATTTGCATTCAGAATTTTTGTGACGATTCTCCATGTAATGAATAAGTAATTATGTATATTTTATCATCATGAAATTGATAGTATTAGATATTATTATTATCTTCTGGTGGAAATGCACCAACTACTGTTACTTCAACAGTAGTACATATCGACATGGAAAAAGTAAACCAGCGCGTTGCAGTTCTTAGAGAATGCTTACTATGTTCTGTAATATTTCCCTTAAAATTGTTACTGATGCCATAAAGTAATGAGAAAGAAGATGTTTTATTTTTATTTAGTAATTGAAGGCACATACGTATCTAGGCATACCAAAAGACACCACTATAAACGGACCATCTGTGACTTCATAAAGAAAGAGCCTACTTAACGAATTGACGTTAGTTTTTCGTGTTTCATGAGCAAAGACTCGACATACACTCTTACACAGCAATGATTTCAGAGCACCACAACACACAAGGTAAATTCAAAAATGTGTGAATAACGAAGGAGTTTTCAATATTTTGTTGTAAACTGATTTTGGAGAAAACCAGAAACAGTTATTCATCGGTAGATTAAATAAGAAATACATTTTAATGTTCTGCTTTTTTTAAGAAAATGTTGAGACATGCCGCAGCATATTGTGATACAAGTTTCTAATTTGGGAAAGTTGGACAAATTTAAGCGAGGTTTACGAAAATTTGGAATTGATCTCCCTTTTAGGAGCGGTTCTCTAAAGTTTCCCAAAATTCACTTTAAAAATAGTTTTCAACCTACAGAGGAGATCTTGAGGTCATTTCCGCACGATTTTTGTTCGCCAAGAATAAATCAGGAGTCAGAATAATATTGAACACTTTTTAAACAGGTTTGTCCTATTTTTTCTTAATTTGGTTTTAGGTCACGTAACTTGGTCACTAGTGACATCGGAAAACATCAATGTCCTCGCGTGTATGTGCGGGAGAAATAAACCTAAACGAATTTTTATCTTTTAAGTTAAAATTAGAAAAACGTTTAAGTTTCCAGGAAAGACTCATAAAGACGATTGGTAACAGTTGCACAATAGAGAAGAGGGAAATTATTGCGCGGAAATGAAGAAGAAAGTTGAAATAAACGTAAATCATTGTCTCATTAGATATAAAAATACAACTCGAATCCAGAGAATTGGCAAATAAGTATGGTATGAGAAGTACGGGCAACCTGAAGCAACGAGAAATGTGTGCCATAATTCTATCAATCAGACGAGTTGTTCATATTAGAAAGTTGGAATTAGAGTACCTACCCACGCAAAAAATTGGCGACGTTGAGCCTACGTTCGACGTGTTTCGACGTCGATATCGAGTCGAAGGACGACGT
>NNCF01127772.1:35896-105635 GCA_002313205.1 Laupala kohalensis | reverse complement strand
TTTTTTTTTATGTAATTTTTTAATGTTGTTATCCCAGAAAGGAAAAGGTAACAGATGAAATAATAGGAACTCGCCTACACACCTTTTAATGTCCTAAAGTGCAATACTTTACTTGTGTGGTTTACTCCGGTTACGCAGAAAAGGAACTATAAAATTTGGGACATTTTCGTATTAATGTACATGATGATGATAGGGCAAATGACTCAAAGCAAATTCACCGAGCCTCATACTCCGCTTGGATAATTACTTCGTTTATTTTCGTTTTGAAGATGACTTCAGCCGAAACCTCGACCTTGTCTTCAGTTGGGTGGTCCCTGACTGCCGGAAGCGAAACAAGTCTTCTATAAATAAAAGGGGTATTCCAGACTCGCAGAGATTTGGTTTTTACTTGGAGGAATGCCAACATAATTCTTCAAATTAAAGATTTACGTAAGTTAAAGGGAAATTATTTATTTCAGTAAAGTATTAAAAGAACTGCTCATGTAAATAGAAACACTAGGTCATATAATTTACATCAAATCAAATTTATTCGGTAATACCTCACACAGATTAATAATTTTTATTTTAAAAAGTTGTGCATTAAAGATATTCATTAGAATGTGTTAAATAATACTTCTTCGGTTGGTTTTTTTATCTTGTTGTGTAATGAATTATATGTAAATACTGGAAAAACTATATAATTACGGACTCGTAGAAATACATTTTTCTCTAAAAAATTTGATGTATTGTTTTAGAAAAATTTCTTTCGAAAGGAATGTCACAGTACTACAAGTTTTTGCAATACATAATAACATCAGCTACTACGACGGTTTTTTAATTAAAATCCAAATCATAACTAAGAGGCTGAGACCGTGATATTGAATAGGAAGAGAAAATGAGGCTATAAATATAGATGGCTCTGAAAGAAAAACAAATGAAGTGAGAGGATAGTGAATACATAGAAGATTCAACTCATGTGTTGGCGTCGGCTTTGGTGGTCGCCTAAATAGGCATCGTTTGACGTCAACAGAAGTGATTTCTCGGGAGAGTTCACTTCTTCGGGTGTTGATTGACTCAAATATAATAAGAATCAACTACTCATTTATTGCGTTCAACTTTTTTAATAATCCGTTTGATTGAAGTTGCTTGAGTAAGTTTTCATACATTATTCTTTTTTGTTAATTTTGTATTGTACATTTGTCATTAATATTTTAACAATGGCGCGAAAAGAATATTTAAACTTTGTTTACTATTAACTTCAATATAACTAGTCAGTTGCAAACTCGTAAATATAAAGAAATAAGTTGACAAAAGAGAGAGAGATTAAAAAGAAATGGAGACGCTCGCCTTAAAAAATGTTTCTTTTCGCCACAGTACTTCAACGCCCTCTTGTTCCAGAAACACAAAAATGATCTTATCAAGACGTTCCAGATAAATGAATTTGGTTCATATAGTATAATAAAAAATAAATATCAAGTGCTCAAAAAGACTCCCAACATTGATATAAAAATCACTTATTTCGAAAGAACAATGAGAGAACAATTGATAATACTTGACATTAAAGTATTTTCTGTGCATTCCCCGCCTCATCAACCAAAGGCTAACAAAAGTAACATACAAATCAATTCTGACCCTTCCACCAATATTCAACTCATAAGTGATATTGACTTCTGAGAAAGATACCTCCACGTGTATGGATCAAATCATATTGCATGATTTTCTTCCATGACAGTTGACAGATTAACACGAGAAAATATTTCGGAGGTCATTATATACTTTTTTCAGACAAATAGATAACTTGAGACAGTTAGATAACCAATGACACAAAAGTTTTGAAAATATTTTAACAAAAATTATATTTTCTTTAGTTGCGCGTCTATGCTCTCAAAGTAGCATTGGAACAAAACTGTTTCCTTCAGAAACACACGTAATGTTTATTTTATCATTTTATAATTATTTTTACTATTACTCATGATAAATAGCTTAAACAAAGTTTTTTTACAAATAGTCGAGAAATATTGCTAGGAAACAAATTTGAAACTTGATAACGGACTTTTAATTCTTTCATTCATATATGAATTACTTTTGAAAAAATAAATAAATTAATTAATTTACTTCTTCTTCTTATTGTCCACCGTATTCTTAAGCTTCTCAAATATTCAGAGAAAGACCTTACAAACAAGTTATTTTGTATCATTAATGTGTTTCATTCTTGTCTTTTAAGTTTCCTTTTTCTCTGAGGAATATTAGCAAATTCGAGTACTTCTCTCCATCGTGATGCAATAATTGTTCTTAACGCATTGCAGCTTCCAGACCATAAAATGAGAATGTGGGTCTATAACTTGAACAGCTCCTTCATGTGATACAAACCAGATCCACGTGTGTAGTAGAGCACGGACGATTGACCCTGATTGTGGCTATTAGAACCTTCAAGGCACAATGTGTGCCATTCTTCCCGAGTGTCTGATTAGGTATTCTCTGGAATAGTTCATTCAAACCCCTCTTTAAATAATTAATTCTTACACCACTTCTCAGTTTGGGAGCGAACGTTTCATGAAATATTTAGAAACGTACTGAATGTTTTATAAGTTTGCTCCGCGAAATGAGGCGGAAATGAAAGGAATGGAGAAGAGCTTTCGTATTATCCTTATCAAGTTTTATACATTTCATACAATATTTACTTTTTTATATTTCCATGATATGTGATGCTTTTGATGTATCTGAAGTGATAACTAGTACTATAAAAGCTTCAATGTTTCTTCAAAATTATGAAAATACTTTAACCTTCAATAAATCTTCTTCGAGGGTCTAATAATTTTCTCAATTTCTTTCGGTGACAAGGTTTAAACGAGGCATCCCTTTGTTCATGATATACCGAATTAACTCTGCAGAATTGAGATATAGGAAATATATGAATTTCCTTATTCTTTCAGATATTTACATGGATATGCAGAATTGAGAACACACAGAGTTGAGTAGAATAAATTTAAAAAAAAACACTGATGGTGGAATATCTACTAAGTTCTAGAAATTCGTAATATAAATTTAGGAATCGCTAAGGAAGTGTCGTGCAGATTTACATTTAGTGAATGTAAAGAGTTGACATCCCTTATAACATTTCCGTACACTCGTATGTTTCTTTCTGTTCACTTCTGTACAATTACATTTACTAGGTTAACTGTTGCGAGCGTGAACGCTTCCATTCCTTTCTCATGTCTACTGCAACTTCCACTCAAGGGAAGAATTCTTCAAGACACGCCCCAAACATTTGATCGAAATCATCCGACACGCTCCAACGAAGACAGTTGCATATCGGTCCCTCGACAGCTATCAACACGAGACGATCGTACTCTAGTGCTGTTAGCTGCCTCATGAAGCGCTAGTGCAGTGGCGAGGCAGCTTCAATTACCCTGCGGTTAACACGCTGCTCGCTGCCATTGGTCGACAGAAGCAGAGGCTACCTCTGTTGGCGTAGACGGGGCCAAACGCGTGCTACAAAGAGCACCCTAAACTTTATGGTCATTACTTCGCGCTAAGAATTGGCCCTCGACGGGCGATGTGTCTTTTGAACGGGTATTTGAGAGAGATAAAAAGGGTTATGGGTCGTTTGATTTGTGAATGGATGAACTATTCAGTCAGCGCGATCGACGTTGTAATGTATTGCGAAAGGTTGAAATGGGTCGGGACATCGAACAATGGAAGTAGAATCTGAGAATATGTGCCAAATTAGAGGGGATTAAAGATGAATGGGGATCATGAACCAAGTGAATATCCATGGATACAAGTGAGATTTGTATTTAAAAGAACTCTTCGTTATGATTAGATAAATTTTCTCTCCAACGTGAACCTGTTAATTCAATAATAAAAATATAATACGATCAATGCAATTTTAGCTCTTTTGCTTAGTTAAAATAATTACATCGCTACAGGTTATTCATAATACCTTTGTCCCCTTTATTATCACTGTTTCATTGTTGGTACTTGAAACATTTAATTGAACCTAAACTTAGTAACTCTGTGAAGACAATACAATAGTTCGATGTTTTATCAATATCACATTGGTTCTGAGGTGTATTTCCTACTATAAGATATTGTATTTAATTTACGTCAAACACAGATGTTAAGCCACTAATAATTTACCGGCAGTTTGTAAATTCAAAATAAATATTACTATCGTTGTGAATTGTAATTTTGCAAATTATATTCTAAGATTGAAAACTCAGTTTTAAAGTAACATTATTTTAACCTATGAAAGAACAAATACACGGTAAATGACTAATCGACGCAGTTACCGAAGCACATGTATAATAATTAAACTTTGTGATTTGAAAAAATAAAATTCCTAGAATATTAGCAATAAAATAGAATAGTGCAATTTACGCATACTCATTTTGGAATCCACTCAAATGACTTGTTTCGCCGATTAATTAGTTCGTCATTGCAACAAAAAGTTAACATGATCTACAAATACTACAGTCTGATAAAATAAATTACGTCCCTTTTACTTCTTCGTTTTATTTCATTTTTAGATAGCAATGCGGAGAGCAAAAGAGAAGTCTCGCGAGGTTTTTATGGTCATGGGTATTGTAGTGTCTCCTGGTAACGGAATTTGGAATGTCAGGTCCATCCATTTGTCCTTCCTTCAATATTTTTGTTAGTTAACATAACATGATCAGCGTGGCTCAGTGGGTAGAGCGCTGAGTTGCTGGCTGGATGGGTGGGGTTCGGTTCTCGATGAGGTGGGGATTTTCACACCTCAACATGCAGACCTACCCAGGCCTACTCAGCCTGCAGTAAAAATGAGTACCAGTCGGTCAGAGCGAGATGCTGACCACAGATTCCTTACCGAGGTCAAGAAATATTCTCCGTGAACCCCATAGACCCTTCGGGGTCTGATGTGGGATAGATTTCATGTGCTAACATTAGTGAAAGAAAACGTTAAACGTAATGAATAAACTTCCAAAAACGTGTTGAAAATAAGAAGTGATGTTTATTTGCCTGAAGTCTTATACTTATGTAGAGAGAAAAACAATTTTATTCATAAGTTCACTTTATTTTCTATGACCATTATTGATGTAAGTAACAAGGAAATAAGCGAATGTGGAAGGATTGATATTGAACGGATCGACAGTTTCTTTTATTTATCAACATTTCGGAATTTTTGTGCACAAATATTTGCGTTTCATGAACACACAATTAATTATGATTTGTTTTTTGATTGTTGTTTGATAAATTATATTTCACTGAGAGTTAAGAATTTTCTTTAGCTCGACTACAACAATTTTAGTTGTAGTAAAAATATACACGGACTTCCTTCTGGTGCACAGTCCTCGCTATACTCACCGCTTCGGGTCGGTAATGAAATCGGGATGCAAGCCCTTGAACCGTTTAGGAGCGTCCCTTTTCTTCCATGACGACTCTATTCTGAATCAGAAAACTTCCTAGCGACGTCACTCATCTGCGGCGGAACCCATTCAAGAAACGAAATGAAATTTAACGATAATATTGTGCTAATGTTATAACAATTTTGAAACACATTTGAAAATTTTGTGTTCCAACGCAAAGCACCGTTATCACTTGTGGGTGCTTTTTTAAAAGTGGTACAAAATTTGCAAAAAAAGAGAGTATAGTTTTCATTTCGTTCCGTGACTATATTTAAGCACTTCAATCGCTAGGGCTCGCAGACTTGTTCAAATTTAAATTTCGAAACTATTTTATTTTAACATAAATATGCCATGGGCTTTGCATAATATACCCTAGTATTCACTCTCAATGAACTGAAGTAGTAACTAAAAATGTAATTATTAAAGGGATACAAGAAATTGGCAGGTAACTAATATCAGTAGGGACAAATAAACTATATGTGTGTATTAAATAAAAAATTAAGTGGCTGTTTCGTTCGTTGAGCACTGTTGGGAATCACGGAAAACCAACGGTTAGGGCTCTTATGAACAGCTAATGTCGTGGCGTACGTAATTTCCGCTTGAGTAGTTGTGTGTTCTGTCTCTCCACGTAATTTCATTATCTGGTACCATGCGCTTTCGTTTGTTATCATGTCTTACAGTACATGAGATCTCCACAAGGCGCAGATATTGGGTAATTAAATCATTAGTTTTATGTTATGTTGTAAAAATACCTGTTACGTTATCCTCGTTCAGCCTGTTGTTGTAAAACTAATTTATTTTAGATAGTTTCATCTGGTTAAAATTTTTGGATATTAATTGAAACATTATTAACAACGCATAACGATCATCGAAAGTATTTTAGATTTTTTACAGAAACAATTCAATCCTATATCTCAATACCACAAGTACATTCCAGTCTAAGAACAAGTGGTTCTTCGTCAACACCAAAGGCGAGCATCACTTTTTGCTCTCCCTTAGTTGCTCTATACATTTAAATAACGTTAACGCAAAATTTCACAGAAATATGAATAAAATAGTTGGAATATAGTAGTGTTATTTTTTGTCAAGCTCTTCATATCGTGAATTAAAGAATTTAACAAATATTAGTTCTCTACAATTATCACATTTTTCGTTGACATTTGTTTCATGTCTCAAAAGTCCCAGAGCTGAGAGGTAAGAATAAATTTTAAAATACTTCCGAAATTTAATTGACACATCCTGAAATTTGGAAGTTTCATCTCAAGAAAAAGTTACGTTACTTCAACTCTCTCAACTGCGAGAGTACTTTAAATACGTAATTGGATTTTCTTAAAGAAGAGGCACAGGGAATAGTAAAATTCGGATACACGTCAGGAGAAAGGAACGATCTCGAATTTCTTCGTAATTTTCACGATAGCAGAGAACGAAGTCATTTGCTTAAGAGCTTTAAACTAACAACCTCGTTAGACTACGAGACAGGTTTACTCTCAAAGACAAATTAACATTCGACGTTCCCAAGTACATATATGTAATTATCATTTTTACTAGAATTACACACTTTATTTTTATTTTACATCTTCAAAAATGAAGAGATTCTCCGAATCTTCTATAATGAAATTTTCATGAATATTTTAGATTCCACGAACGCAAGAACATATTTTATGGAATTACAATGTTTTGTGTCACCTTGGAAACACTTTTTTACTGATTTAGAATATTCTAGTAGTGCCTTTGACTTCAGCGCAAAAAATTAAGTTATTTCCGTGAAATAGCTATTTAAAACATAAAAAAGGTGCAACATACAAGTTATGAAGAAACACTGTGGATTATTAGATTTTCCTTTTATAAGACAGATATTCAAATGTTGTAATTTGTGAACGTTTTAAAATTTTCTAAGAAACTTTCTTCAATGGTCCAAAGGTTTGCTCTATTCTGGCATAGGTGGAAGGGTAGATAATCATATCGGGCATTTTATTATTGCCTTTCATAAACAGAGTAAATCGTGGCTTGATTTGTTGTTTTAAATCTGGGTTTCTTGTTTATCACGAGCTATTAACTTTTCTACTCATTTTCTTTCACGTAAAACATTTTTTCTGAAGAAGGTATTTCTTTCGAAGTTTTAATAATGCATTACTCGATAAAGAGATGTGGATAATGAAAGATTAAAAACTCCAAAACTGATAGCAGTAAAAATTTCTTATGACCATTTCATATTAATACTTAATATAAACCACACTTATTAATAAAAAAAGAATCAACGTTAATAAAAATAATAGATACTATTTTTGGTAATACTTCATCAATTTAGTTTGTTCCCTAACCAGATTAAACGCGCTTAATGAACCAGGCAATCCTGCCGCACGTCGTCGACTACAAAATGAACATCGGATTAATCGGGATCGGTGATTTCGTTTAGGTATTATACTGAAATATCGGTGTTAATCGGCGCGAATGGGCGCAGGTAACAAAATAAAATGCGACGCGCGCCGCATGTCTGTGAGCCAAACCTCGTGACGCGGAAGGAAGTGGAAATCGTGTTTTGCATCCGGCAGACGCCATTTATGCAATAACAGGTCTTACGCTTCATTAAAGCATATTAGGCGCGCATCAGTTTTGTTTGCTGTGAACTTCAATATCACGCTGTATTACACACGTCCTGGTTTCGTAAATGAGGACAAGTTATATTATCCACGCTCCTTCGACAAATCGACTAATGCGCAAGCGAAAGAGGTTTACAAGTATTATTTATTTATTTATATAATAGCTACAGGAAATCCCAAAACAGCTATTTTGAAAACAACATTATCGTTAGAAAATTAAATTAAACAGAAGTACAAGGTACAAAACACGTATACCAAGAATAATAATACTTAACGTAATAGTAAGGAAATAATTTATTGTACGATCTTCAACTAATGACAAAAAAAATATATTACAGTGAAAAGAAAGTGGTTACTACTCAACACACAACTAAACATCTAAAACAACTAAAACTAATACTAGATAACCCTATTTATTTGATTCAGCACCAGATTGACATTAGAATTAAACAGGTCTATTTCAGATTTATACATATTAAGTAAGTGGAAAGTTTAAAAAAAATGATAGAATTGAACTGTGTTACAGTGAGGAACAAAAATAAATATGGAAGGCCGTAAATTATTCCTAGGGATGTACAATTTAATTTTACTAAATAAAAATGTAACATCAGAACCAAGACATTCTATAGGTTGTGAATTGTTATTTTTACGCCTTTCACTGAGCAATTAAGGTGCTTAGCCGGAGGCCGCAAGAGGAGGATAGGTGGCGGGTGATAACCCTAAGCCTCTTCATTGATTGTGTTATTGTTTGACCGTACCCTTCTCTTCCGGGAAAGAGGGTACGAATGCCCTTGAAGAATGCCTGCAGAAGCGTGTGACCAGTGCTTGCCTTTCCCTTTGTTTTATACTATTTCTGGGAATGTACATTTGTTCGTCACATCTGACCGGGGCGAGGCACCTTAAGGAATGTAAGCTGTATTATGCTATTTCTGTGAAGGGGACTTGCTCGCCATGTGTACCGAGGCGAGACCGGTAAAATTCCTAAAAAAAAAAAAAAAGAATGTTAATATGTTATGAATGGACTATTTTCACCGAATGCAGAGACAAGGACAGACCTTCGTTCCCCGAACGGCTGATGGGCGATCAAGAGGTTGGAATTCACGGTGGAAGCGAAGGCGTCATTACTTGCTGGTCACGTGACTTCGTCATCTGTATATATTGGAAGGATTGAGGACCCTCAAAGACTTATACGTGGGGGTTGAGTCCGCAGGTTACTTGAGATGTGATCTGGCTAATATTTGTCGCCAGACCGCTGTAAAGATTGCTTGCTGCGGTAAGCTAGATACTCTTGCTACTAGTTGCGAGTGACGTAACTTGTAACAGTTCGTTATTCGGGAAAGCAACTTGTAATTTTGGAGGTTCGGATAATCTAGGTGGATTTCCGAATTAATTCTTAACAACTGTTAACAATATCTGTGTGTAATTGATTCTTTCTGATATCATTAACTGTGTAATGACAAATTCATACTTGTATTGAGTTTGTTCAAGTTTGTAAATACTCAGATTTCAATTTAACTTATATTAAATGATTAATTATTGTTATTACATGTGTTATTTAATTGTCCGGGAAACTGGGCTGGTGGCAGCGGAAACACTACCATAGGAATTGTGGTATTTATGTGAATCCCGCTTCTACCAAAATACCCAAACCGCATCTGGGCTTACAAAAAAGGAACTGTCGACTGAACTATGTAAAACCTTTGTATGGAGACAATATATCGGATTTACTTCTTCTTGTTGAAAGGTAGTCAAAAGAAAACAAATATTTGTTGAAAAATCTCTAACGCTAGCAACGTTGAACTTTTTGAAATATAGATATCTTAGTAATTTATTTTGCACTTATTTAATTGCAGAAATACTTTGGAGTGAAAACGGATCCCAATTGCGGCACTGTATTCTAATCTACTTCTAACAAAGTAATAATACAATTTAATGACAGTATCAATGGAAGCTAAAAATTTGTTGTTTCGAATTACAAAGCCTAGCATTTTATAACAACTATCAATAACTGAATTCAAATGAATGTCAAACTTAAATGATGAATCAAAAATTACTCCAAGATATTTTAAGTGAGTTAGTTTGCAGCCTTGACCCATCAATTAAATATGCATGGGGAGTGATTTCCTTCCTTGAATATGAAACGACAATACATTTATTTATATTCAGTAGTAAATTGTTATTCGAACACCACTTGGCAAGGAAATTTAGTGATGACTCTAAAGATATATCCCTATCATTATTGATTACCTTGTACAACTTAAAGTCATCAGCATACAAGAGATATTGATTCTATAATGGTTTCAGGTAAATCATTAAGAAAAGTAACGGACCGAAATTAGACCCCTGGGGAACGCCCGAAGTGCTGGAGTACGGTTTTGATTTTGAGTTAGATATAATAACGAATTGAGAACGAAAATGAGAGACTTTAGTGTTATTTTTTCAATCATTCATGTGCTCTTTGTTTGAACGTTCTTCCAGACTGCCCCGCGTACACGGAGGGACAATCACTCCATAAACTCCGCTTCGGAGGAGATGGGGGTGGGATCCGTAGCTGATTTATTATGTTAGGGTGAAGTGAAGTCAACCCCATTATACACTAAGGATCCCATCTCCTGGGGATCATCGTGGGACAGTCTGGAAGAACGTTCAAACAAAGAGCACATGAATGAAAAAATAACACTAGTCTCTAACATTGCCAGCCACCTTATACAAAGCAAGCATACATTCAACTTTAAGAAGGTTTTTCAAATTATTCATTGTATATTAGAAGTATTCATTGTATATTTTCATATTTCATTGTATATTAGAAGTAGAAAATATATTTTAGCCCCGGATCACATTATAAATATTACATATACATAGTATTCTAAAAAAATCTCCCTATTAAATGAACAAATCCCAAAACTTCATTCCCCTCTTATGAAGCTAGCCTTCAAATTCCTTCCTTTTCACCCCCCAACTCTCCAAACAGCTGAAACCCTGAGAAATTCTTCCGGTTGTCTGCCGCCAGTTCCTGGAAAACCCCGACATCCCCTTTCCTCCCACCACAACTACAACCCTCTTTGGCTTGCCATATTATGACCTCCGTTCGGCGTCCTCTGCACTCTTGCCAAAAAAAATTCCTCAATAATCAGGTACGTAATTTTGTCGGCTTGCTCACTTTCTATTTGTTTTCTTCTATTCATTCTTCATTGTTCTTTTCTTTATTTCAATAAATTTTACTCTTCTTTCAATACTGCTTTACATCTCAATTATTGTATACTTTCATGTTATGTTTTATGTTTCAATTATTGTCATTTTCATGTGTATGTTTTTCAGTGTGTTACTGGCGACGGCTGTTATACAGTCGAAAACATTAAAACTATGAGCAACATACAAACGACGTTTAATTTATCATTCGTCGTTTGTAATATATAATTTTAATGGGTGGGTGGACAGTCCTCGCAGGTGTAAAAATACAGTATGACTATTTCGGTAGGTTGCACAGTTTGCGACGTTTTGCACAAGAAGTTCAAAACCAAATTTTATCTGCGATGACGTTATAAATCGCTTTTTCATCCCTTAAACAGTGTCATTGGTGAATACAATCGAAATCGATCGAACACTTTCCGGTGTTATGTAATACGTTATTAGTTTACAAGGAAATATCTATGTATCCGAATCCCGATTATCCAAATCCCCACCTATTTCAATTTTTGGGACGAAATGTGATCAGTATGAATTTGGAGAGAAAAGGGCAGTTGCCAATAGAAGCTATGAAATGCACTTTCCATGGCGTGGGGAATTTCTATGCTTTATAATGCCCTTCTTTACAGCAGAGATGTCAAGCGATTTGCCCTTCGACGATGCTACGGGCAACAGTGGGAAACTACGGGCAGCGAAGAAGGTGGCCGTGGAGGGAGGGGAGGGTTAGACTCTAGCGTCACTACTCTCCCTTCCTCTTGGATATAAAGCAGTTAAATTGTTCTAACTCAGGAATAGACCCCCCCCAGGGGACTTACATCTAGTAAGTACGTGTTTGGCGAACACGGGACCCCGAGCCGAGTCTGGCATTACTTCCACTTACTTGTGTCATGCTCCTTCCGTTATCTTTCCTGACCTCCCTTGGTCACCTCTTGTTCTTTTCGATCCCGACGCCATTAGGGCTAGGGTATCTTTCATTTTCCTCATTCCTCTCATTTTTTGTTCTACCCCTCATTTTTTGACCCCCCTTATTCTTTGTCCTTCCTCATGTTATGTGCCCCCCTCCATTTGATGTATGTTATGAGATATGTTTTGTTGTGTTGTAGATCAGGAGGGTTTTTAGTGGGTAGGGTTGAATCATTCGACGAGTCCCACACGCGGGGGGAGTCATGTTGGCTCTCCCTAGTGCGTAACTGCATTTTCCCTACCTGTACAAGTTTTTAGGGCTCCAATGACCTTTGATGTCGACATGAGCCGTAAAGCTCCATAAAAAAAAGAAGGAATAGACCTCCTCATCATGAAATGTGTACTCCATAATAATTATAATAAACTATATTCATGCACCAAAAATTAAATAGTGTGTCTGATCACGAAATAGCTTACGAAAAATAAATTCATCTTGGGCGAATAAATGAGGGGCTCGTGAAAATTACCAAATCTATTCACATTGCCTTTTCAGTTACGATATATTCGATTAACGTATCTTAATATCTTCAATTATTGTTATAAATTCTCTTCAATGCATTCACTTATTATTTAGCGAATTGTAATATTTTTGATAAGTGCAATTAAGAAGCAAACTTGTTTGAGACACCGAAAAAATCTTGCACGCTATATCAAAGAGATAAGCGATACTACGATGCTCCTACCACCCCTACTATTATCGGATTTTTTATTATAGACCCCTCATTTTGAACTGCTGTATATGCCACAAAAATTGTAGAAAAAACTAATTAACACCATTAAATTTGTCATGTTCTTCTGCGTATACTCAAGTTTAAAAAAATTGTTCTAAGAATGAATAATACTGTTTTAAAAACACGCGAAATTTTTTCCGTTTTCCCGATACATCGACTTAACTATTAGTTATAAAATAAACTGAAAGTGTTAGAAAAAATTCTTATTCAGTGAATGTTAACCATTATGTTTGTGATAACTTTTGACCTTCTAAATTCAAAATATAATGTTATTAAGCTTTTCCAAAAACATTGCTAAAACCGTCCAGGCAAATTTTTGAGGAATAAAATGTACCCTGTCGCACTCAGAAGAATTCATTGATCATGTTACTATTAAATGTAAACGTTTAAAACTACTTGTGTAACCTCCAGCAAGTGATAAATAAAACCATGTTTTCAATTAGCGACCAGCGCTGGATTTCAGTCACGCGCGTTGTTGCCAGTCGTATCACTCCACTGGCTAGTATAGTTTTTTCAGCTGTGAGTCCAGCCTTTTGACTGAATACGGCACTGGCAACAACGCGCGTGACGAAAATGTACCGCTGGCCGATTATCCAAAAGATGGTTTTATTAGAGTATAAACGCAAATTTAATGGTGTTAATTTTTTTTTTCAAAGATTTTATTGTGGCATCTACAGCAGTTCAAAGTGAGGGATCTATAATAAAAAGTCCGATAAACGTCCGTTCATCTCTTCCTCAGTAAGGTGATATGAATTACTTTTCGCCTGCCTCGTAATACACGCATGCCTCGTAACGGGGATCAGTAGCGTTCCCTGCATACAGCTTTGCATTAATCAGCCTTGCACGTTTTGCGGCAGAACGGTATTCTCCGCCAGTCGCAAAGAGGATTTTCTTTACGTAATCATATTACATTATAAAAAAGTAAAAGAATAATAATTGTTGAAATAAAAAAATATTATCAAGAACTCCCTGCCTGACGAAAGTGTAATCACCAAACAATAACAATGTCACTGTCTTCTTTATGAAAAGCAGCGCTAATAAAATTGTAAATGTGGACCGATAACGACATGGGAGCCATTTTATGCGGAGGCGAAAGTTTTGTAAAAGCAATGTGTTGATGCAGGACGCGAGCCCGGCTGATGACGTTGAGAATGAATGGTCTCACATATTGGGGAACGCCGCCGCCGAAATGACGCAGACGCTGCGAATCCACAGCTGGGTGCTAAGGCAGGGTTGTGCTTCCTTTTATTATACCCTTCGGTTGCTGTTGCGAAGATGTGGTGGGATCTAATAGAGAAGCCTTTGATGTCTCAATGCAGGCTAAAACTTCCAACATCGAAAAAAACGAGATGTGTAAGAACCAGATTTTTTTTCTTTAAAAGATATATCGTGAAATTATATTTTTTTTCGAACTAACGGAATTCGTAATATCATTTGAAAAATAAAGTAACAAAATGCAAATCATTTTATTGTTATTTAAATGCACAATATCTATTGATGTTGCGTGATAAAATTATATTTCTTTCATTCAACATTGTTTACATTGAGATATGTATTGTTTGTTTATTTATCAATATTTTTGGAATGTTGGCTATACGGTTAATCGTTTTTAATAACCGGTAACCAAAACTAGGTTCCAAATGTGTATGTTCGATAAAAGAACATTTTATTGCGAAATTTGTCTGTGATTGTCAGTAGGGAACTGCCAGCATCATCACTTCGTATCGTCTTCAATTTGAGAGAACAAGGATAGTTATGTGATAACTAATAGCAAATGAAGATGGCGATGAGTCGTGGTTAGAACCCTAATCTCTTGCACTTACGGCAGAGTTGTTTACTGATACACCACTCTTTGGATTTACTCATTCTGTCTATGGGAATGAGTTCTAGGTCTTATGGGCATCAGGTGTGGATAGAAATGGCTATTGCAAGTAAATTGTGTAGTGGTCAACACCCCAACTATCGGTTCAGGAGATCCTGGGTTCAATTACACCCTCCAATGTACCCTCGGTAATCAAATATATTTTCCACATCCTGGTATATTTAAAAGTTCAGAAGGGTTTTTGTTGTTTTGTTTGAAAAATTTGCATAAGGATTTGTTTCCTTTGCACGTTTGACATTTTGTTATGTGCTGTTGGGGATTCCCTCACGATTCCATTTATTTACACTTTCCAGTTCCTTGAACAACGTTCATAAAAATTTTGTTATTTCGAAGAGAATTCGTGATCTTAACATTGAAGAATCGTGGAACGAAAATAATTCATGTCAGAAACATGTTAAAATATACGGGACATTTTTTGTGTAAAAGGCTAGGAGTGACAAAAAGAGATGAAAAGAATGAGGCATTTTAATTTATTTTTTCCAATAACACGACATATTTATAAAAATGACTTGTCTTTAATGTGGCATAAACCTTAATTAGTGAATGACAATATTTTCAATTCCTAAAACCCAACTTTGTTGCTTTCTGTGTTCTAAATCTTTCAAATTTCAGTACAAAAAGTTTTGAACCTTGAAAATTAATCTTTTTCTCTAACTAAACAATGTCTCTAAATGACAAAGACAAGTTAGATTATTGAAATTATGAATAGAAAGTATCATTTAATAATTGTGGTATTTATTAATCAGAAAATAAGAAATGCTCGGTGGCATATTGAAACAAAAATCACAATAATATGATGTCTAAGCATCTAAAACATATATTATACAAAAGATAAGAAAATAACCATAGCGGAACATGTGAAAAGAAAATATTCACACAAAAAATATTAAGCACACACGAACACATGTATACGAACCACCATACGCTGACACTTTCACCCTTATTTACATATATGTGTGAATATGCACTCGCATGCCATTGCTCACCTCAACATGTAACCTAAAGAAGTTATTAAAATCCCATGAAAAAAATTCACTTTATTGCATTCTTTACAAACAATTTACTGAGATACTGTTTTGTTCTCCCAGCCTCACTACACGGCTCTACACAAATGCACCTACGATTAGTTCTATATTATTACATATAAAATTATCACGTACATTAACACGCAAATTTCCCAGAAAATTTTAGTTTCTTTCGTGCGTAACTTGACGGAGCAAATCACACACATTGACTATCGTAGTTTTGAGCATTAAAAGATGTGCTGAATATTTCCTTTTGTTTCATCTTTGCCTTTCACAGATAATGGCATTTGTTAATAACAGTTACTTCAAGAAAAAAAGTGACCTGATTCGTTTATTTGACAAGAATATTTCTTGACTCTTTGAATCGTAACAAATGTTAGTTCCGACGCATTGAGAATTGTACGTGTTATAGAATGCTCCATTGTGTATTATTATATATTGGTCATTACAGATCTGAAGTCCTGAAGTGTCTGAATTTGTTAATGCTAAATATGAATCCGAGTAAAACTAGCCTGAACTAGATGGGGAAAGTAGTATCTGTCATAATACCCAGATCAATAATATGGTCTTTCTAAATAAGAGTAAACGTTCGTATTATCATACAGAATGTAAGTTAAATTCAATATATTAGCTAGCAGTTGCGGATCTAGACCGTAATAAAGGGGGGGAATTTATAAATATTATAATTATTATTGTAAATATTATTATAAATATTATTGTAAATATTATATTTTCATATTATACATCAATTCGTCAAATAGATAATTAATAATTCATTAAATAGTAACAAAATTTATTAATTGTTTAAAAGGGCAGATACCTATTAAAGGATAAAGATACATTTTATCAATTTCAATACTATCTGTTGAAAGTTCTGGTCCAATGAGGGGAGGGGGCAATAACTCCCTTATCCCTCCTCATAGATCCGGCACTGTTAGTTGGTGTTATATATTAGTTGAAGTGTAGCAATTTGAGATCCGCCTGGAATAATATTGTACACCCCTGTTTCAGTGGAGAGTGAGTTAGAGAGTACGATGTGGGTGGGAAGACACGCGGAATGCAATTACCTTGCTGTAGCCTCTGCCACAGATGCGCAAACGCGTACGCGACAGGCAACTGTTTTCCTAGACACGAGTCAGCGCCTTTGATGGCAGATGACCTGGCTCCAATATCGGCTTTTATTATTTCTTCTCTTCCACTGAAAATATTCTCCTATATTTGTAAATATTCAGGGATAAGAAGGTTAGAATTAAAATGTTCAGGATCTAAACATCCGCCCGAGGGTTTGTTTTACCTCGCGCTAGAACCAAACGTTAGAACCTCGCAAGGATTCTCAATTTTGATAATCGAATTAAAATAAAAGGGCGATATTTTAACGTAACTTTAAATATCTATTTATCTCATTATAAATTTTGCAAAATGAAGATGATGTTGGTATTAAGTGCGTTAAAAACTTCGGAAAAATCTTCCTAATAGTTCCCTAATCAGTAAAAGAAATATTAAAGTGTTAGTGTCAAGTTTCTTCACAGTCCACTGCTAATAAGTTATTTTACGATTATCCTCGTACTTTCAATGCATGACACGACGTAATAAGTTACCCTGATTGATCACAATGACTATATGCACAACAATTATTTTTTATTTTCTAAAAATTTATTAACTTATTATTGATTCTAAAATTATGAAAAAAATGAGGATACCAAAAATGTTTGATTTAAACTTTTCTCAGACGAATTGCATGTAGAGAATCCATATTTCTATATAGCAATGTACATGCAAAATGCGAAAGTGTATCTGTTTCAGCCTGATCCCACTAAATCAGAGATCAGATTATGATGAAATTCGACAAGGTGATATTTTAGATGTGTAGAATGAACATACACTAACATTTTTTAATGTATGGAAAGAAAGATAGAAAGTAATTTAACGATAAATGTCGATGAAATCAGAAAGAAGTCCGCCATATTCAGTTACGCTGCCTAAATATTAGAAATAGATAACAACTATGAGTATCAACATTCTTCGCCTTAAAGAGTACTTCAAAAAAGTCCGCGACAGCTTATGTCTATTAAGGTAAATTATCAAAAATACACAATTACCAATAGAAGTTTTAAAATACTTCAATTTAAGAGAGTAATTAAAAAAAAAAAGAAGAAAAAACTATCTCCATCAAATGTAATGAGTTTTTGTTTTGTTCATTTAACAAAGATTGAACCTCCTAATCGTAAAATTTTGGCGAATTGTTTAGAGTTTACAAGCATTTTAATTAATTGGTTCAGCCGCACTGCCGCGGTTGTATTTTGCCTCGGAAGTGAAAATTCGAAATCCCATGGTTGGAGTGAGAAGGGAGAATCATGTAAAGATACGTAATCGGAAAAGGCGGGTTTAATCCACAGATTTTGGGACCTTTCAGATAAACAGAGACATGATGCCGTATAAGTAAAAGTTCAGGACATAAGGGGGTAAAATACCTCTGGGGTGAAATTGTGAGTTAGGCTCATTGGTTACGTTTCGATATCTTTTGTTTATCTCACGGACAACTTAACGTTGTTTGCTCGAGGGTGAAATCATCCAAGATCTTACTTATTCTTGCTGCTGGAGGGCTAAACTGAAAATGGAGTACTCAATCAAGTTTTGTATTAAATTTGTATTATTATGAATTTGTAAAATTAGGATACTTTACGTATATTTTTAAAAATCAATGAGTGATAGTATTTTGATATTTCGGTATCCATAGATTTAATTTTTTCCAGAGTAAAAGAACATTGGTCTAAGAAAAATCCCGAACAACGCCTGGTAATCAACTAGTATTGTATAACTTGAAAATGACGTATAGTGTTTATTGTTTCGAAATGATCCTGCAGGTAACTGATAAAGGTACACCTGGACTGAACGGACACCTCTTGCGTATAGGTGCGCCACACGCTTGCGCAGTTCGTCAAAATTGACGTTCCCGCCTTGAAGATATATTAATATTCTTCAGTAACCTCCTGTCCTCCCGGGACGGAGGAGGTGCCCTATGAAGAAGGGCCTACGCGTGTAATAGCTCGCATAGTTCAAGCTTACGCCGCCAGGTCGCACCAGTGACCAGCGCACTAAGTTATTTTGCGATATCTCTAGGTTCTACGAGAGGTCGCGTCTGCCGACTTTGACAGTCGGGAGATTGCGACGTTCATCTGTTTCATTTTTTATGGTATATTTTTAAGGCTGCTTTTCTGCGAAGGAGGAAGGATTCGTATTGTATCGTATATTATTGTTTTATGCTCATAATTTCATATTGAACCATTTATTTTCATTCGCATTCTTTATACTGTTAAGTATTTCTTAATTGAATGTATTATTGGCTAGGCAATTGAATTCTTCACGACAATGAAATCTTGTTTGTTATAAGCTCCAATCAAATTAATTCTGCTTCAACAATAGGTGTATATATTATTGGAGTGATCTTATTGCATTCGTTGATTCTTGTGAAAACACTGCTTCAGATAACCAGGCAGCGGGAGCTGCGTCGAGAAGCGGATTCTTGAAGTTAACTTTCTGTGTGTATTGTGTACGAGGCAGACGCTGCGTCGAGCACTCGAGTCTTCAAGTTAACTTTCTGATGTTTATTTGTAAACATTATAATCTACTGTTTGAAAAAAAATCCTCATTTACATTTTTATTACGTAGGTTTACAGTATGCAGAGCTTATCTAAGAGTTTTGTCTGCTTGTAAAATGCTTTAACAGCTAGTAGTTGAATAACAGCTGAATAGTAACAGATGAGGATTAGTACAATAAGTTCAATTACATTTTTTACAAAGTTAAATATTTTTAATTTCGTGACTGATAATAGAAATAGTCCTCAGAACTAAAAAATCATTTTTATAAATCAAAATTAGTTTACTTCGATAATGTTGTATAGTAATTTTGTAACTCCACTTTGTGATGCCTAAAATTTATCAGACCGACGCATTTAACATATCAACAGACGTAGTATCTACACATCTAAAAATGCATTATACTTTTTATATTTTTTATTTAGAAATGACTATAACGGAAGCAGGAAAAAATTTCAAATTTTTTAATTAGGTTCAGAAGCTAATGTGTTTTGATCTCTCATCTTATTTAATGATGGTTATTCTAAAACGTTATCATTCTTTCATTTGCAATAGTGGATATTAAATAGATATATCTTCTATACTAAGGAACAATTCAAACCAAAAGAATAATTTTGCATAACTTGTAATGTGAAAACTGTTAACTTTTTCAGTGTAACGTAATTTATTATAGTTAATACCCGGGATGACATAAAAAACAAGAAAAAAGAGATAAAAATGGTTATCCAAAGTGAAAAATTGTATTTTTGAATATTTGTTAGGTCAGGTTACATTTTCACATAAAACGGTTGTGAATGGAAGTGAGATTGTAAGTCCAATGCAACGAAAATGAGGTTGCAATGGCATTCCGTTACGTTTTGACGATTAAATAAATGTCTCTTAGAAGTATCCTCTTGTAGCAAGTACATTACAAATTTCTACGAATGGAGAAAATGTTTCAGGTTTTACCAATAAAAATGTTTCTGATTGAAAATCTGTACCATAAAAATACGTTTAACAATTTACTGACAAAAAGCATTTTTACAACATGATCTGGGACACCGAAATTTACATAGTTGGTTGGTTACTAAATTACCACATAGTTTGTTGGTTCACATGATTATAATTGAAATCATATCTCCATAAAATTTTAATCCCTTTATGAATGTTTTCTGGAGTGTGATTTTAAAATTGGATTTGCTTGAAACTAATTGTGATATTTCCAGGAAACATTAATGACAAAACTGTATTCGAACTTAAAAATATCGGATGATAATGTGCAATATTTGCCGCTATGCAAACATAAATCATATATAATTAAAAGCGTCTAATGTAGAGTTTAGTCTAAAGTGTACACGTGGAATTATTTGTTTTAATGAGTTTCGCCTGAACAAAAAAATATGAAATATCAAATTTTTCTGTTGTCAAATGTAATTAATTTAAACTGAAAGTAAAGTGTGTTAATATATTATACATAATTAACGTATTTTCACTGTTCTGAAAACCTTTTAACAAATCAAATAAAGAAACTAATGAATAATGAATGTATTTCTCTTACAACTTACTAATAAAACCAGATTTGGAATGCACATTTTTGTTTCATTAGTTTGTTCAGTTCTTTCTCACTGTCTAAAATAATTCTTAAGTGTAGAATATTTGGTCTATTAATGTAAGAATATTTAACATAATTTTTAAATATTTTATACACGATACACAACTTCCTCATCCACATAAAATTGGATAAAATATTATTTAAATGAGATATGTGTTTTTTCTATAATTCTAATCATTTTTCCACTTGAATATGGGTTTCATGTTGTTCATATACATTGGAAACTAACGCAAAAGGAATATCAAAACCTAGAATGGCCCTTGTAAATGGCCAAGAGTTTGCTGTTATACGAAGTATCAAGTCAGAAAATGTGTCTAGAATTCATTTTTCAAGTATATTTTCCTTGTTTTATTAAATTTCATTATATTACTCCTATAGGCCCTTTGAAAAGTTCAAGTTTCAAGCTTTTTTTCTCAACGAATAGAAATTGTAGGTCCAGTAATCGATGTATTCTCAGTAGTCTTCGTACAAAACATCACTAGGAATGAAAACAAGGTAATCAGTTTACCTTCACTGGTGTAAAGAGATATCACTATAGACGTATCAAAGTCCAGGTAACATGAATCGGGATGTAACTCACGTTTTCCGGATCTCAGGACTGGGAGTATATATGGTACAGTCGTGGAAAGTAAAAAATGACGTAGCAGACCAGGCTCAAATTATCAGAGAAGAGTTCCTAACTCGTCGCCATTTTTATCGACCCTTAGTCAAATCAAGATGTTACATATAATTAAATAATTTCTTCTAAGATAATTATCTACAATATTTACATAATTGAATGTTTTAATGTTAAAAAATTTCTAATGTCATGGAATTAAAACGCATTAATATTAACAAACAATGGCTAATAAACAATTAAAGAGCAATTGTTTTGTACGTAACAACTGAACAAATGGAAAAAAATCAATAATAATAAAACAAAAGATTAAGTATATATAGGTTGACAGTAGGATGGGTTGAGAAGGAAAAGGACGATGTACTGCAGCAGCTTTTTTGATATTGGAAACCGTAATAATATGCTATTATTTCATCAATAATGGTCATATAATATCCGTAGCATGTGTCTCATGAATGTGATTGGGATGATCTCCAGTAGATTGTACTAATGGTGTCACACATGCCAGTACTCACGTTGATAATTACATATCGACCAGTTTTACTCATGATCTTTTGAAATATAACACTCTTCCAAAATTTCTAATCTCTGTAATTCCGCTGTTGTCATTGCGTTAATTATAGTACTAAATATCTTCGATCACTAAGACGTAAAAATTTATGAGAAATGTATTACGATAAAGGCACGACTCAAAATAAGAATAAAAATTTTAAAGTCTACGAACCAGAGAAATTTGCTTTAACAGGATTGAAACGTATACCTTAACCAATAAATATATATTTTGCATGAATATCATTCATCATTAGAAGTTGGAAACACGATAATAAATGGGTTGATAAGAAAATGTATTTAATGATAAGAAAAATCAATATTCTTTAAAGTACGTTCCAATATGGCGGAATGGTGGCGCGAAAGTAATTCTTTTTCGATACACATACAGAGCATAAGTGCTGTCTATGCTGTTTTGATTTTTATCCTGTTACCTTTTGTAAAAACAGGAAGGAGCACATCAAATTTAGATTCCTCCCTTTCAAACTTTTTAAAAATATTTCTCTCCGTAATGCAGATATAAGGTTAGCTTATGTCTTATAAATTAAACATCTTAAAAACAATTACATCTTTAAAAGAAATTTTTTGAAAATCTCTTCTACCACCACACGTCAGTTCAGCATCCAAGAAACAAATCTTTTAGAACCTTGCCCATAGTGTTTTGGTGAGCTACAAAACTACTCCAAAGAAGTAACATCGAGTGCAACAGGCAACACATTGAGCCAGTGTCGCAAGTTTTTTTTTCTTCAGCCATTTCTGAGATGACATCTCTTTGTCACGCTTCTTGAGGTTCACGCATTCGTCCCCAGCACAGGCATATGGGTGCAATCTACTTTTTCGGAATTAAGTTCCTTTCTCTTTTAACACGTCCAACAGTGTACACATCTGCCCCGCACACTCTGAAAATACACACTTTCAAACTAATTCATCCTGCCATTCCCAGCTTGCACTGCTTGAAACGACATGAAGCATTATTAGGAGTATTATTGAAAGACCTCTTGATAAGAGCCAACGATGTCCATTGCCATTGCCATGCATTAGAGCATATGGCAATTACCTGCTATGTTTACAGTCAGTTTGTTTCTGAATTATCGGAAGCACGGTCACTAAACTACATCTAATTGTCGGGCCGTCGTCAACACACAACGCGCCTACGCGAGTGGCCGGTCAAATGAACATNCTGTCTCTTATACACATCTTATATATATATATAGTTAGTTTACTTTTTATATCTGTCTTTTACAAAGTTTTCATATACCATACAGTAGAACTCCAGAATAATTATCCGAACAATAATACCACCCGACAGAGACATGCTCTACCCGAAGTTCGGACGATATGTAAAAAAAAAAAAAAGAATCCACCCTTTTATTCCTTTTTAGTTTCTCCGAGGAATGTGACCTTTGACACACGATCTGAACATTATTTTTTTCTGATGTAAATCTTTAGTACTGGTTTCCATGACCTAGTGGATGTTAATCTTTAATACTGGTCCCTATGACGTGGTGGATTTATTCCTTCTTTACTTTTTTGTATAGAGGGAATGAGGCTATTTATAAATGTATCTGTGTAATAACCTATCTATTTCTTCTTTATTAATGTGATTTATGTGTTTAGTAATGAAAATGATAACGTTTTATTGTTTGTTTTTGTTATGTATTATCTTATCTCTTTAATGACCCATGGTAAAATGGGCGTCAATGGCCATAGTCGTCCAAACGTCATAAAATCTGACTAACTCAACAATTTGGTGATCAGGACCGTTTGGATTCACGGAAGTCTAAATGATCGGATCTGTAGTTAGAAAACTAAAATTTTGGTTTTAATGAAAATAAATGAGTGAGCACATATAATTTATAATAATTTATTGACGAAGTTGAATGTTTTACAATCACTGCCGTCGTGAGAACAACAAGCGCCCCTGACCCAAACATAATACCAATTACTACACATCCAATTGCACTCTTAAATCAGATGATGAAGGTTCTCAACAAACCAAAGAAATCAAATGAAGCATTTTTTCCATAATTATGACAGTATGAATAGAAGAATTAAAAATTACTGCTTTTAGCGCCCTCATGACGCCGCAGTTTCGTCTACAATTAAATCCAAAAAAGCGTCGAGGAAAGTCTCTCGCGGTTATTTTCAAGATATTATTTATTTGGTTTTATTTAAGACGGTGTTACGTAGGTAAGGTATTACGGAGTCGCTTCACATAATTGGAGAATTCCAATAACTGGTCTTCGATTAATTTGTGTTTTACTATATTGTATATGAAAATATTGTGAAAGACCGAGATTAAAATACAAGTAAACTATAAACTGTACAGTGTTATTGATGCTCGCCAAGTGCACGATCAAGTTTCCCTCTGAAATAAAAACAATAATTCTTTTCTCTCGTCTTCATAATTCGAGGAAAATGATTTATTGATCACATCCGTCTGATTGGAAGTGCGTGTATTGAAACTCATTTCTATCGCACCCTTTTGGCGTAGTGACGAAACTCCAAAACACAAATGAATAATAATGTTGGCGCGATCAATAAAGCGATGTACTGTGAAGTGCAATTTCGTGTCCGTTGTATCTAGGAGCAGTATTTGCACGCGTGAAATGTGGTGAACATAACACAGCTGAAAGGCGCTTAGTATTCAGCGATATACGAAAACCCACGAAATTAGTTCCGTTCATCCTTGAAATGCGGAAAATTTTTAATGTGGTAACAGCTCGCGCAACGTGCGCTGTCGTGTTATGTCAAGATGACAAGTATTGTTATTCTTTCATAATTTTTGATTGCAAATAATATTCTTTTTCAACTCGATTCATTGGGGATATATTTCACATAAAATCTACACAGAAAATTGATTATAATTAACTATTGGTAGATCTTCGAACTATAAACCTATGTTCGAGTCCCTATCTCTGTGTATATATCCTTATTTCTCAATGAATGGAGCTCTTAATTCATTTTGGAAAGTTTTATATCGAATAAATAACCGGATAGTAATTTATTGTGTAGTACTTGAATAAAAAATAAAGGATAATTGGCAGCATATTTATTGGTATATGAAGATCAATAAATTGAAAAATTGTGTGTAGTTTCGATTGTAGTATTGTGTTTTATAAATTAAAAAAAGATCGGTAAAACTATACACAATTTATAATTTTACTTCAATAAATATGAAATAAAGTTCAATCTAAAAGTGTAGTGAATTTAAGGGTGGACAGTACAACTAAAATATTCTCATAGCTTCGTTGGTTACTACAGAAAATCGATGATCATCTTGTACTCATTCTTCACATTACTCTTAAAAGATAGCCAATAACACAACCTTCATTTCAAATCCACTTAAAAACTTCAGCAAAATTTAAAGAATCGCCATTGATGGATAGGTGTCGATTCTAAACACTTCTCCAGAAATTGTGAAAAGGAATGAAACTGACTCGTGTTAATTCAAATTCCTCTTACAAACTGATTCTCCGAAATTTTGAACATTTGAGAAACGAGTTTCAAAAAACTATGTTAGTTCACACTTGACTTTTTTCGAACAGGTTTTTGCCTCGTATGAAATACCATACACGTTCCATAAATACACTACACCGCATTTCACCAAGAACATTTATCGTTTTCAAATATTTCATAGTGCAATACAAGAACACAATGACAGCCTTGATATTTAAAACAAAATCTTATATTACACAAATCTTACTATCTTCATATTTAATCCCCGTATAAAGAAATTTCGGACTATGCAAGAACGTTATTAGAGAAGATAGGCAACAAAGACGTGATAGTTAACAACTTGTTTGAAACGAGTTCAACAATGTACAGAATATCCAATACAATTTCGCGACGCTCCAGCGATCTCTAACTTGTTTTATGTTTCGCGTCCCGCTGCGCCGCGGCACTGCGCGCTCTGTGACGCTAAAATTGGCCCTGTGCGTTCTCGCTTTGCGGTCGTGTACTGTTCGATTTCCCGTCGGCAGATGAATACTAGTCCCATTTAATCAATTGTGTCTGGTTGGATTAACGATCCGAGAGATACTTATGGCACTCAGGGGTTTGCCTCTATAACTAAGAGAAATGAGCTCACGAACTTAGTGAAGATTCCTCTTCTAGATACACCTACATTGTTTCAGTTTTTAAAGTGTCTGATTATAATATATTTATTATCTTTAAATAATGATTTTAGTGGTTGTTAAATGGGAAGGCATATCGTTGGGGTTGAACCAAAAAATTTTGTGAAGTACGTGGGAGTGTATACCCTTCTCCCTTTTTTTTAACATTTATGAAATTTCTTAATTATCATTTTTTAAACAAATCTAAATGTATGGAATTACATATTTTTTCCTTGTTATTTTTTAGACCCTTTATTAGTATTATATTATAAAAATGTGTTTCAACAATATCTCAAGTTAAAAATTAATTAAGGTTAGAAGGGGGAGATAATGCCCCATGGTACAAGTAAATGTAACTACACTGGATGCAAATATTTAAGAGGTTTGAACAAGGAAAGGTTATATATATATATATATATATATATATANATATATATATATATATATATATATATATATATATAATGTAGTACAATAGAAAATTGCTGATCAAACTGCCAATGGGTTCTCCTACATAATTGAACCTTTAAGTAAATTAATTGTTATTACCCGATTTCTTTCTTTCTTAAGAAAACATTAATTTCCTTTTCTATTATTCTCTAACGTTAAATTTATTAGCCATTTCTAATGTGGCCGTCCTTTTAACCCATAATTAGCCAGCTACGTTCATTATCTAGTTTACTCGTTATTTGACCGTTTCTATGAGTTTCATGATGTTTTACTGCTCAAATACAAATATTTTGGTCAATTTTATTCGGTTGACTACGCAATGAAGTCAACCCGAGGAATGTCCATCTCGGTTTAATCGTAGACTCGTTTCACTTGTATTTGGAATGCAAAGGGTCTATAACTGCGGAGTTACATTATCCTACTAACGTTTGATTTATTACAATAATTTCTTTTGTTCCAACTTTGGTTTCTCATCCACAGACATCTTATAAAGTTTTGCGGTGGTACGAATATCGTATCAGTCTTCCAAGTTAGTACTGTCAGTGTTGAAAATTTTCTTGGTCGGTTGGATAGATTGCATCTTTCTCGGAAATTAAATTGTGAAATTATGTATCTACAAAATACTTCTAACAAAATTTAAATATTTATCTCGTCCACTAAAAATTAATATTAAGTTTTGACAATACATTCTCCAAATACTTTTTTCTTAATTTACAAATATTTTATGCTTGTTATGTTAAAGGATTTGAGTATGGAAGTACTAGTATATATAAACATTTTATCATCGTATAAACGGCAGAAGTCATATTGAACACTCAAATAGCCCAATAAGTTTGAGTATTAAATGTAAATCTGACCAGAAACTAAAATTGAAACTACTCCATTTTGAAGTATAATATCCCATCTCTGGCTACAATATACATAGACTCACGTTCGGGAATTATTTCAATATTAATCCATTGCTAAAATAGTTATAGAAATATTCGTTATATTATAAAATAAACTTTTAATTTATTATTTAATGCAAATGTAATACCTGTACAAATAAATCAATAATAATGATTTAAAGTTTTACATTATAATTAATAATAATTTTTGGTCATATATGGGAGAAACTGAGCGCAATTGACCCCATTCAGCCAATACTTCCAATTCTATTTTCTATTTGATTTGACACATTTCTTGTTCGCATAAATGAAGATGTCACAGTATAACGGCCCATTACAACTTAACAGTGGCTTTCATGAGAATTGTTTGCTGTATATATGGGTCAACGACTCCTTGTATTTGTCCAAAATAGCTTTATGTTATCGTAAAGGTTTGTTGATTACGCTAACGTTTTCAGCGTATTTACGATCACCCGGGACTGTTTATGGGACCTGTAACTACTCAGTTATTATTGCTGTGTTCATGTTTAATGATTTGCAAGGCGTTTGCAATTGTTATTCTAATTGTTTGTTTCATATCTGAGATACACTTTATGTTGAACGACACAAAGTACCGAATATGTCTCTATGTACGATTGTCTCAATACCCACAGAACAGATTTCATTTTACATTTTTACCAGAAACGTTTAAACGTATTATTTTGTAGATATTTTGTGTAAATTGACAGGCCTGTCGTTATGAATTCAATGTAGTCGTAAAAAAACACCCCCCAAAAAACCAGCTTCCTTCGAATACGTCTTCGATATCGTTATTCATTATCAGTTTATTTTACTCCGAGTTTACACAGTTTTCTCTGAGTTAACTCACCATGCGAATTAATGTTAGAAAACAAGGAACGGTTAAAAAATCATTTACTGCCTTAACTACGTTGAAGGAAAACTCCACAAATACAAATTCAGATTATTAATTAGTGAACAACGAAAAATCTCTTTTCAAAGTTTATGAGCGATACGAGGTGTTGTGTGCTTTACATTTTTTTCTTGTAGTTTTTATAAATAAGGTCGTAAAGTAGCGACCTACTGCCTCATCGTTTTGAACACAGCTTCATCTATAAAAATAATTTTGTTTTGGTGAAATTATGAACTTCTTTTTGAATTACTCCTTTTTCTAAATACACAGATTGTGAGAGATTCAACAAGGAACATTCTATCTTCATCTTTTGATTATCTGACTTTAAATCTTATTAACATTATTTAATTTTCCTTACATTTAGGTATTGATTATACTTAAGTTAAACACGATTTAAAGGTATTTTCTATTGCTCAAGATTGGATCCTTTCTGCAATGTTCCCCAACGGCAATTCTTTATTAATTATGTTAAATAATGAATTAATTTCAGAAACCTTATTAAATTACGAATCAAATTAATTTAAAATTTTCGTAATTCAACTTTGACTCTATTAATAATTCTATTATAAATATATAGTGCAATCATTTTATTTTATTGATCATTGATTTACAAGTAAGTTGAAATATTCCTAGATCTTTTAACAACTCCGAAATCAAGAAGATGGAGAGCGCTGACATTCACGAGAGAATGTATTTCTAAATTTACTAACACTTGTTATCCTCTCGTACAGGGCAACGGGCAGGTAAAGAAGTTTTACGACTTTGACAGCGTCCAGCTTGTAGTTGTCGACAGATTGATCCGCTAATTACAAACTACACGATGATATGAAGGCGTACTTTGCACGAACCCTAGCAATTTCCTGGCTCGACCACCGTTCGTTCCCAAGATGCTCTCAAAGCTCTTCGTGGAAAGGTCAAGTCAGAAACGCTTGCCCAAGTTATTAAGCAGGAAATGTGATATGATATTGATGAGGATAAAGGGGAGTCTAATTCCTATAGGTGGAGAAAACAGAAGGGTTAATTCTCCAAGATTCACGGAAATTAGATATTTAAAAATAATGTTATAATTTAATTTTTTCGTTGGGGTAAATAATAAGAAAATTAAGAAAAAAAGAAAATAATTCGTGTTACAAAAAATATACTAGCAGAACTACCCGTTGTTATTGGTCTTTCAAAACTTAAAAACACTTCACAAATAAACATAAAAAATATTTATTTCCATAGTTAAAATAAACAAAAATTACGTCAACATTCAAATGAATATTGGTACTGCGAATTGGTATAGTTTACCCTACAGAGGGTATTAAATCACCTGTCAAAAGGTCTGGATATTTTTGCTCATATTGCCAGACGTTGCCTGGAGTTCTTATACATTCTAAATTTATTTGTTAGTTTCCCTATTTCTCTACTTTTGTGTAATAAAATAAAATACCGCGAGGAAAACCAAAATAAAACGTTTATTTTTTCAGTATATTACGCTGATACGTTCTTAATTACCAATTATTCTAAAATCCAGACAGAAGGAACTTTACACAGAATGCTTAATAAACAAAGCGCATTGTTAAGAACTGTGAATTCTCTTGTTTTCGTTTTCCTTTTAGGTTAAATACTAAAAAACAATGTTCTTCCAGTCTTTATATATTTCTGCTTATACGCTTCGGGCGCATAGATTATGCGCTCAGTGGATTGTTCGCGTCACGTGACACAATTGAATTCCGGGGAACACATTAGTAACATTCGTAGTCAACAGTCATGCGAGTGAAGTTTCTTATCTACTGATTAGCAACCAATTTTAAATGTTTTCCTGTTTTAATATTAACCATACTTTGCAATAACCTACAAGAAGAGTCTTAACCCTTAAGAATCCTTAAAAGGAGTCATTAAAAATTTCAAATAGTTTTATCGATTATGTTTTCCAATTTCCATGCCACAGATATTCCAAATAATTACCTTAGTATTAGGAATTTCTCAACTTTAATAATATAGATTCAGTGCGAAACCTAATTGAATTTGAGGTCTCGTCTTCTCTAATACGTAAGAACGTACCAATACGTAAGAACTAGTTTCGATGAAAACATACAAAAGCAACTTATCTTTCTGTTGGGAAAATTATGCACCTAGATTTGCTCATGCTGTCACCTTGGGAAGGTTTGGTATGAACAAGCTTTGAGATAGTAGATAAATTTTCTGGAATGCAGACGTCGAGGTATACTTGAAACGCTTTTGCCTAGAATGCTTTGCAAATCATTGTATTTACGTCATACCATTACCAAACGAAGTTTAGTATCTGCAATGAGTGTTTCGAAAATAAAATATTCATTATATTGTGTGTAAAATATGTGTGTGTTTAAGTACTTATAGAACACTTTTATCTTAAGTTCTTTTTAACTCCTCTTTTTCCTTGTTGTAAATTAATTCATCTTGGGATTGACGAAAATATTTTGGTACCAAAATAATTGAATTAACAGATATACATAAAAATGAATGAAAGTACTTGAAGAATTGGCACATAAATTTCGAAGGTTCTTCTTTATGATTGTTGCAAGCGTGAGTTCGAAACATAGCAGTAATTGAGATTGAACATAAATATATTAATAGTTATTATATTCGTCGACTTACTTTTAATTATTTTACGACCTTTCCGTAAAGTTGCAAAATATACTGCAATAAAAGTAAAAAGATTGTCTACTGAAAAGTCATAAAAATATAAATACTTGTTTGCTTTACAAAATATGCAAAAACAACAAAATCGTATTGGTGATGATCATTTTTATTTATGTATCCGCTGAATATTGGTAACATTGAGCGAAATAACCGTGTATACGACTATCAAGTTAACATTGATTAATCAGTAGATTGCTCAAATCCGCATACATGGATAAGCGATTATAAAAAAAACAAAAAACAATATGAAGACAAAAAATGTGCCGAAGTGAAAAATTCGCTCACAATTTTGAACTTCTATAGCTCGCTTTATTCCATGAAAATAGAATCAATCCTTTATGGTATCTCCTTTATTGCTACTTGAGAGCGTATCGGGCTTTAAATACTGTATTTTATAAGAGGAAACGATTTATTTATGATTTTACCGCTCATTTGCACTTTCCCACTAGTCGAAGATGTTTCCTTTGTTTTTTGACAACTTTGAGGATATATTGCACAGCTAAAAAGAAACAATTTCTTTACTACTTCTTGACCGAAATCATATGTTTAAAGAAAATTATTCTCTAATTATGAAAATAAGTAACACACTTATTTCTCGTTTCAACGAAGGAACTAACGGTAAAATAAAATAAACATGATGTTATTTCTGTGTAAGTTATTAAATTTTGTATTTAAGTTTCAAATATTACTCGTGGAATATAATTCTCATATCTGCTTGGGTCTATAGTAGATGAAAGATAAATATAGATAAAACTGTGTATGATTAAAGACGAAATATTTATCATGTAAAATAAAAACAAAAGTTCACTTTGTCGTGCCATTGAAGATATTGAAGAATAGCTCTTCAAATATGAACTATATTTTACTATTAACTCCGTATCTTAAACCATTATTTCGTGGAATGTATTTCATTTTCTCATTGTATCACATTTTTTTAAAATAATGACCAATATTCGTCACTTAATCGAGTACATTTTATATAAATAAGAGATACTCAGAGTGATGTAGCACGGGAAGAATATTTTAAGGCCTGTACTCTTTTTTATGGTCTATTTTTTCATTTTTTTAAAACAAGTTTTGCGTGTTGTACTCGTATAAGTTATATAACGTATTTACTTAGTGAGAGAAACACTCTATTACGTTGTGTAACCCTGTTGTCGTTCGTTCACATTCACCGTATGGTGTCGCTATGCGTTCAAAATACCGCGATACCGTCATCCGCTCCTGCGCAGTGCCTGCAGCACACGCCGCCGCAACTCGCTGCACACGACTCCTAGATCCCTACAAACCAGTTGTGCGGTTACCTTTGATACTGGCTCTGTTTACATTACGTGCTTCATCACTCCGATACACGGGGTACTTTGACCTCGATTGCTTCGCAAGCAGGAAGATCCGATGCGGATCTCATGGAATCCTCCCCATGCGAAATTAATTTAAATTCGTTGCTCGATGTTTCCTCCGTTTGTCTCTGTTTGTTAGGGGATGTTTAAAATGCCGCGGGGATAACAAGGTAACTTTGTTCCGTGAAATGCTACAAAGTTCAATACAGTTCGAATGGAATTCATTATCGCTTAGCAATCGATCGATGTATCGAAGGTAGAATTCCTAGGAGTAATTTTGAAACTAGATTGTGGTTGCTGTCTGATTCACGTTTATGACCAATAAAACAATGATTTTTTTTAGCCCTGAGTAAACCAACTCACTCGAATGCAATTTTGAAAATCAGTCGCTAATGAACAAAAATTTACTTCTAATGACTTATTTAATATATTATCTCCGCATTTCAAATATATTTGGTGTATTTTCCTCCTGTCTGGATTTTAAAATACTGAAAACTGAGTATTTTGTAGGTTTGCTTTGTGGTATTTAATTTTTGAAATTGACAAAAGAGAAAATTTAATATCACGAAAATATGGAAACTAACATGTGAATGTAGAATATTTTATAAAAACCCAGGGCAACCCCGGGCCAAATAAGCTAAAACAATGATGATTTATAACAACAAAATAGATATATATTATAATTATATATCTTATAACAATAAAACAGAAATGATTTTGTAGCAATAAACCTAAACTGCTTCATATTATCACTCAGAACACTGGAATAACTAGTACATGTTATCATGCGGAAGACATTGCGCATATATTTCACGAAAGAAAGCATGACAAATGACCGTTTGTTTATTTATTACACATGAACAGTTGTTTATGTATTCCATAAGCCAGACAGATGCTAATAACTTTTACACATTCCTAATGGACACTTTCGACGAATCACGAATAATGTTAGGAATAGTCCAGAAAGTCAACAGAGGATTGTATCCACCAATCCGGAGGTTACCAAGGTGAAATGATTTTGTTGATCACAAGCCAGGGGTGAGTCTGATACAAGCCGCTCTACCGAGCACATCTCTGTGAAGCCCAGGTCAGCTCATTTTGACGACCGGCGACGCTTGAGGAAAATTTCTCCTCGCGCCACGACCCGGAGCGCAGTCAAACGACTAAGTTTCATTGCTGCAGTTCATGATCATTGTGTTTCATAACACGACACCGCTACGGAGATTGAACTTTGTGTAGTGAAATTTGAAGACTTCAGTTACACCCATTCGTGAGTGTTGCAGGCAATTGTATAGACACTAATTCATAAATTTATTGTCAAAAAACAGTACAAACTGCGTATGACCACGTGGAGGAAAAAAAACTAATTTACTCTCCGAAAGCAAGCAAGGGACCATCCCATCAATTACGATCAAGGGCCCTAAGGCAGAGGCGGATTCAAAAAATTCAGCAAAAATTCCTAGATAAGATAAAAAGTTAGCTGCGAGTTATAATACTAATAGAATGTCAATATGTTTGTAATTTTAAGCAAAAAATTACATGTAAGTTATTATCGAACTATAGATTATTCTGAGTATAGTGCTTAAAAATTGAAATAACACTAAATTCACGATTTATTGTTACAATAGACCCGCCCCTAGACAAAGCCTAGAGAACCTGTATGATAAATCCGCCTCTACCCGAAGGAAAACCGGAGAAAAACCCGGGCCAGGATGGGGCTACAGAATTTATGTACACAAACGTGCCAATGTTGAGTACACATAAAACTAAATTAATATGAGCCATAAGACAACACAATCATGCAAGAAAATAGTTTTTGAAATTGTTATAAGTTGTTTAAAAAGTACTACAGCAATGGCGTGATAAAGCACAAGACGAATTTAACTTTTGTTAAAATCAATAAATTCTTTTACAGTGTAGAAGCACTGGTGCAGGAGGTAGTTTTTAACCGCGGATTTGAAGATATTCAATTTCATAATATCTTTTATATTCTTGGGCAGGGAATTATATAGAACGATTCCCGAATGGTATGGTCCCTTTTGGCAAAGAGTGGTTGACACTCTAGGGCGATGAATATTACTACTATTGCGTGTATAGTGTTCGTGAACGAGACTGTTTCGTATAAAGCAAGGGTGGCACTTCAGTAATTCGGACTTAACAAACACGACTGTTTCATAAATATAAATGCAGGGAAGTGTTAATATATTTAATTCCTTGAATAAAGGTTTACAAGAGTTTCGGGGGTGAGATTTACAAATTATCCGAACTATCCTCTTCTGAATTCTGAAAGTTTGAATACTCTGACCGGAATTACCCCAGAAGGTAATGCCGTAACGTAAATGGGAGTAAACGTTTGCAAAATATACGCAACGGGAAATACGTGGACTAACTGCGTTAACTAAGATTCGGAATGCGTAACACAATTTGCTTAATTGGGAATTAAGATTGTCAATGTGACAATTCCATTTGAGGTTGTCTTGAATATGGAGACCTAAGAATTTTGTATTTGTAACAGTTTTTAATTGTGTTCCGTTTAAAGAAAGAGAAACCTGGGGTAAAGATTTTGTGATACTATTGTGAAATGACATAGACACTGTTTTGTCAGTGTTTACAATGAGACGATTTGCATGGAACCAAGTCGAAAGGTTAGACAAAACTTTTTGAGCATTGGCGTGTTTACATAGTAAATTAGTGTCATCAGCAAAAAGAACCATTTTGCAATCTGATGTGGATGATGACATGTCGTTCACATACAATGGAAAGAGTATAGGGCCGAATTGATCCTTGGGGTACTCCGTAAGTAAGTGGTTTTGTTTCTGAAAGACAACGCTCAAGTATTTTATTTTTAGTATTAACAACGCTCAAGTATTTTATTTCATAGGAACTGTAGACGATCTAATGTGTCCAGCTGTTGTTGACACCAGATATTATTCATGTTATATGTTTTTCTTTCTACGAGCACTTAGTTTCTGCTCCAATTTAATTGAATAAAACTCGTTCATTCCTGACTACAAACTTTATTTATTTTGAAGGGGATTTCTTTATGAAACCAGCAGTTCAAACCTGTGAAGTAAAGAAATCAATCACCCCGACAGAATAATTTGTTAAATTTCTTTTCAAATCCCGGGTAACGCATGGTAGTTCTGTTAGTGGTAAAATAAAAACCACAAATTCGTCAATTTCAGACAATTAGTTAACAGTTAGAAACACGCAAGTTTAAACCATACAATGTATTGACCGTGACGACGGACCTCTTCGTGTAAATAAAACTCTTCATTACTCACAAAATTCATTTATTTCCTTTGCACAAATATCGTACATTTCTTTAAAAACCACTTATGCTAACTGCCATTGTATTAAAATTACTTTAACACTAAAGGGATAACACTAAATTTAAAAAAGGATATGTTAATGGTTGCTGGGGCAGTGATGGTAACACATAAAACTCATTTATATAAGTTTTTAAAGCTATACATATATTAGAGAGAATTTTTCTATGTCTATATCTGGTTTTTAACTTCCTCTTTGTCTGACCTACGTACAATTTCTCAACAGTTTTGAGTTTAATTTCGTAAACTAAATTCATATTGTCACTCTATTTGATTTTATGTTGCCAACATTGCCCTTCACTCGCCACTGCTCGACGGTGCGGCGCATCGACAGTGGTGACTCATCCGAAAATTATTGTATCTCTCTGATGACCACTGACTGGTAGACGTTGATGTTATAATTGGTGAGTCGGGGACTGGAAGTGTTTGTATATGTTCCAGTCGCAATATTGATTTAACTGGATTATAAAATATACTGGCAACTACTGCGAAAATGTTTCTTTCTTAATACAATAGATATTTCTAAAGCACAAGAGGTATTGTGTATCGTGTGAAACTGATGACCCGCGCCAATATGTTACGTTAGAACTTCCCATGCGACCGCTGAAGGGTTAAGAGTAAGCTTTGCCAAATTTCTGTTTTTCCTCGATGATTTGTGATTCTTCTGTAATTTGTATCCTCCCGTGTTTATTGTTCCACACCATGCAATTGGTTCCCTCTCAAATAAGTATTCCTCTCTTTCAATTCTACGTCAGTAATCTCTATGATAAATGACACCAATATAATTCTTTGTTAACAAAATTCGAGAGAAGCTAATAAAAGTTACTGTTTCTCACCAAATCAAGAACAAGTTTTTGCGTTTGTATAACTTCCGCAAATACACACCCACACAGTACTCAAACCATACTTCAAAATAATTGGGCGCTTACTATTCACTAGAATTTAAGTACTCATTTTCGATCAGAATAGTACACACTGAACCATTTGACGAACCATAGAATATCTACTGATGGTCTATTTCAATTGTATGATTAATTAGAAATTTATTGCATACAAGTTATGAATAAGTAACAGCAAATATTTCTTTCTGTCACATATGCGTGCTTGTTGTAAACTTATTTTCAAACTACGTTCACCAAACTGTTCAATATATGTATTTGTTGTTCCAAAAAGTTTCCGATATCTTAATTGATTCTATTTTTCCTTTATATTTCGCGGTTCATAAAAAACAGTAAAAATGAATATATAAAACTTATGACATGGTATAAAGGGCTCCAATGATCTGGATGTTGACGAGTTGCAAAATCCTAATAACAAAATACATATACAAACATTAATTTTTTTTAAAATCATGTTTACATGGAAAAATATTGTTCATATTTTCCTAACTTATCAATTGAAAATACAAAGAAAAAACGTCCATCTCAGGTACAACAACAAAAAAACGTAATCTATGACGAATCGTTTTTTGAGAATTTGTTTGGAATATATCTTTAATTAAATACCTATTTGCAAGTATGGATTAAAGAATACTTTCATAAATAAACTGCCCATCACCCAAATTCCATCGCAGTATTATGAACTTCACTGTCGTTTTACCACATTATATCGAGTGGCCTCGAAGCTAGCTTCAGGCTATGTGTTGTAGTAGCCAGTTGCCCGCAACACCCGCCCCCCCCCGCCGTTCCTTTGCGGAAACTTCAAAGCGAACAATGCAACAACGAACTCTTGTGAACAGATCAGCTCGTGTGATAACCATTGCATCCGACCAGATCGTCGTGAAATCACTCCGGTTTATGAACACGTATAGAGTGGTGAGTTATGTGGAAAAACCAATATTCACTCTAATTTGTTATATATTCTCAAAAATATCGTGTATGACATTATTGGGTCAGGCTACATTCGCTGAAGTAATGAGGAAAATTTGAAAACCCTAGCTAATCTGGTCAACAGTTGTTTGAAACCACATCCCCTCTCAATGATATACATGGTAAATTAAAGCCACTTTGCTATTGCAAATGGAAAATCCTTCGCTTTCGTTCTAGATTTTATAATATTTTCTCTCTTTTTCCCTTCTCTGCATAATTCTTTCATCTTTTCTGTCATATGTCTTATCTGCATTTTCTTCCTCATTCTTCCTCTTTCACTCTGACATTGTTGCTCCCCTTTCTCCTTCTTTCTTCTCTCCTTCTTTGTTTTTATTATCTCTCTCTTCATGTCCTCTCCTCGTTGAATATTCTCAAAAAGTTCAGCGGGCGAAGGAAACAAATACACACAATGTATTCATATGAAGGAACCAAATTAAACACAAGTCGAATAATTTTACTGCCTACGTATTTAAAACAGCAATTTCTTATATTTCATTAATTGTTTACATCTTTCATAACATTCTACATTAATTCTACATCAATAATAGTTATTATGTATACGCCTTACCATTTATTTATTATTGCAATACTTATATCACGTTGATGCAAGCAGCGAACACCCGCGTTGCCAACTGAGTGCCGTGCCACGCCCAAACTAGTGAGTCAGCAGTATTGTGCTATATAAAGCCACCACTCATAGCGGTGGAGGAGGAACGATTGTCACTCTCGCTCTGGACGCAAGTGTACGTTCCTCCTCTCCTACCCGTTTTTGGCTCCGAGCTAACGGTCCTGAACACTCCCCCCCCCCATCGTGCTTGGCTTTGACTTGACGGACCTGAGCACACTCCTTCCCAATCGTGCGTGGCTTTGACCTAAAGGTCCCGAGTACACTCCTTCCCAATCGTGTTTGGCTTCGACTTTGCGGTCCTGAACACACGCCTACACCTCGGTTAGTTCGGTTCGACCTCGCGGTCCTTCCTGTGGACTCGCAGCGCTTCCGCTTCTTGTTACCGTACTTATTGCTACGCGCTCACTACTCCTTCAGGATGGAGGTCTCGAACGAGTCACTAGTGCGGAGCACCGCTCGTGTAGGAGCGTGTGGGCGGTGCTATGGAGTGGCTGTGTAAGTGTACGACTAGCTACAATAAAAGTGCTGTTGCCATGACTGGACAATCCCTAGTTCATTGCTCCCTCTCATTCTTCTCTAAGCCAATCAGAAGTAAGGATTAGCTTCTAGAACTACAACGCCCTTCCTAGTGAGGAGACGGAATAGAACAACGTCACTCTAGCCAAGTGCTGTCGGTCAGGGTAAGATACTATATCACGTCGCATCACGACGCTTGGGTAAACTAAACTAAAGATACAAACTTTCCTCCTCACGATAATTGGCGTAAGTGTGGGGTTGTTTACCAGTTTCTTTTCCTCCTCACGTAAATTGGTTATCAGATGTAGGGTAAAATGATAGTTGCTTATCTCTTTCCCTCTTCACGACAATTGGTGTCAGGTGTGGGGTTCACCTCCAAGAACGTGTATCTCTTCCCCTCTTCACGACACTTATTATTGTAATATTTATCTTAACACGGTGGTGTACCTTACCTCTACAGCCACATTCCGACTCATGGTTCTTTTTAACGAATTAATGCAATTGTATCTCGATTGCCCCTAGAATTGATGTGAATATTGTCTTCCACTAGGTAAAAATTAATTTTAATTGTTTTTCTAACAATGAATCATTTTTCGCCACAATCATTTTATTTATTTTCATGTGTAGTTCGCGAACCTAATAAAGAAAAAGACATTCACCGTATTAATGTGTAATAATATTTATGCTCATTTTTGTAAGCAAATGCCTTCCCTGTGTCTGCGTTTTTTCACATTTAAATTCTTCCTTGAGTAGTCAAAGCAGTATAAAGCTTTGTAGATGAACGACTTATCTGCTAGCTAGACGCATTCATATAGGATAAAAGTCATTTATCTACCAAGGGTGATGAATTACTGACATGGCGGACCTGACCCCTTGGGTTTTCGAAGTGGTGATTGGTTCTCTCTATAGAAAGACCTTTGCTTGTAGTAGGGCACCGCATTCACAGATAGTATACTCAGCCAACAATAGCGCCTTGATCCAGCTTCTGGTTTCTGGATAAGATACAAACCCTATGATAAATGTGACAATATACCAAAAGTTTAAAGGGGAAAACTATCACTCTAGTACCGAAGTTGAATATGATGTATTAAGCTATAATTTTGCTCGTAGATAAAATATACTGTATAAATCCGAACTCCAGCTAGGTATCCGGATCGATGGGAATTGTTAGAAAAGAATGAGTAAAAACTACTGTATTTTTAATTATATGTTTTAAATTAAAAATCTTGTTTTTACTGTACTGAACTAACTGTAAGTACATTAGACCTTTTAGATCTAGTATGATATCAATTTATTTTTTTAACTGTATATTGTGAGTTAGCTTTTCTCAACAATATATTTATTAGACATTTTACCTTAAAAGTATTTTGTAAGCAATCTAATTATCCGAATATTTGTTTATCCTAACCGGGTCCGGTGTCAATTGATTTAGATAAAAGTCCTTGAGTACAGTACGCTCCACTCTCGGCGAATATAGTGGCCTCGGGTTTCTAGCGTTGTAGATAAGACTTCCGGTCACAGGCCTCGCCATATATTGAAATGTTACGTGTAAATCAACCTATTTTAAATTCGAATAGAAATATGCAGCATCCGATAGGGCCGTGAAAGGGAATGAAGTCATTAGAAGATAGTCAATGTAATAATGACGAAGTGCAGTTATTGACCGAAGAGTCAAGTTGGGGAGTTACATGATGAATGAGAATTTCCATCAGATATGGGGTAGTAGGGGATGCTGTCGACAGATTAACACAAGATAGTTAAGGTCGATACGAGATGATTAATTAATTCGATAAAAATATAAGATCAAAAATATAGCAAAGCATTAATTTCATTACACTAGAAATATAGTTCAGACACATTGTTATGGGAATTGAAGGAGGAAAATTTTGACAATAAAAATTCAAAACTCAAAAGTTATTTGATTCGAAGTGCGTATTATTTTACATCAGGTCAGGATTTTCTTTAGGTTATTTTGTCCGCCGTTGCCCGGGGTCCTTATAAAACTAATAGAACCATTAAAACACTATAAAAATACACAGTTTTCAGTATAGTATTCTAATATGTACTTACGAATTATTTTAGAATCCAGGCAAAAGGAACACACACATTACACTGAAATAAACAAAGCTTCTGAATTCTTTGCTTTTCATATCACTTTTAGGTTACGTATTTGAATACAATGTTTTCACAGCCTTTATATAATTTTGCTTCTACGATTCAGTCACGTATATTATCCTTTGAATGAATTGTCCGCCTCATGTAACGCAATTGTACTCTGGCGGACATTAGTAAACTTCATGCCGAAGTCATGCGAGTGATTTGTAGCCAATTTTAATTGTTATGATCTTATAATTCATCAATATAACCCAAATTTTGCATTTTTTGTTACAATAACCCTTAAGAAGTGTCCTTTGAAATTTCAAATAATTTCATCCATTACTTTTTCCGATTTTAATGCAACATATTCACTTCATTAGTAATTCATCCAAATAATTCACTTTTATTAGTACCAATAAAAGTAACCTCTACTTGGAGGTATTAATACACTTTTCATTGAACTTTTGAATTCATAGAAACACTTTAAAGAAATACATTAAATTGTTTGTATCTTTTGATTATTAATTGCGTATAGTAGTAGAATTTCGGGTAATTGTTTTACAGTATTAAAAAGCTTGTAATTCTATTGAAGAACTTGTAATTCTATTAAACTTTAAGTGTGAATAAAATTGTAATTCGTCTAATACTAAATAAAATCCATATAGTCAGTAATCCCATCAACCAACCATAAGGGAAATATAGTGACATTCCGAGATAATCTAAGTATGTTCTGAACGAGTATTTTATCTTAATACACGATAAGAATGTGTCAGTAATTTCACATTACAATGCAACCCGTCAATTTCATATTTTCATACATTTTTACATCAATTTCAATAAACAATATTCTCCAAATATTAGTGAAAAGTAATCTTGCCTAAGTCAGACAAGTATGTTTTGCTACTCAAATTTAATGCTTTTTAAATATAAAACTTTCAGAAAATTTTATTACAAAGCTTTCTACTAAAAACTGAGCAAAATAACATATTAAATTAAATAGAACAGAGTAGCAAAATTAACTTTCAATGCAATATAAAATAGAATTCCATATTATCGCAGGTTCTTCTCTATTAGTTACAATTTTGTTAAGCAAGGTAATGTGTACTCAACGCACTGCGACCAGTGTATGATCTCTTGTGTTTACCTAGGTTGAAATGATAAGTGAATGATGTGATGGAATGAAAGGCAGGGGAAACGGAATTACCCCGGGTAAACCTGCTGCGAACCCCGGTTCGTACACCCGCGAATCCTACTTGGATCAGACAGGGCTCGAACCAGCATCACCAGAGGTATTCTTCAGTACTAAGAAAACGTTCTTTGTGAAACATGGCTATTTCAAAATTATATCACTTTTTATTTGCATTTGAATTCGTGGCGTTTAAACACATCGTTCTTTTTGTAAAAGAAAGAAAACACGTCACTCATAAATTTCACTGTCTCATTGAATTAAATGCTTCGGGGACGTGATAAATGATGTTACGTCGGACGATTGAAATTCGTTCTCTTTAGAGAAATACATCAATTCAACGGATGAACAGGGAAAATAAAGAATTTATCAATAAAATATTAAAGAATGTCAGCTAGAATTGGAAAGCTATTGAAAACAGGAGTGACATCAGTGAGCGTGTCATGATGTGTAAAAAAATAGATTCGAAGGCAATGTCAGCTATGGATATTCGTGAAGTAAATCATTTCATTGATCAAACCCCGTGCCATGATCATTCCTTTTCATTATCATCCATAACATTATCATCACCATACTTATCGTCATCCTCATCGACATGTACGCCAAGATGGTAACAAATTGAGTAAGTAGTACACAGGTAACTGCTTTTTTGACGAATCAAAATAAATTAAACTACAATTAATGTCAATTAAATAATATAATTAAATAAATAATTAAAAACTTATTTTTGACAATTATGGACCTATTATGAACAAACAATATTTTGTGTTTATATTTATGTTTATATGTTCATTCGTTCTGTTATGTTTGTTGTTATAATTTGTAATTACTTGATCACCTGACGACGACTTCAATTCAAGTCAAAACGTAGTAAGTTCTCCACAGAAAATATAAATATTATTTGTCCATAATAGGTCGTAAGTTTTTAATTATTCATTTAATAGAAATAAAAGTTTCATGAGGCTACACAGTAGCCATACGAGAAACGAAAGAACTTAGAGCAAAAATAATAATGAAATTATTCATTATACATAACAAAAATGAAGAAAACATTTGTCAAAAATCACAGTTAATCACGACGTGAAAAATGTTCACTCACCTTGTCAGTGTCTTACAGACGACGAATAAATTCCTTAAAATTTGGACCGTGTAAATATATCTAAAATACTTTTTTGATGATTATTTTTTTCATTTATTTATTGAAACAAACTATATGAAACTTTTTTGATGATGGATTTCGATGACAATAGCCCAAAGGGGTCAAGTGATTGATGACTCGTTCAAAAAACCTGAGCTTCCTAATTCAACCCCGACACGCCACCAATAAAAAAATAAAGCTTTCCCGTCACAAAAAACTGACTTTGTTCACGCTGAATGGGACTAAACGAAATTTATCAATACTCGTATGTAACACATTTTTAAAATATGAACTGCAAGTGCTTTGTAATTAATAAACGACAACCCAGATAATTGTGTGGACATATGGATTTCCCCATTCACTCTATCCAAAGCCCGTCGTTGTGTCTTTCGCCCGACCCGTTCATTTATCTTTCTCTCCGTCTGTCCACTCCCTCGGTTTTTCATTTTCTCCAGCATGCGACACACTACATCGCGTCGCCAACTACCCTGTGGGTTGGCGGTCTAACTTCCAATTTGGATAAGAGGTCCGTGGTGTGCGAACGCTCGTTCACAACTTTTCTTTGGATGCGTCGCCGTCCGCTCTGTGTGCACCATGGAGTCTCCTTTGGGAAAACCGCGCGCGCTCAAGGAAAATACATGTCACTCCTAGAATTATCAGCGTCGCTTGGGGTCATGCTGTCTACCACAAGGATCTGTCACAAGTGATGAACCAGCGGAGCAATTCGTCATGAATGCGCCAGAGAAACAAAAGCGATCAATGTTTTACATTTTGATTTCAGATCAAAAAATGTTTATTTTTGATATTAAAATGTTTATGTATGATTGGTATTGGTGAATTCATTATTTCCATAACACTTATTGTCGTTTGTCAAACCACATTTCATTTTTCAAAGTTATTAAAACTTTTTTGCTATATTAGCAGACGTTAGCATTCTACGGAGTACTTAAGAGTTTATTTTTGGAACAATCTCTCTATATAACATTTTTAATGTTTGTTTCAGTAAAACATGGTGGTTAAATACTGAAGAATATATATTTGTGATACCAATAATATCACAGTTCGAATCTTAAACAAATTCTGGATGATTAGTGTAACCAAAATAGTGAATAATATTTCAAATTTTATTCGACATTTCACCTCGCCAATCTTAATGTTTGGTTTAATAAATAGTGGGTAAAAATGAATTTCAAATCATACTGCTCATTCATAAATCAATTCAAATTTAGATCTGAAGGTTATTGTCTGAACTTTCATGCTTGGCTACATAGTAAACATGAATTTGCAATATTCCGGATTTCTTCACTTTAAATATATATTTGCATCGTTGCTGGAATATATTGTCCGTTATCTTCACATTAAAGTATAAATATCTTTAATCCTCTTTATTCATATAAAAAACATTATTACCAAGAGAATTATTAACATACTTGAATGAAGAAATTGATATATCCAGTATTGAGAGTCATTTCAATGCTAGGGCTTACTCAGGGATATCAGAGTGAGCACATACGTGTAGCAGAGCACGGCGTAATAAGGTAGAGCACAACGTGCACGCCACCCGTGCAGCGGGGCTGCAGCCAGAGTTAATTAGTAGGTTATCATGGCTAGGCGGAAGATGTCGTTCGGGAAATTTCATTGCGAGTGAACCTTTACCTTTCTCTGTGATGAACGTGGTAGTTGTTCACTATATTTACTATTTGTGAAACATTTGGTAACGAAGAATAATAATATTGACTGAATTACGAAATATTGCACAGAAAATCGTAAAATCAACTATATTGTGGATTTTAATTCAAAACCGAAAAACATTGCTTTGACTTCAGGACTTTTCATATTAGTACTACAACTAATTCGTTAGTTTTATTACACGGAAGCCCGTAGAACGCGTAGTTAGAGGGACTAGGAAATGAATATATGAACTCCTTCCTGCAAAGTGACAACAGAAGCCATTATCGCAATTTAGATTCCTGGGCACGTCGAATAACACGAGTTCCTTGACGTGCTCTTTCTCTTGATACCACTGCTATAAATAAAATCAAATTCTAGTGATATGTGTAATAGGACCTATAATATTTTGTACATAGTAGCGTAGCTCAACCGAGGGACATAAATGTTGAAAAACTAGGATTAAAATCTCGATGAGATAATTGCGTGCTGAGTGATTACTTCCCTTGTGCAACATATTAAATGTAAATTGATGTTACGTTTTTAGCAAAAAAATCAGATTTCCCACTGTATGGAGGTTGACAAAATTTCTTGTCACCTAACATTATCTTTCCTCTTTTCATTTGAGCAAAACAATAAATAAATTAAGACTTTCTAAGTGAAAGTTTTCAGTACATTTTCAAATACATTTTGAGTCGTGGTTTGAGTCGTCGACAGGTGGCTGTCTATTCTATCAAGAAAAATGAACGTAGTAATAGATATGAACAATTGAAGATGATATAAAACGTAAATATAAGCCAAAATTTGTTTTAAAAAAACAGACATTTTATTTTATAAAACAGTGTTAAAAATATTCGATGCTTTTTCTGCGTCTGTGTGTAAAAAAAATCTTCATTGAGTATTTTTTATCGATATTATTTCAGAAATAGAACGTTTGTAATAATTAATTACTTTGTATAATATGTCAAGAGATTGTTGTTCGTACAATGTGAGGTTACTACTCTTTGTTCAATTGATTTTAAATTTCCTTTGTGCTTCTATATTCTAGTTCTTCACCCACTCTTTGTTTGTCCTACTTCGACCTCTAGCATTACAGTATTTGCATTGTATTTAACTTTCTTGAAAACGCACTAAATGAATCGAAATAATCCATAAAAAGGTCGTAAATGTAATTTATTTATTTTCTTAATAATAAAAGACATGAATAATAGAATTTTGTAATTTAAATCGGAACCCTTGCAGCAAATGTTCACATCTGTCTCAAATAAACGCTCTGTAAATGTGTGTTGAGAATCATACTCGCCACCTTATCTCCATCAATTTATTCCTCTACCACTGCTGCAGAAAATAGTGTCTGCTTTTTTCCCTCTACGGTACGCTACGCGACAATGCTGCGAGAAGGATTAACGGACGTCCTTTCTCACTCGATGGGTCGGCACTTCCAAGACCACCTCGATGGTCCAGAAAATCGCTTCGGACAAATTGAGTCAATCATCTCTCGAGCAAGGGTGCTTTGCGCGTAGAACCTTCGTTATAAAAGAAGTGGTCTCCTAAATTGTAGTTGCGTAGGTCGGCATGAAGAGAATCAAGAACAGTGATGGAACGTTGACTTCACTTTAGACAAGAATCGCTCTTGAGTATCAATTCGTCTTATATCCTGAGCTCAGCACTTACGTATTATAAACGATAGAAAATCTTAAACATATTTCACTAAAGTGCATTCTATAGTTGCGTCTTACATGTCTTCCAGGTAGCGTTCCTCTTTTCTCTACCAACAAGAAAGTTGTCGTACAACCATATGTAAACATTTTTTAGTGTTAGGTGTTTCTACCCTCTCTGTAATTCGGTAATGCTGTTCTTAATGAGTTGTTGGAATTAAGTGATAACAAAATACGGATACGCACAAAAAATATGTTATCACACTTACCCAAAACATCAAATATTCATCATTTCAGAAAAATTATTTCTGCAGAAGGCAGCAATCAGAATTTGGATTTTATTTATTTTCATTCTTGTGCAAATAATTACTACTAGTTCAGCTATATCAATGTAAAGCACGAATGGTTTTCTTTAGGAAACTAATAGAAAATGTTCTTCATTATATTCTAAGTGCATTTTGTCCCAATTTCAGAGACTCAAGAAGAGTACAAATTTGAAGTAATAGTTTCACACATTGGGTTTGGCTAGTATATAATTTTCGCAAATATTTGTAGAAAAGCACATATGTTTCTGTTCTGGTACAGCTGAAAATTAAGTTCATTAAATTCTAATAATTAAATACTGGAAGACATACTCTTACCTATTTATATTAGTATAATTCTTCTGTTTACTTATGATCGTCACGAACAAAAAATGCGTATATGACCAAGGAATTATTGGTTTTTTATCCCATTTAAACAAATCAACGACAAATTCTTGAAAATTTCGGACAATCTGGAAAATTCGTTGATGATTTTGAATGAGGGAGGTGACTTTTTGTAGTGAGGGAGGTGACTTTTTGTAGTTGAGCGTAATACTTATAAATTTTTACATTTTATTAATAAATAATTTTAAAGTGGATTTTATTGCTTAAGCAAGTGATATGTGTCTCCTTCCTTTCTCTTTCCTGACCTCCCTTGGTCACCACTTGTTCTTTTCGATCCCGACGCTATTAGAGCTAGGGTATCTTTCGTTTTCCTCTTCTTCTCTCTCCTTCTTTTTCCCGTAGGGGGCTCAGTTTCGACTAAGGATGGGTTTGGCGAACCCTCGTCCCGACCTAGGGACTGGTACTGCGCCACCAGACCTCGCACACCGTAAGCTTTGGGCATGCTTCAGCGACCACCATTGGCCCAATGGTGGAAGGTTGCGTGTTTTAAGAGACGGAGATCTTGTCTTCATTGGCCAAATCGCGAGGAACGATTAAACCTCTATGTAAAACCCTCAACCTCAAGTTGTGTTACGAGCCGATGAGGTGAATGGGTGTTGAAAATAAACACACGCTGGCGGACAACCTCTGAGGCAACTGCAACACCTCAGTTGAGCAAGGCTTAGTAGCGTGATATGGGGCTCCATGTCACCCGACATTTATTTCCTCCGTACTCGTGGGACAAAAATGATTGATTCCTCTTCCTCCCTGCCTTGCGGACTGGGTGTGCCGCAAGGTCAGTATTCCACCCAAGGATCTTCGAAGCGACGAAAGGGTTCAGAGCCCTCCCGCTTCAGAAGAAACAAAGATAAAACAACAGAACATTACGCATTCGAATGTTTTTATTATAATGAAAAGAAAGGAAGGAACTATGGAAAGGGTTTCGCCCATTTACATTTATAAAGCACTGGAAGGTATACCTGGTGAACTAAAAAATATAAAACGATTAGAAATTAGTTCAATGTTGTTGGAAACGAACACCAAAATCAAGCAATAACCCTCTTAAGTTGAGAGAAGCTAGGAGAGTTCCCTGTGAAGTGCGAGCTCAATGCTGCTCTTAATCGCAGAAAGGGGGTCGTGATTTGGAGGGACATAATGGAAATGGCAACTGACGGATTTGTTGCAGAATGAGAGGCTGACCAAGTAGTTGAGGTCAGTCAAATTATAAGGAACGTAACTGGTGTTCCGCAGAAAACCAGTTCCTTCATCTGACATTTGACTGCCTGGGGCCCAGTGAGTTACGTTTNGAAAAAAAAAAAAAATGTCCGAAATTACCAAAAGATCTGAAGGCTAGATGGCTTAACCTGCCAGTGCGTTCCTTTATTCCAAATCCTCTGCGCTGTTTTAAGTGTCAGAGATTTGGACACACGACAACATCGTGTAAGGAAAAGAGGAACACATGTGGGAAGTGTGGAAAAAAGGCTCACGAACCCGGCGTCCTATGCTCGGGACTTGCAAAGTGCATTAATTGCACAGACAGACACCTGGTGTGGAGCAGGGAGTGTGTCGCCTTTCTGGAAGAGGTCTCTCCGTATTTCTCTACAGGAGAGACACCATTTACGAGAAACCTCACCCCCTCTGCGAGGATACAGCAGATTCAGATATGACGACACCACGGAAGATCGAGCAAGAGGTGGAGTTGCCGTGTTTGTTAGAAACACAATCCTATGCTCACCTGTTCTCCTACAAACCCAAATCAGGCCTATAGCAGTCAAAATTCAAAGCGAACAAGCTATGACCGGGTGTTCTATATATCTTCCTCCGTACCGAGATTTCTCGGAAACTTCCCTCAGGGATTTATTTCAGCAGATTCCTCGACTATTCCTTCTGCTCGATTTCAACGCCCACAGTGTACTGTGAGGCTCGTCGAGAGATTGCCCCAGGGGCGACTGCTGAATTGTCACTTCGAGCGAAAAGATTTACGCCAAATGAACATCGCGGAGATGACCCACTTGGCATTTGTCACGGAGTCATGAACTGCTATAGGCCTGACAGTTTGCTCTCCAGAAGTTGCTGATATCTTTGAATGGAAGGTAGAAGATGATCCGCATGGTAGCGACCATCATCCTCTCTGGTTGTTCTTGAAGGAACGTGCGATTGTTCCCGAGTTCAAGCCACAGAAATGGATTCTCAGAAAGGCAAATTGGACAATGTACCATTCTGTCTTTCTTCAGAGAAACGGGTAGTATTCAAGAGAGGGTCGACCATCTGACCAAGGTTATTCATCACGCCGCTGAAGAATCCATCCAAAAACAACTATGTGTCCGCAAAGATCTCATGTCCCCTGGTGGAACGACGCATGTCGGTCCGCCATTCGGTCAAGGCGAAGAGCATTGCGGAAATTTATGGCTAGTCTATCACCGGAAAACCTGGCCGCATATTGGATTGCTAAAGCAAATGGGCGCAGAACTATCAATGAATCCAGATCCGCCTCCTGGAAAGAGTTTCTAAACACCATTAAGAGAACAACATCGTCCACTAAAGTATGGGAGTCAATCCGAAAGATATCTGGAAGGTATTCTCGAGTCCCAATATCTGGACTTAATTATCATGGTCGGGTTCTCACCAACAACAGAGAAATGGCAACAGCAATGGCTGAATATTTTGCTGACCTAACATCTACAGCAAACTGCGATCCTGATTTCGCGAGGAAAAAGGAAATAGCAGAGAGCATCTCTTTGGCTTTTGTTCCTCAAACAATGCCTCCTGGATATCTTTAATATTTCATAGTCCGAGGGAGTATTCCCTAATTCCTGGAAGGAAGCTACGCTTATCCCTTTACTAAAACCAGGTAAAGACAAACGACCATCAGTAGTTATCGAAGCATTGCCTTGGCGAGTTGCGTCGGTAAAACTCTGGAAAGAATTATCAACCGACGTCTCGTCTGGTATCATGAAAAGCATAATTTGTTGAGTCGAACTCAGTGTGGTTTCAGGAAATTCCATTCCACCCTGGATAACTTACTTCTCCTGGAAACATCAATTCAAGATGCTTTCGACCGAAGACATGTCGTCGGAATATTCTTTGACATCGAGAAGGCTCATGATACTACTTGGCATCATTTTAAACCAACTCTGTGTCTGGGAATTAAGAGGAAGTTTTCCTCTGATGCTACAGCCCTTTTTGGACCAGCGTTCCTTCGCTACAGAATTGGAAGAGACACCTCGGATCTGTTTCTTCAAGAGAACGTTGTTCCTCAGGGCTCAGTCTTGAATGGGGCCTTATTTGCAGTGGCCATAAATAGCATAACGTCTGCTGTAAAGAATCCGGTTTTATACTCTCTTTTTGTCGATGACTTTGCTATCTTTTGTTCATCACAGAGTGTCACAGGTGCGGAGCGACAAATCCAACTTGTCCTTAATAGATTATACCACTGGTCGAAAACGACAGGTTTTCGTTTCTCTGCTGAGAAAACACGCTGTGTTCTTTTCAGTAGGAGAGCAAGCCTTCTGGCAGAACCTCACCTCGCCCTGGGGAACAACGTTCTCAAATTCTATCCTTCTGTAAAATTCTTAGGTCTAATCTTTGATCAGAGACTGAATTGGATTGAATATCTGACAGACCTAAGAGCAAGAACATTAAAGTCTCTGAATATATTGAAGTGCCTGAGTAGCAGGAATTGGGGCGCTGATCGCTCCTCCTTGCACCAGTTTTATGCAGCATTCATAATATCTCGGCTCGATTAAGGCTGCGTTGTATATAGCTCTGCTCGTGCATGCTATTTAAGGAAGTTGCATAGTGTCCATCATGCAGGTATACGACTAGTCACTGGAGCCTACAGTCCTATTCCAAGATTGTATTCTGAGAGTGGCGAGCCATCTCTCTACTTCCGGCGACAACACCTCATCTTATGACACTTTTGCCATGTGCTTACTTTACCCGCAAATCTGGTACTCAACGCGGTTTTTCATCCATCCTCTTCTTCCATCCGTTTCTACAACAAGATTGAGAGCAACCAAACATTTTGGATATCGCTCTAAACAAATTAAGAAAATCTTGAATATACGCACACCTAATGTGTTAAATCAAGGTTTCAGTAGACTCCTCCTTAGGCACAAGACGAAGATTATTTTCGATCTTCTGCATCATGACAAGACGAACACCCCAGCTCCAATGTTGTGGGTATACTTTCATCTAATCCTCGACAAACACCGGGTCCATATCCCTGTGTTTACCGACGGGTCGAAGCAGGCTGATGGTGTCGGCTGCTCCGTGGTGTTTCCCCGTGAGACCTGTGGCTACCGTCTAGGCGACCTATGCAGCGATTACACCGCTGAGTGCTACGCCATATAGAGAGCATTGCGATCAACAAAGTGCTTCCGCGGATCACATATCCTGATTTGTTCTGATTCGCTGTGTCCTTCAAGCAATCCAGAATATGTATCCAGCTGATAAGCTGATACAGAAATCCCGGACACGTGTGAATCAGAGAAAATGAGGAAGCAGACGTTTCCACAAAAACGGCGTGCCTCAAGAATCGCGTGGATTTCTTCACGATTCCAAAACGAGATCTGTTAAATTCCATCAAGATGAGGATTCTGAGTGAATGGAACAATGAGTGGTTGACTGTTGAAAGGAATAAACTCCGACTTATCAAATCCTCTGTTAAGTCATGGGGCAGTTCCTGTAGGGCTGACCGGCGCGACGAGCTTCTGCTGAGTCGCCTGCGCATAGGACATTGTCCTCTCACTCATAGGTATCTCTTACTACTTGATGATGAACCCGTTTGTGAGGAGTGTAGCTGTTCTCTGACAGTGCGTCATCTACTTACTGATTGCAGAAGATACGAGAGTATACGAAGACAAATTGGTCTGGCTGCAGATTTACCAACAATTTTAGGAAATGAAACGGTTAATGATAATAAGCTATTTAATTTTATGAGTAGATCGGGGCTCTTCCCACAAGTTCCCGGGAGGGTTTTAAATTTGCATTCCTTTTTCCTCTTTCCTGTCTTCTTTCCTTTTATACATCGTTTCTGTAATTAGAATATATAATCTTCAGAATTTTTTTTCTTTTTTATCGTATAATATATTGGGTAACTGTTTTTTTCTTTTATCTTAGTTTTTAAATAGTTGTTGACATCAGGAGGGCTTTTAGTGGGTATGGTCGAGATATTCTTGCGAGTCTTACACACGGGGAAGAGTCACTATGGCTCTTCTTTATGGTGCGAAACTGTATTTTTCACCACCTACATGGGGTCTAATGACCTTGACCGGAAAAATATCCAAGGAACTCCGTCACTACACGTAATATTCACAAAATCGACCGCGATAAACATCGATCTATGGTTAAGCTGTGACGTCACGCAATCAATCTATCGATCGACTTGGCAGCCCGGAGCATGTAAAGAGACGGGTTTCAACAAGGAATACATTCATTAGCTCTTACAATTTCGTCTGGAGTGTGAACTTCACTTCACTTTAGTACTCTCGTCAGTCGGCAAGCAAACTGTTATTTTTTTCTTTCAGCCTGCACCAGGACACTGCTGAAGTAATTATTCCCTATTTGAAGATCTTCTCTTTAATTCATCGATGTTCAATTCAACTCAACTGGCATCAACTCAACGCTATTCAACTCGACATCGACCCACGCCATACAAGCTGAATTTTAGGAAACGGATCATCTCATCATCGATGTATCAGGGAAATTCAGCTTTGTATCTTCATTATTTTTTCCACTTTCATATAGCATGTCATGTTAAATTGTTTGTTGGTAACCGGTGCTAATTCACACTTCTTCCACTTTCCTCATTCTTCAATTTATCGAAGCATCGAACCTCATCATCCTTGTGCATGTATTTTCAGCAAAATTATCAGCACAGTAAATTTTTAATTATTCAAATAGAAGCTTAAATTCAGAATAATTGACATTATTTTGTGATTCAAGGAATCTTGGAGTTACATGCAAATGTTATAAGATTATTTTATCGAATGTAATCATCATTTCAAAAACTTTATCGAAAACTGGATCTTCTAACGGAGATCTAGCTCCTTTTCTGTGCATTATCGAAGATGCGGGACGATGACGGATATGTGCTTGTCAGAAATCTCTCAATTCTTGGTCGCTTACAAATTGCACATGCTTTTACAGTCTTCATATACATTAGCAGTTTTGTCATTTGTCAAGTGTGTATCTCTTGAGATATCTATCACGTCACTGGATTTTCATAGCTCAAATAAAGGAATATTTCTGATGGGGAAAGTGAATCAACTTGTCGGTTATAAATTTGCGTTAAATCGCGAGGTACTCGCAATGTTTTTCTGCAATATTCGTGTAGTCAAATTATCTTGGAACGAAAGGGTAAATCTCACTATTAGAAAGCGCTATTTATTTTGCAAAAAGGTAAGGATTCCAATTAAATCACTTCCAAATAGTGTAAATATCTCATTCAACAATACGAGACCTGCAGGAACCTCCGAAAAGATGCAAGAAAAATCAAGATGTCTTTAAGGTCCCTACACGAGAGTTTACTAGAAAGTCTGGATTTTTAATGCTAAAGGATCCTCGTCTAAGTTCTTATATCCAGACGTCCCCCTTTTCTAGAGACTTAAAGAATGTAAAAATATAGATCCGGTCAATATAGAAGTCTCTAAAGAAATTGTAGGGGCTCAGTGAAATGGTGGAGAAATTGACGCATTGCTGGATTCTTAGCGTACTGAACTACAAAAGAAGATAAGACGTAACTATCGAGAGTTGGTTGAGCTTTCCATCTTATTGTGCAAATTCTTTGTCTAATTCCACTTTATTGTCTAAAAACATCTCTACTGTGGTCTCAATTTGAACAAATACCCGAAGACAAAACCGCTGTGCAGAACACAAGTGAATTCATTGTGACCTGCTATATTAGGCCATGACTTCAATGTGTTTCTGCTGTAAACGTTCCTTAATCCAAGGGTTTCCTGAAATCTCTTAAATTTATGAAAATGTAGATGATATCATATCAAAAACAGATTTGCAGAAGTTTTGTCAGCACTTATGGTACTTTATTGATGAAGTGACAATCTTGGCACAGATTCACGATTCTGGATGAACAAACGAAAGTAATAATAGTAGAAAATTTGAGTAGTGAAAATCTGGTGACCACTGGGAAGCGATATATGCCATCTAACAAGGTCGTCAACGGTTGTTTGTGTAAGTTTATTTTTAAATTATGGAGCGTTTCCGTATTTCACTCAAGAACTTTCATTTTGACTTAACGTTTATTTAGAAAGACATACCTTTTCTAACCGAGTTATTTGACTGATACTATCAAGAAATTGCAATAAGAAAATTCATTATATTCATTAATATTAACGTTTTTTTAATAATCAACTCACAATGAGTTTTCTTCGTTTCTGCTCTCCTTTTATTTCAGAGAGGAATATAGAAGACTTCATAACTGTCAGGAGCAAATATTTTTTCTCTTCTCTTGAAAACTGAAGTTAGTTTCCTCCAACGATGGATTCTCCTTAGTTTCCTTCTTCATGGGGAAACAATGGGCGGCTACACACGGCGCGATTTATCGCTAGCAATTTATCGGCCTAAATATCTGTCAAGAGATAAATTGTTTCGGCCTCCCACATGCACAGATAAATCGTTCAGAGCAATAGATTGGAGTAATTTATCTGCACGTTATGTGTTGCTTCGAACGATCGATCGCTTGAATTCGTGCGATTAATCCGTGAGCGATGATCTTTCGGAATTTCGTAAAATCTGACGAATATATCGCTTGGGTAAAACTTCTGCGACTCCCGTTATGACTGATTTTCTTGAAGATGGTAGACGTAATCTGAAAGGAAGAAGTAATCTGTGTGGTAGAGACGGATAATTTGTTCTAGAATCTAAAAGTATGGATCAGTATTCCCAACGAAATAGTGTTTGACTATCGGTTTAATGAGATACACAATTTTTAAAAAAGAAGTAGAACTAGGAAAAGAACTAAATGAGTGAAACAGTGGCTATTGCGGAAGGATTTTAATCATATGAATTTTGTTCGTCATTTGAGGGACAATAACTCCGATGACTTTAATAATTATTTAAAGGGCTCTAATGACCTTGACGATCCCTAAAGCCCCATAAAAAATTAACATTTTGTGAAGAAAATGGTCGCTTTAAATTTATAAATAATACACGCTGACACAATGCGTAATCAATTTCTAACATTTCCCACAAGGAATCGCCGACGCTGCGCCGCTTCAGAATATGTCACCCGACCAAAGTATAACGATAAATTGCTCGGTGTTTGTCAGACGATCAATTTTTCTGTCGATAAATCGCTGAAATCGCTTGAATCGGCGTAAGCAAAACTCGGTACGATTTATCTCTACGATTCCACAAACCGAGCGATAAATTCCTCTCAATTGTTCCCTCCCTTAAAGCTGTCAACGATACAGCTCAAAGGGCAGTAAAACCAATGCAATACTTTCATGGTTTTAGTACTGCTCATGAGGAATAGAAGCAATTCTTATCCCGTTGTGTTCAAGAAAATCGTCAATTGTTTTCTTACTGAAGAGAGGAGATTTTGAAGAGAAAGTATACCCAATGATACTATATTATATTTTGTAATATAATTATAAAACATTAATATATAATTTAGGTTTCAAATTTGTTTCTTTTTTTATTCTTCCCAACACCTAGAGTGCTGAATTAATTGCTTATAACAATGTTTCCTACGTAGACCACTAAAATCGGAACCACCAGAGTAGCGCTCAAACTTTTCCGCAGTTCTTCAATTCATCCAACTAACTTGAAATTTTTACTTTATCTTTTACAAAACGTTTCAAAGCTCTGATAAAAACTGTAGTGACGGAATGAGGAAAAAATTTAAAGCTTCGTCAGAGACGTTTATCTGAAATTGGAGTCTTCTGCGGAGCCCTCGACCTTTTCCTCAGTCCGTTTTTTTCGTTTAATCAACTTTAAATTTTTGCCTTATATTTATTAAACTTTTGTAAAGTATTGACAAAAATTTCAAGTTGTTTGGACGAAAAATACGGATTGTAGAAACAGTCACGCGCTCGGCCTGCACCCAATATTTTGCGAGTTGAGCTTGCAACTTTGATTTGAATTCGGCACGTGTTAACATCATCCTAGGAGTATAATATTTTGTATAAGACAAAATCGAGAAAATATAGGGTATGCGCTTTAATTTTCGCAAAAGAAAAAAAAATCTCGCCGCTTATAAGGGACACCGTAATGTACACAGTATACACTGAGAACCAAACTAAATGGAAGAAAGGCATTCCGAAATTTTTTTTATGACTTGCATTACTGTTATGCGAGAAAAATATTTGTGTGTGCCTAAATTGGTACCTTTATAATTCTTATAAATTTGATTTATAAAACTCACACAATATACTTTTAATGTTATTTTGGTAAAAACTAGAGGGTGAATTCGTAATATCTTTATATGCTGAATAATTATGATAAAGCAAATATACTTATAGGGTTTTTTTTCTCGAAATACAATTCAATATGTTTTGAAACTCTCTCAATAATGCGGAAAATACTACGTGAAATTCACCACTTCTGATTTCTAGGGATTCATTTTAACTCACAACTTCAGAGTATCTACTCGTAGAGGAGTGTTTGCATCGTCAACGGCCAGGTGAAAATAAATGTATCTTATAATCCATGGAGAATTCCTAGGTATATTTGAACAAACAGAGCATTGATAATAATAATTTATTAATCTGCAAATAGAAAAAAGACAATAAAAGAATACATAATACAATAATAATAGGTTAAAAAACAAACCATCGACCAAATATCTATAAATACACACACAGTATAAATTTGTTGGAAAATGAGAACACAAGGTTACGTATTCTAACTTGACTACTAATACTATTTTCAATGTATCTTATATAACATTATTTACGGAAATTTCATGGATTTAATTTGATTCTGAGTCTGACAAATTTTATGTACGCCCTTATAATTTCATTTGTGCTCTGCTATTTCTTTCCAGAGCCATCCGTCTTTGTCTTCTTGTCTGCAGAAAAATTCGCAAATGCACACAATTTTTTTAAGTATTGGTTTCACTCACGAATCCGAAGTACATCTAATCTAGTCTGCCAACGAGAACGAATTATAGCGACATACAAGAAAGAAAGGAATCACCTTTTTTCCCCTTCTGTGCAAAAGCATATAATACTATTCATTCTTCGCTGTATTTATTTAACACTATCATACATGTTACCGGAATAACAATATCCTGCTTCGAGGATGCTCAAATTTTCAATACATATCAATGATTTATTGTACATTTACTTCCACATTTTTTTCCTTAAATCAATTTTACCCTATTCTATCTATTTTTGTCCGCACAAGGATAAAAATCGCGAGATAAGATAAACAAAAGTTGAATAAAAATTAGATGTATTTGAAAATGTGAAATATTTTCCAAAATTTAAAAAATAGACGTACCTATATCGACATGTACTTTTATTGCTGAACTTTTTGTCCAATTAGTTTTGAACTTATCTTATTACCAGCTGTCACTGAATTTGCTCGTTAAGAGAAAAGTTTAATTTTTTTATCATTTTTAGCTTCAAAGTTTTCTACGAACTAATTCTAGTGAAATTACTGGGAGATGTTTTGTTTATCATCGTTGTATTTTTACATGCTACATTTTGAACACATCTTTAGGTTTTTATTCCTTAATTAGCTCGCTGCGATCAACACTAGCGGTTAAGTAATTTTACTGGATTGTCAGGGGTAATACTTCAAAAACATGCAAAAATTTCTTTAGGCTATCTCATTATGAAATAGGAACGCTCTTAACAATTTGCTCTCATATCCTATAGTCTTCAAATATTTGCCAATGCCACCAATGAATATAAATGAAACAGGAAGACTAATTTAAAATTTACGAAACAGCAATTTCAGTCTTTTTAGTTCTTAAACATGATTTGTTATCAGAGTTGAAATTATAATAATAAACTTTAATATGTAAAACATAAGCCTATGTAAATTGTATTCCTTCTAATAGGTTAGATATAAATTAATTTTACATCACGAAATTGTAAGTTCTATTAATTTATTTTATTCAAATCAAAGTATGTTACGTATTATGATTTTTTTCAGTTTTTTCAGACCAGCAAAGCCATATGGAAACGTTCATACTATAATTCCTATTGTTACCTCAAACTATTTCATAAATCTTTGTTTCACAACCGAAGGTTATAAATCAAATAAAGTAACACAGAAAATAAATTGAAAAATGTATCTTCTTGAAATTAAAGATGATTTAGCATGGGTTTTCGTAAAACGTTTAAACCGATTGAGAAAATCACTTGTGAATGCTTCGTTTAATAATTTTGATTTTCCTCTCGAGTTCTGAATAAATTGCGTCATGACTTCCATGAGGCATGCGATGATATGCAGAAGGCGATGGCGCCCGGAAATAGACCATTCTCGCTCAAACAGAATAAAGCACTTAAAATTGTTTTCAAAAGTCTATCTCAGATCCATCTAGCATTGCCTTATGCCATTTGTCTGAGTATAAACAAACCATTGATTCTGATAAACATGATGCCATTTTCATTACAAAAAATTTATTGTGATGATTCTCGCCTTCGGGTCTCTGGGATTATGTCATAGCCTTTAGAAATATTTTCAATGCTGGGTCGATCATATATATAAGGGTCAGATGGAATGAAACCGTTTCTTGATAAATGGAAGTGAATAATACAAACTCGACAACAAATTTTGTAGAAAAACTTTGTCAAACAATTTTTTTTGAATCAGACATAGAATAATCAAAGTGACAGTATTGGAATTAGACATTAGTTAATCGAAATGAGACTATATTAATTCGAAAATAGTATCAAAGCATAAAGTACAAAAAAATCCTTATTTTTCGGAAATGTAACAGTTTTTCTTATATAATTTTGAAAACTTTATTTTTACCACGGAATTTTCGTGTATTTCAAAGGATTAAAATGACTATGAACTCTATAAGAAACACTACTCGACTAGGAACCAAAATTATTGTTTCGAAAGAAAAGAAGTTTCAAAATGATACAAGCACACACCTAAACGATGTGAATTTTTAAAATAAATTTCTACTTTAAATGGTCTTTAATTACATAAATGTTGTAAAATGAATCAAATTAAATGATTCATTTCAGGAACTGTTAATGCATTTATTTATTTACACAGTGTTTTCATCGTTTGACATTCCACGACAATATCTTTATATTCTCTTTCATTTCATTTCCTGGTTTTCCTTCCCTCTAATTATTATCTCTTTCATTCCTATTAATCCCACCTTTTTAAGTATGTATATAAGACAACTCCTCTTAGGGTACCCTGAGGACGGAGGTGAATTTTAAATGATTATATTGTCTCTCCTCACTTCAATAACATTTACTCTGTTATTAAATAAACTTCAAATTTTAATAAGTTGGCGTAACCAATATGTAATCCAATTAAAGAATTATTTTGTTATCAGAGAGTTGAAATTGTCCTCCTGTCGGAGTGATAATGTGGTGAGAACACAACCTTTTACCACATTAAAAAAAATCCTTTGTCCACACATTTCATTCACCCTGCACATTTTCATACACTAATGTCTCATTTGCAAGTTCCTGAAAAGAAACGCAACAGCGTGCAAGTGAGGTCATAGTGCGCTGTTGGTCACATCCCATATGCTGTGCTGAGCTCCAGACTCTTCGGTGTACGCGTGCATTTTATCTTGGAGCGCAGCGGAATAAGCCGAGAGGACTCGGGGCGCCTATAAATTACCCAGGGGTCTGCGTAACACTCTACGCCCCACTACTGCCCACCCACATGCTCTCCTTTTCCCCGTGTTTGTCTTCTCATGTTTGTTTTATTCTCCACCAGAAAATTTTACGGGTTTTTAGTAAGGTTATTGTTCCTAATGTTTTATTTTTCACTTCTTTTTCTTACGAAGAAAGCCCAAAAAGTTTATAAAAAATATTTTAAATAATCAAAGTTTACTCATTTACTGCACATAAATCCCCGGGATTTAAGAAAATAACTTAATTGCCACAGTAATGCAAACCTAGTTCCAAATAACAAAGCTCGAAATGTAGAATCTGAAATTTCCTGTGGAACTATCCGTAAATATATGTGAGATGTGTAGTGCCAATTAACAGGGTTCGGATTTTGCATATTTTACATATATTTTCCTGACTTTCTATGGTTTTTATGAAACAGTTATTTTTATCCTCTAGGGATCATTTGAATTTACTTTAATACAGTATTTAAATACTTTTTTTTAAAATATTTTCGTTTGCACATAAATGAATATTTTTAAAGATTTTTATTTGAACTCCATAATTTTCAGGTTAAATTACTGTAATCTATTAAATTTTGCTCGAATGTTTGATGTAATAATTTGAATTTTTAATGCATATTTTTGACTTAGTGATATATATGATAGCTCTACTACATGTTCTGTGAGAACTGGATATTCAAGGGCTCTGTTCTGAGCATATATCTTAGAGCGTAAACTACTTGTAGTGGCCCCGCCCTGTAACATGGAATGCCATCCTGGGCATTACAACGTCCGCGACGTTTCATTATCACAACAAGTCTCCCTCTGCTCAAGACATCCACGCCCACTAACACTTAATCACCTAATCATAATCATCATGTCCTGTCTGCATGTCCTTTACAATCCTAGATCATAGATCATCCTCTTCTACTGAAGTTAACATGTCAAATTAACCTTTGTGTGACAGTGATTACTCAACCCTCATCGAATAGGTATAAAATCCTTAAGGTACGAGGTGAGGTTATTGAATGAAATAAAATGAACGACGTAAAAAAATTTAAAAAATATAATAGCAAGAACGATAAAAGTTCGTTCATCGACAAATTGCTTTTTTTCTATTAATTATAAGTATATTTTTATAAATAACAGAAAGTTATTTACATGAATATTTCTCGATTTAAAAGAAATAAGGAAGTTATAATATATGAGCGTTTGAATCTCGAAATCTGAACTCTGCTGATTAATATAATTTATAACGCAGTTAAAGTCTTATAGTTTTGAAACGACTGAGTAAGGTACAACTTCTCAAACCTATTGAAATACTCGATTACTAACATTTCATTGTTTTAAATTCAAATATTCTCATTTGTACTTTCCTTAACAAAAAGTAATACAATACGTTATTTAAAAATGAAATTTATTTATGTTATAACAAGCATTGAAATCTGTGAACATATTCTCACAACCAGGATGATAATCAGTTTTTCAATATTTAAAAGATTGAAATATTGTATCAATTTCTATTAATAGTATAATTTCAGAAGGAAAAAAAACGGAAATATGTTTTATTGAATAGAAATGAAGATGGACGTCACATTTTTATCAGATGAAATGGAGAAAAAGGAAAGGATGTGCCAGAAGCAGGAATTAGAGAGTTTGTCGTACAACAGTTAGATGAGTCCGTAGGAAATCTTTTCGACCGAAAGAGAGGAACACTCGTGCATCTTTGTAAACAAAATCCAATATTGAGGTGAAAAGAATGTACGCAATTAATTCATCGAGAAAAATCCTTGTTGGGAAGAATATTGCGGAAAAGAATTGTCAGAGACATCTCTTTTCATTACGTAGAAGCTCTCTCGAGATCTGAAAAGCTCCAAATCAAAGATTGACTTTGTGCTCTCCATACTGCGATGAAGATGGCAGATTCCATGAATCATTGAGTGAAAAAACAATAAGGTTTCAGTCAATTAAGTGTGAAATTGTCGTTTAGTACAACGGCAGGATTTCTCGTTTTCAATTCACTTAACGGAAGTTATTTCAACCAAATGTCATGCACAGAAATTTTCTGAAGCTTAAAGAAGTTTAAATCATGAGCTACGTGAGGTGGTGAGAAGTGTTAGTTCAACTTGTGAGGGATTCAAATTATATAAAACTTATTAGTTATATAAAATTATATAATTATATAAAAATAATGTACTTGTAGCAAACAATATACAACACATGGGGGGAATATTATGTTAACACTATTACACAATATAATCATCGAGATGATCTTGACGTGTCTGCTTCTCATTTCAATGGTATACTTTCTCCTCCCCTTCTTTAAAGTTATCTGTGAATTACTGCGCATCCGTGGCTTAAAACAAATCAGAAAATGTGATAATTTCCGTGTACCCTATATGTGAGAAGATATGAGATAACTTTTGGTCAAGTGAAAATGGCTACGAGCCGGGAGCTGAAATTTGTCCCGGTTCGTCGCCGTTTTCACTTGATCGAAAGTTATCACATATCTTCTCCACATGTAGGGTACACGGAAGAAATACGTACATACACAAAAACCTTTTTAAAAATAAGCTTTTATTTAAGCGATGTACTAAAGCGAATAAAATAATATAATGTTTTCATTAAAGTAATGCAATGTCAATACTTATTTCACATTAGTAGATCCTAGGAAAAATAAACGTTTTTACTATTTTTATCGCTGAAAATGATTTAATATTTTATGTTCAATTATTTTTTTCAAAATGCTTATTTCGCGAATCATAAATAAAGTACATACTTCGACAAGTGCTTACTTACCAACTTGTCACTATTCAATGAAATTAATTTGTATCCACTTTTATGAACATTTCGCGTGACAAGGATTTAAACAGATTTTTTCTTTATTCGATGCAGCATCCATTAAACTTCGGACACATCTGAAAAACACTTTTTAAAATTATTATAGGTTTAAAAAATAATTAACATTTCTGTACCTTTGGGTATTCGCGTAATTTAATTGTTTATATTGCAAAACGGTCCTTATTTACGTGTATGTCCTTTTCAATACTCATTGTTTACTGTATATATGATAAAAAACAACTTCAGTCTATGTTAATTTTCTCCTATAAAATACAAAGGTATATAGTCGAATATTATTATAGGTACGAAGCACAATTTAACATGGTTAAATAACAATATTGACCCCACTGGTGTCTGTTTTCAAGTTGGCTAAGACATAAACAACCAATTGTAAACGTACAAACATGTACCTTACCTTTTTTCGTAACTTTTCACAACTTTATACCCGTCTGCCACCTGTTGTGGCCCGTATCCAGAAGTCTGTAAATTTACCAACAACAAAAATGTGTCTGTAAATTCAAGTTTTGATTATATCACTAAATGGTGCTCCAATTGAATCGATGAAGTCACGAGTAATCATCCTTTAGAAGACCTCAGTTTTGACCAATAAGAGGAACTACTACTATTGGTAAGGAACTATAAGTATCTTGGGATATAAATGCAGAGTGATAATAAACTGAACAATGAAATACAATAAAGGTTGGATGAACTGAAGAATGTTGAATGGGTTACTCTGTAATGAGAACTCTCGAATGAAAGGGGATATATGCAAAGCAACAGTGAGGTCTGTTGTGCGCTACAGTGAAGAGAAGTGGCCAACTAATAAGAATCAGGAGAGAAAGATAGACGAGGGAGAAATGAGGATGCTGCGGTGGATCTGTGGAATTGCGAGAAAGAATGGAATAAAAATATTAATAGAACAAGTAGGTGGAAGAAACAAAAGAGCCAATTACATTGGTGCGGACACGTGCAAAGAAGTGGGGAGGAATACATTGGGAAATAGGGCGGAAATTTGCAAACCGAAAGTAAACGAAAGACCTCCCTGGCCAATACTAAGATGGGGTGGCAAATTGCGGAAGACCTTGAAGAAAAGGGCTGCAGAACGGAGGAAGTTATAGATAAAATTAGTATGAAAAAAGAATCTACGCCTACCCTTTGATCAATTATTGGGGGGGGGGGACCTTGAAAAGAAAAAGAAATATTTTATTGAATGGAGTAATCATGAAAGATTGAAATATGAATATTTCTATACTGATGTAATTTCTGTCATAATGGAACTAATGAGGTACTTGAGGTATACGAAGTGAAGTAGATAGAAAAATCTAAATAAGTCATGCGTATTGAGATTGATGAATCAACCACTGCAAAAGATTCACCAAAATGTACGAAAAGCAAGAGATTTTGTGTATATTTAATTATTCCCCGTTATTATGAGTAGTTTTTCATCAAAAGGTTCACCGATATTCTTCCAACCAAATTCCCTTCTCGGCGTATTTTGATTCGCGTATCAATATGAAAGAAAATATCGATATATCAGGATTATTTCGCGAAATAATTACAAACTTACATAAATTGCTTAACTGTACTAAATATACTAATTCGCAATTAATTATTCATTAAATTTGCTATATATACATATCAGTATAAAGAAAATTAACAAACATACCGCCCTAACAAACGTATTTATGGACTAGATTATAAAATATATGATAATAACTATTTGTGTATTTTCTCTGCATTAACAAGTAACTTTGAACTTTAAAAAAAGTACATAATTTGTCAGCAATGGAGTATTATTTGAGATATTGACAAAGAAAAAAGGTCAATAAACTACAAAAATAATAAATACAGACCCGAATTCGTTGGAGGATATTATGGTTTTATTCAGAAATATGTGCGAGTAATTATAGCTTTAATAGAAACCAAAAAACCAAATAATACCGATTTGAATGAGCGCCAAGAAAAGCACGTTCTGCGAGTTATAGGACACAGACGGAAAATCTTTTGAAATCTGATTGTAAGAACTAAGAAAATGTGAATACACCTTATGAAGTTAGCGACGCAAAACCGGCGACGAGACGATTGATTGGCGGAATGCACCGGGCATGAATTTGAGGAAGAGTGGGGATTAGTACTGAGAAGGTGGAAACTCGACAGGTATCTGTCTCATTTTTTTTTGTGTGGGGCTTTAGGGCTCGCCAACATCGAAGGTCATTAGAGCCCATGCAAGTAGGGAAAAATGCAGTTTCGCACCATAGAGAAGAGCCGTAGTGGCTCTTCCCCGTGTGTGGGACTCGCCGAATATCTCGACCATACCCGCTAAAAAAACCCTCCTGAATTCAACAAATATCCAAATACAAAGATGAAAGAAAAAGAAACAGTAGTCCAATAAATTATATCATAAAAAAGAAAGAAAAATTCTAAAGATTATATTTTCTAATTACAGAAACGAAGTATGAACGGAAAGGAAAAAAGAATGCAAATTTAAAACCCTCCCGGGAACTTGTGGGAGGAGCCCCGATCTACTCATAAAATTCAATAGTTTATTAACATTAACCGTTTCATTCCCGAGAATGGTTGGTAAATCTGCAGCCAGACCAATTTGTCTCCGTATACTTGAGTATCTTCTGCAATCAGTTAGTAGATGACGCACTGTCAGAGAACAGCTACACTCCTCACAAATGGGTTCATCATCAAGTAGTAAGAGATACCTATGAGTGAGAGGACAATGTCCTATGCGCAGGCGGGTCAGCAAGACCTCGTCGCGCCGGGCTGGCCTACAGGAACTGCTCCATGACTTAACACAAGATTTGATAAGTCGGAGCTTATTCCTTTCAACAGCTAACCACTCATTGCTCCATTCACTCAGAATCCTCAACTTGACGGAATTTAGGAGATCTCGTTTTGGAACCGTGGAGAAATCCACGCGATTCCTAAGGCATGCCGTCTTTGCGGAATCGTCTGCCTCCTCATTTCCTCTGATAACCACGTGTCCGGGAACCCAGCAAAACATTATGTTCTTTCCATCACTTTGCATTGAGAAAAGTACATCCTGGATGTTCTGGATCAGCTTATCAGCTGCATACATGTTCTGGATTGCTTGGAGGGCACTCAGAGAATCAGAAAAAATCAGGAAATGTGATCCGCGGGAGCACTTTGTAGTTCGCAATGCTCGCAATATGGCGTAGCACTCAGCAGTGTAAACACTGCACAAGTCGCCTAGACGGTAGCCACTGGTCTCACGGGGAAATACCACGGAGCAGCCGACACCATCAGCCTGCTTCGACCCGTCGGTAAACACAGGGATACGGTCCCGGTATTTGTAGAGGATTAGCTGAAAGTATATCCTCAACATCGGAGCTGGAGTGTTCTTCTTGTCATGATGCAAAAGATCGAAAATAATCTTCGGCTTGTGCAAAGCCCAAGGGGGAGACTTACTAAAACCTTGATGTAAGACATTAGGTGTGCGTATATTTAAGGTTTCCAAAATTTGTTTGGAGCGATATCCAAAAGGTTTGGTTGCTCTCAGTCTGTTGTTGTAGAAACGGATGGAAGAAGAGGATGGATGAAAAACCGCGTTGTGTACCAGATTGTCGGGTAAAGTTTGCAAGTGGCAAAAGTGTCGTAGCATGAGGATTTGCCGCCGGAGGGAAAGAGATGGTTCGCCACTCTCGACATACAAACTCGGAATGGGACTAGTGCGGTATGCACTCGTAACTAGTCGAATTCCTGCATGGTGGACACTATCCAACTTCTTTAAATAGCTTGCACGAGCAGAGCTATATACAACGCAGCCATAATCGAGCCGAGATCTTATGAATGCTCGATAAAACTGGTGCAGGGAGTAGCGATCAGCGCCCCATTCCCTGCTACTGAGGCACTTCAATAAATTCAGAGATTTTAATGTTCTTGCTCTTAGGTCTGTTAGATGTTCAATCCAATTCAATCTCTGATCAAAGATTAGACCTAAGAATTTCACAAAAGGATAGAATTTGAGAACGTTGTTCCCCAGGGCGAGGTGAGGTTCTGCCAGAAGGCTTGGTCTCCTACTGAAAAGAACACAGCGTGTTTTCTCAGCAGAGAAACGAAAACCTGTCGTTTTCGACCAGTGGTATAATCTATTCAGGACGAGTTGGATTTGTCGCTCCGCATCTGTGACGCTCTGTGATGAACAAAAGATAGAAAAATCATCGACAAAAAGAGAGTGTAAAACAGGATTCTTTACAGCAGACGTTATGCTGTTTATGGCCACTCCAAATAAGATCACACTCAAGACTGAGCCCTGAGGAACACCGTTCTCTTGAAGAAGGAGATCGGAAGTGTCTCTTCCAATTCTATAGCGGAAAGAACGTTGATCCAAAAAGGACATGAGCATCAGAGGAAGATGTCCTCTAAACCTTCAGGCATACAGTTGTTGTAAAATGCCATGACGCCAAGTAGTATCGTAAGCCTTCTCGATGTCAAAGAATATTCCGATGAGATGTTGTCTTCGGACGAAAGCATCTTGAATTGCTGATTCCAGGAGAAGTAAGTTGTCCAGGGTGGAATGGAACTTCCTGAAACCACACTGAGATCGACTCAGCAAGTCATGCCGTTCAAGATACCAGACGAGACGTCGGTTGATAATTCTCTCCAGAGTTTTACCAACACAACTCGTCAAGGCAATGCTTCGATAACTACTAATGTTCGTTTTGTCCTTACCTGGTTTTAATAAAGGGATAAGCGTTGCTTCCTTCCAGGAATTAGGGAATACTCCCTCGGACCATGAAAGATTAAAGATATCCAGAAGGCATTCTTTCGACTCGAGACTGAGTTGTCTCAGCATTTCATAATGAATGGAATCAGGGCCAGGAGCAGTGTTGTGGACTGTCGCTAGATCTGACTCAAGTTCCCACATAGAGAAGGAAGAGTTGTAGGGTTCCCAGTTGGTGGAACGAAAGTCAAAAGATGTGCTCTCTGCAGTTTCCTTTTTTTTCGCGAAATCAGGATCGCAGTTTGCTGTAGATGTTAGGTCAGCAAAATATTCAGCCATTGCTGATGCCTTTTCTCTGTTGTTGGTGAGAACCCGACCCTGATAATTGAGTCCAGGTATTGGGACTCGAGAATACCTTTCAGATATCTTTCGGATTGACTCCCATACTTTAGTGGACGATGTTGTTCTCTTAATGGTGCTTAGTGTTTCGAAATAATCCTGCAGGTAACTGATAAAAGTACACCTGGACTGAACGGACACCTCTTGCGTACAGGTGCGCCACACGCTTGCGCAGTTCGTCAGAAATGACTTTCCCGCCTTGAAGATACATTAATATTCTTCAGTAACCTCCTGTCCTCCCGGGACGGAGGAGGTGCCCTATAATGAAGGGCCCACGCGTGTAATAGCTCGCATAGTTCAAGCTTACGCCGCCAGGCCGCACCAGTGGCCGGCGGCTAAATCATTTTGCAATAGCGCCGAAGTTCTCCGCTTGGGTACGCTTCGGAGGGTCGCTTGGCTGTCAAATAATACGACTTTCACATGTTTCATTTTTTATGGTATATTTTTAAGGCTGCTTTTTTGCGAAGGAGGAAGGATTCGTATTGTATCGTATATTATTGTTTTAACCTCATAATTTCATATTGAACCATTTATTTTTCATTCGCATTCTTTATACTGTGAAGTATTTCTTAATTGAATGTATTATTGGCTAGGCAATTTAATTCTTCACGACAATGAAATCTTGTTTGTTATAAGCACCAATCAAATTAATTCTACTTCAACAATAGGTGTATATATTATTGGAGTGATCTTATTGCATTCGTTGATTCTTGTGAAAACACTGCTTCAGATAACCAGGCAGCGGGAGCTGCGTCGAGAAGCGGATTCTTGAAGTTAATTTTCTTTGTGTATTGTGTACGAGGCAGACGCTGCGTCGAGCACCCGAGTCTTCAAGCTATTATTCTGTGTTTGTGTGTACACTTAGAAACTCTTTCCAGGAGGTGGATCTGGATTCTTTGATAGTTCTGCGCGCTTTTGCTCTAGCAATCCGATATGCGGCGAGGTTTTCCGGAGATGGACTAGCCTTAAATCTCCGCAAGGCTCTTCGTCTTGCCCGAATGGCGGAGCGACATGCGTCGTTCCACCAGGGGACATGAGGTCTTCGCGGAAAATTAGTTTTTATTAATGTTTTTGGAATGGATTCTTCAGCGGCATGGTGAATCACCTGGGTCAGATGGTCGACCCTCTCTTGGACACTACCCGTTTCTCTGAAGACAGACAGGTCTCATTATTACGCGGGTCATCGGACGAGACGGTTGACTTTGAGTCTTCCGCGGATCATCGGCGGTGAGAATCCAGTCTCAATCGTACGTGAATTATCGAGTGAGGACGAGTCGGTCCGTATTTCACGTAAATCACTATAACGTTGATTTTGAGTTCGATAATTTCGAGAGGGCGTAAAAACGCAGTTTACAAGATTCAAATTTCGTGGTATTTATCACAATCAAATTTATTAATGAACGGCCGAGTAAAACGCAAGTTGAACGCGTAAGAAATATTTTATCCAGGGCTCCAAGTGAAGCCATTTATGCATTGGAAAAGTTTTCCGAATTACGAATCGGACGAATACGATAACGGTCGCACGTCGGTGACTGAAAGAATTTGCCGCAAAACCGATCGAGAACGAAGGAGCGCTTGGAAAGCCGCGTTGTAAGCAGTCGTCGAGTCAAGGTCACTGTAGCAGCAGTAGCAGCCTGTGTTGGAAAAATGATGTGTATCTGGCCGTGGTGGTTGCACACGATTTCGAAGAAAATATGCTGGTTGTGAGTATACGTCTCTGTGAGGCGGACATTTAAGCGAAGTGATTACGCTAATTAGGGATTTGCATATTTCTGTAATTCA
>NNCF01127772.1:5434-23311 GCA_002313205.1 Laupala kohalensis | reverse complement strand
TGTTTCCCAGACGGTCTCAGGTGTAAACCGTGCTGGGTAAAGTCCTTGGCAGTCAGGTGTGGTTGCAAATCAAAAAATGTGATTTTTGTGTCTGCCAGGTGATGTTTTAGGGAGATGTTTGCCAGACAATCAAAATTTGTTTTGTAACAAATAACAGTATGAAGTTAGATACTTATGATGAATAATTTCAGTATTTTTTGTTAAAAAATAATGTTTCGAATAATAAGATATGTTACCTGATAATCTGAAGTGCTTAGCTAAGGTATTTTGACTAATTTTTAAATGCTTCCTTTCGTATAAAAAGTACTCTTGTTTATTCTTATTCTAATCTTGCTTGTTCTTATTGTTTTGGACCTAACAGTCTTATTAAATTGTTTAATGTTATGCTTATTCAGTCTTATATTTACTAATAATCAAATCAGAATTGTTAATCACTTTACTTAGGTGCTATGACTATGACTAACCTATGGTGCTAACTTTTGAAAATGTGCTCTTACGAAGCAAATGATCTTTATATCATCTTCCAGTCTGCTTCTTAGAGAATACAAATATATCTTGCGCCGCACTCGTTGAGCAATATTTTTATTTATGCGGAAGATTTGGCGCCATTTTTCAAACTTGCGGGATCCGCGGATCCGTGTTTGGAGGTACGGGATCCCGCGCTTTGCGGGTTTGCAATCCTTACGCGAGAAGAAATATTAGAAATCGAAGCAAAAGAGTTACAGGTTCAGGAGCGTCAACTGCGTTTGGACAAAATGAAGCAAAACATTGAAGTACAGAATGCGAAACTGCAAGATCAAATGTTGGATATAAAAGACGATATGATAGAACTTCAGAAACAGAGAATTGAGCTTCAAAAGGACGAGGTTGAGAAACAAGAATTTGACGCGGAGAAAGAAGACTTGGAAAAGGAAGTAAAATAGAACAACAGCTACAAGGGGATATTACGCCACAAAATAAATATACACATATGCCTTCAAAACAGTACGAGCAGGTTCCACAACAGCATGAACAATTTCCACAACAACAGTATAACCGAAGGCCACAACACCAATATTATGGACACGCTACTACCACAATACGAACAGATACCCCAACAACAGTATGGGGAGATGCCAAAACAACAATACTGCAGGAATACAAATGTCAAATAACGTTTGTTCATTCACACACATTATTCGCATATTCAGCATTTTGATCTAGTAGTCTTGGTTGGCACCACAGAGCGCCACTATGCAGGCCTCTTGGAAGGCAGCTGTGACCATGAACATTAAAACAGTGAAATGACACTTCCGAAGGAGCGCAGTAATATAATTGCGCCATTTTTCTCAGTTTTGTGAACCCCGTTTGCGCGGCAAAGTACTACTAGCCAATCCGCGGCGGTGAATAACAGACAGACAGACAGACAGACAGAGTCAGTCGAGCAGTAGTGTGGCACACAGGAATGCCATGCCGCGGTAGCAGTCGCAGTGAGTCAGTTGAATGAAGTCGTCAACGGCGGTAGCATTGTCAATCTCATGCATTTTCTCTCAAGCTCATACATGTGTGTAACAGTGTGTAACAGTGGGCTTAGTGTGAGTCGTCCGCAGGCGGTCGAGAACAGTCAGTAAAGCAAGCAGTTGTTTTTTCAGTCTCAGTGAAACGTTGCAGCCGTGAGTTATGAACAGTTGCGAGTGTGTCCCGAAAGAAAGGGACGTATATATAAGTTGAGCGTAATGATAACTTGATGATGTGCTCATCAACATACATTGGAAACATCGTTCCGAGTGCAACCTGATATCTGCTTACATAGGAGACATTTTTATATTAGCAACGTGAAGACATCTTTCGAACAATAAGTTCACGTATTAATGGACGGCAGCGAAGGCTAGGAAACTGTAACAAGAAAGAAGATGGGCCGATCAAGGCGGACTCCGTAAATATAATTAAACATGTGCTCGCTGCGTGAAATAACATTGCTAAAAGCGCAAATCGGGAACGCTTTTCCCACATATTGTACATTGGCTAGCGTAACCTACCAGTTTTCATTATATCACATGTATTTATGTTTTGTTCGATCTAAGATATTGGTGGATCTGAGCATGATCCTTGAATTTCAATTTGTGTGTGTTTAAAATAAGTGTCATATAACATTCCATTATTCAAATAACTTGATTGCGATAAAGGATTGAAATAAATTAATTGAAATATACTGGTTTTTTATGTCCCTTTTCCTGCCATCTAATTCTGTCGGCCTTACAACCCGACCTTCACGAGGACAAAGTAACTCGTGAATTGCATTCACTCGTGTTAGGTTTGGCAATATTACCTGAGGCCATTCTAACATTATTTGCCTCCTAACAACGTTATCTTTGTATTATGTTATTGTTAAAATACATAAAATTAAAATAATTTATACTTACATTTCTAAACTATGTACAATAATTGAAAACAAATAATAAAGAAAAATCTTTCCCAGAAATTACGTCAAGGAGAAGGCAAATCCATTACATCGTAAATATTTGCCGAGTACAAACTAATATTAAAGAAAAGTGCTCATTAAGTTAGACCTATTATTAAATTTATATGCATATGTGTCGGACCACCAATAACGGGAAGGCAATGCATATATATGAATACATCTGAGAAAACTACAAGGAATATGTATTTATGTATGAAGGTAACCTAAAACTAGGTTTACTGTCCGTAATTTCGAGATAGGCTTCATTTGTATGAATTCATATTCCTCAATATTAGAAGTTTACATCAGTGAGCTAACTAGACGGAATACCAACGCTGCGAATCGACCCCGGTGGAGACCCTTGAATCGCTCGGATAATTGTGTGGAAAGGATTTCCTCAGCTCAATTTAGCAATGCGTGTGTTCAAGGAAGCGTTTGTAGAACGGACTTGTTTGTTGCAATTAGTTCCTCAATTCTCGTAGAAATTACTTGTATTAGTGGAACTGGAGGATAAGCTACATCCAGAAATTACTTAGCATTCTGTTTTACAATCTCTTTATTGAAAAATATTTTCAATTGATATAATGATTAAGTTAAATCTTATGGTACTGTTAATGATATTTACTCTAGAAGCCTACTAACAAGAATTCACGATCGAAATATTGTTCAAAAATATATATTAATTAGAACTTATCAAACGTTTCTGTTCTTGCATAAATAACAAACTCCTACATTTCAATGGGACAGTTTTCGGTGTTGGATACAGAAAAATGGAGTTATTAAAATATATAGTTTATTATTTTCTCGTAGGTTCAAAGAATACAATTTCTTTCCAGAAAATATACTTTTGCTTCCTCCTTTTCACCTTCTCATATTTGTGGTCCTTAAATTTTTGGTTGCGATGTTTCTGACGATATAAATTGTATAATGTTTTCTGGGTTAAATTTATTTCACACGTCATATTTTTTCGTGTCAAAATTTGAATTTTTTTCGGAAGAATTGTGCTATCATTCACGAGAAGGAAAAAAATTTAGAATTTCTTGTTACTGAATGCTGATACTATTATCTCCATCTTAACGATAAGAAGGTAACAGCGTATTCTTATCGCTGTTATTCCACAGCATCCATACCTCAATTATTAACTCATCCTTTTCAATCCTTTCGCAGTCTCATCTTCCTGTGCTCTAATTCGTCCCAACTTCTACTTGCTCCGGCGGTATCCACTCTTCTTTCCACCCGAGGCACGCGCTAATTGTGGCCTAAGTGCGCTCCTCATGAAATAAATCGAATGAATCTCGCTGCGCCTGCCAGATCGATTGCGTACACGTAATTGCGTTAGTCGTCACCCGCTTCGCCTCGACCGCTCGCGTCTTCCGCGTTTCGTGTCCCACTCGTCTTCATTTACACATCGAGCATCACCCTCCATCCCCCTAACCGCCGCATCTAGCCACACACCTGTCTGCATCGCAGTTCACGTTTCTTATGCTCCTTTCTCTCTTACACGTTATTTACGACACGGCAGCCATGTGAGGAGGACATTTCACGCTCGTCTTCGGAAATGTGGTGATACACTTTTTCTTCGAAAGTTTCAGTACCAAGAACGAGATCACGTTGGAAATCTGAAGACATATTTCTTTGCGTGAGTTGCTCAATGCCATCATCACAGTTGGGCACGTTACTCATTTTTTCGCGGCAAGTTTTGAATTCGATGTCGATTTGAATTTTTATCTGGCGAATATCGTTTTCCTATTTTACAAGTTACGTACAAGCCTTCCAAATTGTATAATCAAAATACATGGTTTGTGAGTTTGTTTGTAAGTCGTCATGAGTTAGCAAGGAAGTCACATACGTGAAATTCCAGATTTAAACTTTAAATTACTTTAACTTTGAAAGTTGTGAATTTCTCAGACAAAAAATTAGTGAAACTAGAGTTCATTAGTCCTACTGTAAGCTAACAAAATTTCGTTAAATTCTGAGATGGAGTATTTGAGAAATTAGGTTTTGAAGAAATAATTAAATTTTGACATTTTTGTTGAAATTTTAGACGTATGTTGCCATTTTAAGTGTGTAGGTACTTTTTCTATACAATAAAATGTCTAGTATTGGTAGATTAAGTAAGTTTCAATTTCCAAGGGAATTTCATCGAAATTTTCACGCTTTTTTACCTCGCGGCGATGGCGCTCTGTACGCTTGGGGAAAATCGATTTAATAGTAATTTAAACAAAAGCATCTTAATAAAAACCTAATAAACATTTCCCCTTATGCTTATAACTTATACAATATACTTATACAATATTATAAGCATCCAGAATAATTATTACCAAACTCTGAATGGGTAGGGAAAATTATAGTCCTATTATGACTGGAATGACCCATATATTGGATAAAAATTCATTTGTTTTGTAATTATCTTTATTAGTTACACTTGTAAGTAATTTCATTTTATTTTTCTATTAATGCATTACAACAGCCACCACGCTCGATGCACAATACTTTCCCATCGTACTTTGTGTTTATACCTTGACAATTATCCAAGAAATATCATGTAACGTAGATCAGTCAACTAACGCTACCTTGTGAGAATGGTGAGATAAATAGTGGATATGTGTTTACAAATGAATTATATTATTAAGTGTAAATAATATTGGAAAAATTAATGTATAGTTATTACTACAAAAGTATTTTTTCTGCTCAATACAGTAAAGCTCTAAAGAAGAAATGAACTAGATTCTTGCGTAAGTACTTAATTCTTGCGTAAGTACGTAATTTTAATTGAAACACAAATCATTTTCCAATGATTTATTCTCGCTGACTTTTATTTGTTTACAGTTAATTTTCGAAATGGTGTAATAATATTAATTTCTTAAATGCATTCTATTGTAAAAATACAGATTTCATTAATGAAATCTATATTAACAGTTTGTATTTAATCCATTGAGGTGTGAGTATGAACGTTAGGAATGACAGATTGGTTCTGGTACGTTTTTGCTGTTCCATACGTCTGTTGAAGATACCATAATCAACGTCAGAATGATGGTGATGATGCGATGACAGATGGAACATCCTCACCTTATTCGGAATTTCCACACACAACATAATGCAGAAAACTAATCACACCCAACATTATTAACAAATGAACAAAAAATAAAATGTCGTTAATTCTGTTAAATTATAATAGTGATTAAAGTTTTTTATTATATATACAAGGTTTGTATAAAAAGTATCGGGAAATGTTTCGGGAAAATATATTTATTTCAGATATTGCCACAATACTACAAGATTATTCAAAGTACTTCCCTCGAGCGTCGACACACTTTTGCAAGCGGCTTTTCCACGACTCGAAGGCTCCCATGTAGGCGGATTCCGGAAGGTCCGGAAGGGTACGCATGCAAGCTTCTTTGACGGCACTTGGGGCCGGTGTCCTTTGAGGGAGGATTTCACTTTTGGGAATAGGAAATAGTCTGCTAGTGCCAAGTCGGGACTGTAAGGGGGTTGGGGAATCGTTGCGATGCCGTTTTTCGTCAGGTAGTCGGTGACTTTGGAGCAGGTGTGACTGGGTGCATTGTCGTGATGCAATTTCCAATTTCCGGCGATGGTTGGCCTCACCCGGTTGACCTTCCTCTTCAGTCTTCTTAGCAGTTCTAGGTAAAAAGCAAGTCAGGTGACCTTGGACCACGATGAGCATGACTTTCACGTCGGTTCTTTGAAGAGCTTGTGCCACTTAAAAACTGCAGTTTGTGACATGCTTTCATCCATGAACACTTGACGAATCATGCCCAACGTTTCCGTAACCGATTTCCCCAGTCCAACACAAAATTTGATGGCGTACCGCTGTTCAATGGTTCGCTGCACTTTGCGCTTGCACAGGGTCACTCGACAGGGGTCCACTAAAATCACGATCTAGCCTGAACGAACGCTCACATGCGAAAGGCGCTTGGCGCGTGTTGCAGACCAGACCCCACACAACCGAGCCTACGCGGTGCGAGGGCGCTGCGACGTTGTCACGTCAGGAAAAAATTGTTCGTAGGCCTTTAATTATTTATTTAATTGAATTATATAATGGACGTTATTTGTAGCATAACTTGATAAGGTAAAACAAATTATGTACTTGTCAAAATAGAATTTTTCTTCTTTCTCTTTTATGAAGAATTTTCCGCGGTAATATGTAATATTCCACTTATCAATCATACATTCTTCTTATTATTATTGTTATCTTAGTGAAACAGTTTTAGTAAAATGTATATAGCTAAGTACAATGTACTAATTCAGTACAAAAGTAATAAAATAAAATAAACAATAAAAACAATTCAATTAAGAAAGACTAATTTATAACAAAATCACAATAAAATACAACCATAAAACAACCTACCCTCTTCTCAACAGAACGATAAGTTAATGAGGAAGCAAAATTTGTCACCCTCAGAAAACGCAAAAATCATACGATAAATGGAAGAGAAAGTGATTTATTTCAAGGATATTTGATAATTGTAAGTGGAGTTACACGAAACAAAACCTTTTAACTTCCCATTATTTTGTTGGGAAGACGTTTATTTAACATGTTCCGCCTTAGAAATGCTTGGAAAAGGTCAAATATTACTCGGAGCGGAAGAAGAGGAGTTTCATGTTCTCTGTATCTACGACTTCGTGTATCAAGAGGGAGCTAAACTGGCGTGCAGTCAGCTAATTTGTCTGTTAGATATATGGCTTCCGCCAGGCGTTAATTGTTTCTCCTTCTACAAAGCACAGAGGTTTAAACAAGTTCACTGTTCGGAATTTAACTGCGGGAATATATTTCACTCTTGTCACATATATGTTGAATTAAAGAGCTATACAATTCTTAACTGAAAGAGTGGGGTGAAATTGACACGTTTAGTGTCATATTATAATTTGATATATCACTATTATAAACATTTTTTTAAAATTTGTGTTACGTATTTTTACTCATAAAATCTATAGTAAACAACAGTTAGTTTGATGAGATTTTGGTTCCTAGTTTATAAACCATAATTTCAGTGGAATGAAAAGTAAAGAATGTTCGAAAATCATAGCAGCATTATAAAATGGAAATAACTTTTATTTATTTATTTATTTATTTGATGTATTTCACTCCTTTCAGAGTTTGTATCATCTGCTGCATACGTCAAAGTGTTGTTTTCAATACCGTCAATTCAACAGTAAAGACATTATAAATAGTTTTGAAGTTTCGAATTAGCGTCAAATAGACAGTTTAATCGTTTTTTATTTCAATACTGATATTTTAAAATAGGTTTTCAGTTGAATAAATAAATGTATAGTCTGTCAAATTGATTCTTACATAAATTTATGTACGAAACTCAGTTTCCAGAGTTATGGAATTAAACAATACCGTACATTACTAACACTTATAATGCCCTATGAAGAAATTACCCGTACAAAATATTATTACACTAAATTGATCAGGAAGAAAATAAGTGGAATTTATAAGATGGTTATCATCTGAAAAATCACATTTCGTATTTCTCCCAATCAAACATGAAAGACAGTCGCAGAGTCGTGGATTGCAAAATCGTTCTTTCCTGTGTCTACAACATTTTATTTGATATGAGTATGTAGTTAAAGGTATTATAAATAGGATATTCTATTAGTATTATAACTCGCAGCTAACTTTTTATCTTATCTAGGAATTTTTGCTGAATTTTTTGAATCCGCCTCTGCCTTAGGGCCCTTGATCGGAATTGATGGGATGGTCCCTTGCTTGCTTCCGGAGAGTAAATTAGTTTTTTTTCCTCCACGTGGTCATACGCAGTTTGTACTGTTTTTGACAATAAATTTATTATTATTATTATTATTATTATTATTATTATTATTATGATATAATTCTTGCCTTATATAGGCATGGTAAATATTAAGGCATTATCCTGACCCGACTTTTTTCTCGTTTTCCTTCGGGTAGAGGCGGATTTTGTATACAGGTTCTGTAGGCTCTTGCCTAGGGGCGGTGACTATTGAAATAATAAATCTCGAATGTAAAGTTATTTTAATAGTTACGATTTACAAACAATATTTTCCGAATAATCCGTACTTTTGAAATTTATGATTCCTTCTTTAAAAATAAATTTTTTGTTTGATTATATACAAATTTGCTGGTATTCTATCAATATTCACGACCCGAACTAATTTATTCTTATCTTAGGAACGTACCAAAACGTTAAATCCATCTCTGCCTTACTGCCCTTGAGTGAAATAGGTAGAATGGTCCCTTGCTTGCTTCACGAGAATAAATAAGATCTTCTTTTACTGATACCAAGTAGAGATAGGAAAGGCATAGATGAAAGAAGATACAAAAAATGTGACGTGTGTATATCGAAAAATTAGGTTTTTTTCTAGTGATAGTTTACGGTCTTTAGGAGGCGAAATGGTTCTTAGTGAATGTGTTTTGAAACTCAATGATATACATATTATATACAAGCTTAATGATAAGTATGTTATTTGCCACATTTCAACCGCAGTCAATCTGTGGCTTCGTTTTAATATTTTCTGTACGAATTCTCTTTTGTCACGAACATCTTCAAAGTATCCCTTATACAATATATCGAATTTCACAGATTTTATAAACATAATATCTGATGTGTTTAAAACGTTCTGCATTTATATGTTCTCCTGCGTAAATTTTCGTTTCTCCATCCTTAACCAGGTATTGCATGTAGTATCTTCTTTCCATATGTATATTACGAGTACATTCCCGGAGCACGTGGTGTGACGTCTCATCTCCGTTCAAGCGAATATAAAGAAAGTTGGTCTTGACTCCAGTATGATTCGAGAAATGATCGCTTCTTCTTCCTCTTGTACTGTAGAGTGAGGAGCCAGCGAGGGAGCTGACTTTCGTGCCAGCGTCGCGTGGCGCTTATCAGACTTCGCGCGCGATGGTGCTGCTCTGGGCAATTAGCGATCGCTCGGGCGAAAATAGCGCTGGCTGGCGCGTGCAGACGCAGACTTATCGCGCTATCGCGGAAAACAATTTGCTTCCACTGCCTCCATCTTCTCTCTCTCATTTTCTCAATCTCTTACAGGATTCTCACAGATTCATTTCTCATCCCTTTGGAGTGATTCATGTAATTTTTTTTGTGGAAGTTTCGGTTCCACCATTAACCAGATGAAAGTCACGATGATGTTGTTGACTAAGGAAATGGTATCGGAGAACTGTAATGATTTCATCTTCACTGGAAGTGTTAAATGTTCTTAGTAATTTGCATATACCTATGTTTAGCTAGAAGGACATGGGTTTACAGGTCGCGGTGCAAATAGCTGGATGTGGCCTACGCATGAACGGTATACTTGTTGACATGTAAACATACAAAGATTGTCCACATTCAGATGAATATTTATTTTATTCTGAAACATTATATTAATAATATTTAATAATTTAAGATTCGCGGGCTGAATCCCTTTTGGTATTAAAAATTGAAAAACATCTCATGACAAAACAAGATACATTCGTAAAACATTTTACAAAACCACGCAATTTTGTCATTTATTTGTTATTCGTATATTTTCTCGTATTCAGTAGTTTCTAGTTCACTAGATTACATTTATTCATGTGAATTTCTTACTCTTGTTATCCTCGCTTTCTTATGGTATTCGTCACATAATACATTTTTTGTGGTTGGTCAAATGGATATTCTCTGAAAGTAAATTTATTCTGTTGAGTATTATATTGGTTTTTTTTCCATTTCATGTCCATCCCGAAGCAAATAATACTAAAGCAATAAAGTATTTATAGTCCAATCATTTTAAATCTTGGTCTCTAAATTAACCTACCATTTATTTTCAATCTATTGTTTTGTAGTAAGTAAATATAACCATATATTTTTAATAATACTGATGAATTGTTTTGAAATAAAATTCGATGAATTGTTTTGAAAGCAATCTATGTAAATAGATTTAAAGCGTAAATAAATGTTGATATTATTATTGGTAATATGTTTTGATAATACTTTCCCTTTTCACTAATACAGGTTTTACGACTGTGTACAGATTTAAATATATTTTGAATTAAAGAGTTGCTTAAACTTTTAAATTTTGGTACTTTTCCTTTATTTCAATAACAGAAGAATAATTTGGAGTGCAATCAAACTATAAAAATATTTTTATCAAGGAACATCCGTCTGTAATAACATTGTTATATTTGTTTTCGTAGCAACATAAAATTGTGACTTTTTCTGTTTAATGAACATGATTAAGTTTGTTAAAATTGAACTTTTTACTTTATTATAAATTAAATAAATAATTTAATAAATATTTTACTAAAGTGACTGGATAATTAATTTATTTTCAAAATTATACACAAATTCCCATGATCAGAAGGGAAAATTTAAGCGAGGCATGATGCACTTCTTCATGATTTGTGATTTTATGACTTTATCAAAATATTCATCAAATGTTTTGAGATACGTTTGATTGGCGATAAGTTATGTAATTCAAAATAGAAAAATATCCAATTCTCAGGCGGATATTTTTCCGGACGTTCAGTTATTGCGTTATAATTACTTACTGATAAAAAATCAGAATTCTGTACGTGATTTCACTCGCATAAAATGCGAGATGTAACCGATTACTACTTTGGAAATGTTTTCAAAACACTGGAATTGCTTCTGGAGTCGCGCATCGTTCCTGTTACGACTGCAACTTCTGGCGGACGATACACAACTAATAAACAAGCGATAAACGTATAGAATGGTGATGCAATCCTTGCGGTGTGAGCAATCGACAAGGCTTGAGATTCCCATTTCCCATCCCACCAGTGCCGCGCAGCGAGCGTTAATAGCTCTTCTGATGACCTCGTTTCTCCCCCTTGTTCGTGGGCTGGTCGAGCAGATGTCTCTCTCGCCGTCTTTTGTCGCCTTTTCAGATACTTCTGGAGACGTATACGAACCGTCCAGAAAGCTTGCTCCTTATCTCTTCTCTTTTGTTTCTGCGCGTGATATTCTTCTATTGGCAAGTTCTGTACGACCCACGGGCTTTTAATAAACTTCGCCATATTTTGCACGTAAACTCTACCGGGCCATTTGAGTTTTAGAAGTCGTAAGTGAGACAATATAAATTTCAGGTTTCGTAATAGAGAGTTTGACTGAGATACGTCTAGATATTAATTTTCCTTTGAGTACTCTAGCTCTTGTTGAATTGGAAACTAAGAACGTCTAGATATTAATTTTCCTTTGAAGTCGTATTCTTATACCGTTGCATGTAATTTTAACTTCTTCAAAGAGAAATAAAGATAAGTCACTAGTCTTGTTTGTATTTTCATATTATTTTATGAAGGTTTAATTTTAATGAGAGCTCAGGTATGATCCTGTAGATTGATTCGTTGCTATCTCTTAAGAAATATGTCTCATCTTCTTTCGCATTTTACATGAAATTTTTCATTATTATTTGTTTCCGTTAAACTCTTTCATATTCTTAACAAATATTATTACTGACAAAAACTAACTGGTAAATTAATTGGGAGTGTACCTCTTAAGACGTCCTGATTATGTTTTCTGCCACCTGCATTAAATATTAGTTCACTGATTTGTTATGTATATAAGTCTCTTTTGTTATATCAGTTATATACATTATTTACCATGACTTGTTACTTGATGGCTAAGAGTGCTCTTACGTAAGTTTCGTATTGAAAGGTAATATTTCTTCAATATAGACCAGAGGTTTGCATAGTAAATGTTTTCGATTTAATTGTCCTTAGTTAAAGATGGATGGTTCTTCAATGCTCACTGTAGACATCAAGACGAAAATGCATATGAAGAGCATACATGACTTATCATATAAAAACATTAAAGAATGTATCAAAAATAATTTTCTTCACTTATTAAGCATATAAAAATATATCATCAAATACTTGACAAATTGCTTGTCAAGGTCTGCTTTGGGACTGTCACTTTTGCATCACTTTAGAGACAATTTAAGGACAATGCATTTTGCATACCATCTCGGTTCCACTCATAACAATCCCTAAATTACGAACAGTACGAAAGAAAAACTTACCCTCTTATTATCAATATTTTTATAAGAATGAAGAAATGAAAGAACAATATATTAAGACAATGATGCCTCAAATACTTTTGAATTTTAGTTTTCTGAGACTTTTTCTCCCCCCCCCCCTAGTCGTTTTTCGTACGAAACATAAAGTAGAAACGTCTCTCCGCAGTCTGTAATGTTAAGTTCCTATTCGTCGTTATTTCCGTTTTTGTATGAAATATTAAATTTGAAGAATCCAATTGACGAGCAACGATGGCGTCATGTAAACAACAAACAAGTCACCTTCTTCGTGTTGCCCATTTCTTTGGCACACAGACGACAGAAATTACGAAGAAATTGGATTCTCGTGTTATTACGTTTCTGTGAGTTGGAACACGTGGAAGTCATAAGTTGCGAGCCCTGCATGTGAGGACTTGAGTCGAAGAAACGAGACGCACTCCACTTTCCTTTATAGTTGTAAGGTTTTTTATGAAGTAAATAAAATGGGGCGGCTGATGTGATGACAAAGGAAGACTCGAATTCTTTTTTATATTTCTAAATCATCTTCACTGAGAACAAAAACGATTGAAGTTCAATGATGAATCCTTAACAAAAAGTATATTGATATTGATGGAATGAGATAACGAGTAATTTAATGGTGAAGAAAATGTAGCGTGGAAAATAGTGTGAACGATTCAGAATGATATTACTATGCCCAATATGAAATCATCGTCCGCAATATATTTCATAACATTTATCCTTTTAGTATTTCTTTTTCATCCAAGAATGCTATATAATTTTATTTACTTAATAAATTTGTCCCCACTATATTAGAAATTTTGAGCAATATGTTATCATCCATATTCTATTTATGTAGTATACTAGAATAGTAGTATACTAGTATATATAGTAGTATATTAGAAAATATTGAGTTACAGCTTTCACATAATAACTACATAAGTTTTAAGTTACTGAGGGAATAAAGTCGTAGCTGCAAAAACGTATTGTGCACTTTTAAAGTGAAACTTCTGAAGTAGCGTTCTGACATTGTGATCATATCAGTCATGGAAAAAGTCACAGTACACCGTGTACAGACATTTTTATTATGTCATTCTATTATGCCAAGTGAGTCATCTCTGAAACACACACTTTGTATGAGTTGAGTGACTCATCTTAATTGTTGGCTCTCTCTGGAAAATTTTCTCTAACACCATAGGTTTATTCAAATTTCACGCCATGGAGATAAAAAAAAATACAGGAAATCAATGATCATCATATAATCGGATCAGTTTATCACAAGTTCCTTTGCTGATTATATTTTCAAATCACGATCGTGTACTGCTGAATTTGGACGAGTCCAGGAATGTCATTATTCCTCACGACACGGATAAACAATTGATAGCTGGTCGAGTCATGACGTCACGCAATCGATTGCACTAATCGAACATGCAGCCGNTTTTAAACCAGATGGGTCCTTTCATTCGAACCGCTTACTTCGCTCCACAACCTTGTAAGAGGACACACCTCGCTTCACACCACTGCTATTGTGGGCCGGCATACTAGCCGACATTTTCTGCAGTTCAACCCTTCGCCACTACGCTACAGAGGGCACAAACTTTGGATTTCGAAACAACACACCGATTCAACTACCTTCAATATCAACTAAGCTGACTTTCCAAGATCTCATCACGCTCTCTTGGAAAACCAGTATTTTATCATTCTTCATTACTTTCATAGCATGTTTCATTAAATTGTTTTTTTCTTGTTGGCAAACAATATTCATCTTGCTCCTCATCCTTCTTCACTCTTTTTCACTACAATCATCCCATGTGCAGGTATGACCAAATTTATCTGCACACACCGCTCTGACATCACGTTCGACGCTCGTGAAGCCAGCACTTGTGCGGCCGACACATGGCAGCTGGATAGAAAGATGAAGAGTACGTCAAGGGGGAATAAACATTTTACAATGGTCGAGGTCATATCTATTGGCCACGTTGCGTAGTCAATCGTCCCATCCTGCAATAGTTATACATAATGACACATAATTATCTAAAACACTGTATTGGAGCTGAAGATTATAATTCTTGATAAAAGCAACATCTTTTTTTACTTATTAATATTAGAAGAATTTGATTCCACAAATTCATGTCATTGACATTATTTAACCCTCTTTAGGAAAACATGGAAATATTACTATTTTAGTGATACAGTTTGAGTCGTTCAGTATATTGTTATTTCTTTTATTTCAGCGACTTCAATTAAAATCAGAGTAATTATTTTTTTTATTTTATCCAAATACTCCCTTGAAGTTAATACGAAACGTAAAATATATTTCACACATTGCCACCATGTATTATTTCATAAGTTGCATGTTTTTACTCTGTTAGTTCGAAAACATCCAAGTATGAATTTTTACATAGATTGAAACTGTCACTCTCCTCATTTGTAGTAATTTCTGAGATGATTAACAAGTCAAGTCATGATAATACATCAAATACAACTTATATTAAAGTGTTTAATTTATAAATTTATTAATAAATAATTTAAAATATAATTATTCCTAAATGCGTTGTTAATAAACCTAATTGTTATGTGAGGGTTACAGTTGTGTAGAATAATAAGATAGGGTCACCGAACTATGTGTGAAATATGTCATATCAACCAAAACGTTAGTGTATTCTTCTTCATCTGACATTAATATAATGTTCGCTTTGTCATTATGAATAGTTTTCATGATGCTAGAGAGTTTGCAAGTAGCGTGCTACCGAGATAGAGAAGTTGAACAACCTACAACAAAATCATTACGAGACTCTTTTTACTTTCTGATAAACGTAGTATATAAAACGTTTTGTAATTGTGAAAAAATTTGAAAGGGAGATTTCGACGGAAATATCCGTTTTGGGTATCCCTGACTCTCAAAAAGTAATTTTTGGCGTAATGTTCCTACGTTACACAAGGCCTGAAACAAGGACATGGACTGCTACCAATGTTATTCACTGTGGTACTAGAATATGTGATAAGGCATGTAAATATAGACACCAAAGGAACGTTATTACAAAGGTTAATCCAAATTATAGGGTATGCTGATGTCATATGTATAATAGGAAGAATGAAAAACCCAATAATAGAAACGTATAAAGAGTTTTCTTGGATTATCTTTACATTCCAAAACTACGTAATAATTTAAATTGTATCTACAATGAATAAATATGTTTTTTCTCTATTCTTTCGAGATCTTGTGTTTGTCCAATAAGGATTCTAACATGCGGTCGCGTATTCTACCACAGGTCTGACGAAAGAAATGTAAGCGAGTTTTCGTGTTTGAACTTTACAATTTTTAACTGAACGCATGATAAAATAAAGTGGTATCCAAGTTTCCCCCTCAATGTAACTAACGTGATCAGACCATCGCAAATCTTGTCTCAAAATTATACTTCTGTATTTATATGATGATATTTCTGAAATTATGTCGGATTCCATTTTATATGACTGGTTGTGTTTGAATACACTTTATAAAACTCATTGCATGGCATCTCCCGAAATTATTCTCATTTCATTTCCTTCAGCTCAATTGTTTATAGAATATATTCATTATATCCTGCCATCCTTATCTTCACATATTGCGCTCATTCTTCTTCAAAAGTCGTACTCTCCCATATTAGATGCTCTATTATCTTTTCCCCAGCTCCATACATATAGCTTAGGAAGTTGAGTTATCCATTGCCTCTTGATTCATAAGAACTGTAAGTTGGTTTGAGAAGCGTCAGCTTCACAGTCACGTAGCGTTTGTGATCCAGACAGCCCATAGATTGTGTAGGCTTTAGACGAACTTTGTAACAGATTTAGCTTTCCCTGACAGCACTGTAGAAGAAGAACTTGAAGCAACCTCCTCTCAGAGATGCATTTCATTAACGTGGAAGCGTTCTCGCGAAGAGACGATGGAATTATGGAAGAAAGGTATTTTCATCTCGTCGCCACAATTGGTTTTGAAGTTATGCCGCCATAAAACTTCACCCGGAATGTTACTTTTTTTCTTGGGGTTTTAGGGCTCGGCAACGTCAAGGTTATTAGAGCCCCTAGGAAAATGCGGGAGAGTTCACTATTTTCTCTCCCATTACATCAGATATCCTTGACACCTGATTCACTTCATGTTACTGGTTTTAAGAAAACCATATGTCAAATTGTAAGGGTCTGTGAAAATTGTATTGGACTTTTAAAACATTTCATTTTCCAAATTATTATTCAATATTGTGATTGTATTAAATAATTATAACTCGAATTTATTAAATAATATCTCTGGTTGCCCCGGCTAATGTACCTATTACACGTTAAAAACACGTACTTCCAACTGTAAAAATTTAGGGAAAAAACAAGGAACATGTTGAAATAATAATTATGTTGATGGGATAGTCATAAAATGTGGTTAGAAGGGTTACAGGTTGGTTTCCATAGCTTTTTGAATTGTATTATTTTCCATACTTGCTAGTAACTAGCAAACCGAAAGATTGATTATTAACTTTTACTCGTAATTACCTATTAATAATTAGAATAACTACATATTGATCAGAGGTTAAAGCGTTGTTAGCCACTGTCTACCTAGCTATGGTAATCATGATTTTCAGTTTCACACATAAAAATTCCTAACTTTAAAGCTATCGTCTGTTATCATTGTTTATTCCTTCTATGTCTAATGAAATTTTATTTAATTACACCCCCCCCCTTCCGGAAGTTCCGAAGGATCATTTATTTTTCTTATTTCTGTGTATTTTTCAGGTTTCTCTACCATTTTCCTTAATATCCTTCCACGGTTAACCCATACTAATATATAACTGCGTAACGCGAAAATGTGTCTGTCTGTTTGCTGCTTGATCACGGCTAAGCCACTGGACAAATCGCTATGAAATTTGGCATGGAAATAGTTCAGATGTCCAGGATTAATATATGCTGACTTTTATTTTAAACGAACGTAATAAGAGAGATAGAAATTATTTTTGACCATAAATGTCGATAAAAAAGAGCTATATTCGCATACGCTGCCTAAACGGTTAAATATAAGTGACAACTATGAATGGCAATATTGTTTACCGCAAAGAGTTCTACAGAAAAAGTCCGCGACAGCATATGTTTATATACAAAAATTAACCTAAATTGTCGATATAACTTTATTAAAAATAGAAGTGTTAAAATACTTCAACTTAAGGGAGTAATTTAGAAAGGAAAAAATCAATTAAATCAAATTTTCTGAGTTATTTGTTTTGTGCATTTATGAAAGATATAAAACGTCTTTAAATAGTAAAAGTTCGACGAACAGTTTAGATTAGACAAAAATTGTAATGAAATAGTGTCTCAGAAGCAAAAAAATTCGACCGACGCGGTTCCCGCGAGATGGTGTATACAGTCAAGTTTTTGTATTAAATTTGTGTTATTATGAATTTGTAAAATTA
>NNCF01127771.1:828809-843113 GCA_002313205.1 Laupala kohalensis | reverse complement strand
AATGTGTATTTAGTTCCGTGGTAACAACATTAATTTAAACTGGAGAAAATAAACAGCATAATCCATGTTCTATTTCCTCGAGTCAGGCTACCGGCATCGCCGTTAAGGATCAGATATTTTAAGGAAAAACATTAATTTTATAAAACTTGAAAATTATTAACCTCAAAATGTCATCATTTCGACTCTATTGCTCTGAAACTGGGAAAGGTTATTTTTACATACACGGAACTATTCCAATATTTCTACTTAGAAAACGAAACTAAATAAAAATAAATTGTTATTCAAAACACAGAATCTTATACCTTGTTCAAATTTATGGAATTCTTATTAAAAATATAAAGACATTTTGTAATACTTACACCAAACCCATAGTCTTCCATGAACTGCCGTCTGATTTGTAATGTGTGTGTAGTTCTCGTGGTAACAACAATTCTTCTGACTAGAGGAAAAACAGTATAAACCATATTATATTTCCTCGATTCAGACTACAGGAATTACCCATAATGATCAGATATTTTCAAAGTAAACAATAATATATTAAAATTTGAAATTTATTACGTTAAAATGTCACCATTTCGTCCTCATCTCCTCAGAAACTGAGAAGGATTTTTTAAATACACAAAACTATTCTAATTTTTTAAATTAGAAAACGATACTAGAGAAAATTAAATATATAGTCAAACCATAAAAACCATAACGTTGTTGAAATTTATACAATTCTTTTTTTAAAAACATTTGGATTTCTGCAATACTTACGACAAAACCATTTTCTTCAAAGAACTGCCGTCAGATTTAAATGTGTATGTAGTTCTCGAGGTAACAACAATTATTCTGCCTGGAGGAAAAAACACCACATTCCAGGTTATATTTCCTCGTTTCAGACTACCGGAGACACCGGTAAGGATCAGATATTTTCAAGGACAATTTTAATATTTAAAAAAATTTAATTACACACAACTTTTCTAAGTTGAAAAACTTAGAAAAGTAATCTAAGAAAAATGAAATATATAGGAAAAACACAAAAACCAAAACCTACTTAAAATTTATACAAAACGTATTTAAAAATTATATAGGCTTTTGGTAATACTTATGACAAAACCATAGTCTTCTATGAAATACCGTTTGATTTGTATAAGTATGTAGTTCCCGTCGTAACAACGATAATTCTGACTGGAGAAAATATACAGCTTAATCTATGTTATATTTCCTCGAGTCAGTCTACCGGCATCACCGTCAAAGATCAGATATTTTGAAGGAAAGCTTAAATAAATATTGGAAAAGTAATCATCTCAAAAAGTCATCATTTCGTCTTTATTGCCTCTGAAACTAAGAAAGAAATTTTTAAATACACGCTATTATTCTAATATTTCTACTTAGAAAATGAAACTAAAAAAACATAAATCGTTACTATAAAAACCACAGAATCATATACCTTGTTAAAATTTATGCAATTCGTATTAATAATTATAGATATTTTGTAATACTTACGACAAAACCATAATCTTCCATGAACTGCCGTTTGATATGTATGTGTATGTAGTTCTCGTGGTAACAACGATATATCAAACTGAAGGAAATAAGCAGCTTAATCTATGTTATATTTCCTACAGTCTGACTACCGGCATCACCCTTAATGATCAGATATTTTCAAATAAAAAATATAATTTTATTATCAAATTTTATAGAATCATTAACGTCAAAATGTCAACATTTCGTCTATATTACTCTAAAACTGAAAAAAAAAATTAAATACACGCTACTATTCTCATATTTCAACATAGAAAACGAAACTAAAAAGATAAATATATATATACCAACCACAGAAACAATTACCTTCTTAAAATTTGTACAATTCTTCTTTAAAAAGTATATAGACATTTTGAAATACTTACGACCATAACATAGACTCTAAAAAACTCCCGATTTATTTAAATGTGTATGTAGTTCTCGTCGTAACTACATTAATTCTGACTGAAAAAAAACAGCTTAATCCATGTTTATACTTCTGCGAGTCACGCTACCGGCATCACCGTTCAGGATCAGATATTTTGAAGAAAAACATTATTATTATAATACTGGAAATTTATTAACCTCAAAATGTCATCATTTCGACTCTATTGCCTCTGAAACTGGGAAAGGTTATTTTTACATACACGGAACTATTCCAATATTTCTACTTAGAAAACGAGACTAAATAAAATAAATTGTTATTCAAAACACAGAATCTTATACCTTGTTAAAATTTATGGAATTCTTATTAAAAATATAAAGACATTTTGTAATACTTAAACTAAATCCATAGTCTTCCATGAACAGCCGTCTGATTTGTAATGTGAGTGTAGTTCTCGTGGTAACAACAATTAATCTGACTAGAGGAAAAACAGTATAAACCATATTATATTTCCTCGATGCAGACTACAGGAATCACCCATAATGATCAGATTTTTTCAAAGTAAACATTCATATATTAAAATTTGAAATTTATTAACGTTAAAATGTCACCATTTCGTCCTCATCTACTCAGAAACTGAGAAGAATTTTTTAAATACACAAAACTATTCTAATTTTTTAACTTAGAAAATGGTACTAGAAAAAATTAATAAATTAAGTCAAACCACAATATCATAACCTTGTTGAAATTTAAACAATTCTTTTTTTAAAAACATAAGACATTCTGCAATACATACGACAAAAAAATTTTCTTCAAAGAACTGCCGTCAGATTTAAATGTGTATGTAGGTCTCGAGGTAGCAAATATTATTCTGACTGGAGGAAAAAACAACACAATCAGGTTATATTTCCTCGATTCAGACTACCGGAGACACCGTTAAGGATCAGATATTTTCAAGGAAACATTAATAATAAAAAATTTAAAAATTATTTACCTCAAAAATTCTACTATTCGTATTTATTGCGTCGGAATCTGTAAAGAAGTTTTTAAACACACACAACTATTCTAAGTTGAAAAACTTAGAAAATGAATCTAAGAAAAATGAAATATATAGAAAAAACCCAAAAACAAATACCTACTTAAAGTTTATACAAAACGTATTTAAAAATTATATAGGCTTTTTGTAATACTTATGAAGAAACCATAGTCTTCTATGAAGTACAGCTTGATTCGTATGTGTATGTAGTTCCCGTGGTAACAACAATAATTCTGACTGGAGAAAATATACAGCTTAATCCATGTTATATTTCCTCGAGTCAGTCTACCGGCATCACCGTCAAAGATCAGATATTTTGAAGGAAAGCGTAAATAAATATTGAAAAAGTAATCATCTCAAAAATTCATCATTTCGTCTGTATAGCCTCTGAAACTAAGAAAGAAGTTTTTAAATACACGCAACTATTCTAATATTTCTACTGAGAAAATGAAACTAAAAAACATTAATCGTTACTATAAAAACCACAGAATCATATACCTTGTTAAAACTTATGCTATTCTTATTAATAATTATAGATATTTAGTAATACTTACGACAAAACCGTAATCTTCCATGAACTGCCGTTTGATATGTATGTGTATGTAGTTCTCGTGGTAACAACGATATATCAAACTGAAGGAAATAAGCAGCTTAATCCATGTTATATTTCCTACAGTCTGACTACCGGCATCACCGATAATGATCAGATATTTTAAAAGTATACAAAATTTATTATCAATTTTTATAGATATATTAACCTCAAAATGTCAACATTTCGTCTATATCACTCTGAAACTGAAAATAGAATTTTTTAAATACACGCTACTATTTTCATATTTCAACATAGAAAACGAAACTAAAAAAGATAAATATCTATATTCCAACCACAGAAACAATTACCTTGTTAAAATTTATACAATTCTTATTTAAATGACACTAGAAAAAATTAAATCAATAGTCAAAAAACAGACACAATTACCTTAGTGAAATTTATACAATTCGTATTTAAAACGTATATAGACATTTTGTAATACTTACGACAAAAACATAGTCTCCAAAGAACTGCCGTCTGATTTGAATGTGTATGTAGTTCCCGTCTAACTACGATAATTCTGACTGGAAAAAATACAGCTTAATCCATGTTCATACTTCCTCGAGTCACGCTACCGGCATCAACGTTAAGGATCAGATATTTTGAGTAAAAACATTAATATTATAAAAACTTAAAATTATTAACCACAAAATGTCATCATTTCGTTTTTAACACCTCTGAAATTGAGAACGACTTTTCTATATAGACACAATTATTTTAATTTTTCAACCAAGAAAATGATATTAGAAAAAAATAAATCAATAGTCAAACCATAGAATCAATTACCGTGGTAAAATTTATACAATTCTTATTTATAAATATATAGACATTTTGTAATACTTACGACAAAACCATAGTCTTGAGAGATCTGCCGTCAGATTTGAATGTATATGTCGCTTTGGTAGTAGCAACGATAATTTTATCAGGAGAAAATATAATATATGTTATATTTCCTGGAGTTAGTCTAGCGGCATCACCGTCAAAGATCAGTTATTTCGAAGGAAAGCTTGAATTAATGTTATAGAATTGGAAATGTAATCAACACAAAATATCATCATTCATCTATATCGCCTCTGAAAATGGAAGAAAGATGTTTTCAAATACACACAATTATTCTGATATATCAACTTAGAAAACTAAACTGTAAAAAAATAATTTTTTTCCGTCTAATTTCAGAATCAATTACATAGTTGAAATTTATACAATTATTAATAAAAAATATATAGACATTTTGTAATACAAAACCATAGTGTTCAAAGAACTGCTGTTTTGTAAGTGTATGTAGTTTTCGGGTAACAACGATAATCGTTACTGGAGGAAATAAAGAGCTTAATCCATATTATATTTCCTTGAGTCAGGTTATTTTGTAATACTTACGACAAAACCATATTCAACAAACTACTGCCGTCAGATTTGTTTGTGTATGTAATTTTTGTGGTAACAACGATAATTTGACTGGAGAAAATATGCAGCTTAATCCATGTTATATTTCCTCGATTCAGACTACCGGCAACACTGTTAAGGATCAGATATTTTTAAGAAAAACATTAATATTATAAAATTTGAAAATTATGAACCTCAAAATGTCATCATTTCGTCCTTATCGCAACTAAGTATGATTTTTTAAATACACACAACTATTCTAATTTCTTAACTTAGAAAATAATACTAGGGAAAATTAAATAAATAGTCAAACCACAGAAACAATAACCTTGTTGAAATTTTTACAATTCTTATTTTAAAAATATTAAGACATTCTGTTTTTCTTTCGATAAAACCATAGTCATTAAACAACTGCCGTCATATTTGTTTGTGTATGTAGTTCTCGTGGTTACAACGATAATTCCGACTGGAAAAAATAAACATCTTATTCCACGGTATATTTCCTGGAGTCAGACTACAGGTATCACCGTCAAGAATTATATATTTTTAAGGACAGCTTAAATTAATATTATAAAATTGGAAAAGTAATCAAATCAAAATTTTATCATTTCATCTTTATCGCCTCTAAAAATGGAGAAAAGATTATTTCAAATACACACAATTATTTTTATATTTCAACTTATAAAACGAAACGAAAAAAAAAAAGATATTTGTAATACTTACGGTAAAATTTTGTAATAATTACGGTGAAACCATAGTCTTAAAACAACTGCTGTCGGATTTGTTTGTGTAGGTAGTTTAACAACGATAGTTTAACAACCTAGTAACAACGATAATTGTGACTGCAGAAAATAAACAGCGGAATCGATGTTATATTTCCTCGAGTCAGACTACCGGCATTACCGTCAAGGATCATATATTATAAAGAAAAACTTAAATTAATATCATTAAATTTTAGAATTTATAACCTGAAAAGTCAGCATTTCTTCTATATCGCCTCTGGAACTGAGGAAAGCATTTTGATATTTGAACTGAGAAAATAAACTACAAATATTAAATATTTATTCACGCAAATTAAGCAACTATTACATTTTAATTTTTTGAATTTCTATTAAAAGGAAATACTAGATATTTGGTATTACTAACGAGAATATAGTCCTGAATGCAAGATGTGGGATTTGTACGTGTACGAAGTGCTTAGGGGATCTGAAATATATCTGACTGGAATGAAAAGCGCAAGAGTTATGTTTTCTCTCGACGAATTAACGTCAACACTGTCGAGGATCAGATACTTTAAAGAAAAACTTCCATTCATATCATAAAGTTTCTAAATTTAGAACCATAAGAGAGTCATCATTTATTTGTTGTCCAGGAATATAGAGAAAAGCATTTATTAATCAATTACACACAATTGTTATAGGATTTCAACTTGAATAAACGAAACTACATAAACCAAATTTGTTAAACCAATCAATCAACTGATAATTTTATTTTATTTAGTTATTATTAAAAAATAATAATTGATCTTTTGTAATACGACAAAACTATAGTCTTTCAACACCAGTCGGATATGTACGTTTATGTGTTGCTAGTGGTATAAACGATTATTCGACTCAATAAAAAAAGCAAGACAATTCACGTTATGTTTTCTTGAATCAGACTACGGACATGACAGTCATGGATAAGATTTGGTAGAGAATAACTTACATTCTTATTATAAAATTCTAATTTTTTATACACAAAATAGTCATAATTTTTTATATATCGCCCATGAAATCGAGAATTACATTTATTAAAAAAATGCAACTATTATATATAAACTTGAATGAACTAACTTATTAAAAATAAATATTTAATAATACAAATTAAACAGCTATTAGATCTAAACCTATTTAATGATTAGTATTAGCAAATAATTCTTTTATACTTACGACAAAACAATTGTCTTGAAACATGAGCCTGCGGCTTTGTTCGTGTAAGTGGTACCAGTGGTAACAACGAAAATTGTGACTCCATACAGAAACATTTACTAATAAAATACTACATATAAAATTTTTGATTTGTCAATTTTAATAAACAAAAGAGCAATAAATGTTCAGTAATACCGGTTATACTCTTCTTGATTTACCTGTAAATACATTCGATTACAGGAATGTGCAAATAATGGAAATTTGGTAACACTTAGGAATAAAACCATTGTTTTCTAACAGTAGCCCTTGAATTTTATGAGCATTTGGTACAAGTGGTAACATCGCTAATGCTGTGTTTAGAAGCTAAAATATTCCCATCCATGTTTTTTCTCAACTCAGATTTCCGTAATCACCAACAAGTAACTAGCCTTTTTATAAAATATTTCACGTTAACATTGTAATGTCCACTTATTTAGAGCAAAAAAAATCGTCTTTGCTGATTTACCTCCCATGAAGTCGAGAAAAGCATTTAATAATGTCGTGGGTTCTTGCGTTACATCGGCTCCAGCGAGCGGTCTGGGCCAGCAAGAAACGACATATAATATGGTTGGACGGAGAGGAGGGGGGCGGGGTCAGTCTCACAGTGAAACGCCATTCGTAGGTAATACGCGTATAATACTCACTGATTACGAGGTTTGAAGGCAGACGGTATCGGCGTCGTTGTGAGTGGTTCTAGAGCGGACGCTCATGACGTAGCCAGCTCGGTGGTCATGGCAGCGGTTCTCTGGTGGTTGGCCGGACAGGGCCACAGAGCGGCGTACGGTGACGTCGTGGTGGCGGCGGTGCGCCCGTCGAGACTCGACCGAGCCGTTGCGGCTGGATGAGCCGGACGGACGAGCGTCAGTGAGACGGCAAAATGAGAGTGAACGTGTCTTCCTACGAGACTTATATTCTATCTAGTCCGCGTCACGGTCCCCTACTAAACTCGATACCACCTGCCAACGTATCTCACCTCAATCCGAAAGTGCATATGTGAGCTTCACAACAATAACAAAATATCAGTAATATGATGTATCAATTCTAATAGAGAAAAGAGTAATATAAATTAAGCTATACAAGTAAATCTGTTCTAAATAGTAACACGAAATATATTCTTACAGAGCAAATAATAGAAAGTAGGTATAAATTACATATAAAATCATCGTCTTGAACAATAATCCGCGGATTTTGACCAGAATGTAGTGCTAGTGTTAACAAAGATAACTGACTCCAGAAACCGAACAGATGAATCTATGTTTGGTTTTCTCGCTCGGTCAATTTTCTTGTATATTATGTGACAGTGGTTATAGAAACAATACGATACAAGTGAGAAACTATTACGACCATTGTATCTATGGTTGGACATAATTGAATTGTAATCACTTATATTCCAGCATACATCATACAAAACGTTTTGTAGTACATAAAATCTTTAAGTAGTTTTTCGCGTTGTACTAGAACGTAAGATTAATGAAAACACAAACGCCACAAGGGAAAGGCATTACTGCGGAACGCAACCACAATAGAGACCAATTTATTTATTTATTTATTATTTGTCATCCGCCTTTTGGCGAGGTTCAGACCATGAAGCCACCCAACCGTTGGACTTGGGAGAGAGAATTGGGAAAAAGAGATGCTGAGTAGCCAGGGAACGTACGGTACCGAATCGACATTTGTTTGAATTAGTTGAGGAAAAATCCCAGCTGAAAACGTCACCTAGTTCGGCCGAGCAGGGTTTGAACCAACGATCTACCGCAGCGAAATAAAACTAATGGTAAAGTATAAGTTAAGTTATTAACACAATATCAATCACAAGTAAAATGAAATAGTTGAAACAATTGCAAAAGACATTCGGGGCCCTGGAGGTATAAGAAAGCTTATTTTACGCAAAAAGGAATCGACAACGTTAATCTTTCGTTACATGAAGAATGTAATTGTAGAAGACTTTGTAATTACTTTTCAAGAAGTTTTCTTCACTATGCTGACTAGTGAACACCAGTAAACTTCAAAAATACTGTTACCTCTTACAGCATACATTTTTCCCTTAATATCTACAATACAAACAAATTTTAACGAATTACCTGTCATGAAGCGATGGTTGATAAAACACTCGCTCATTCAAGTCCCAGGCAAATGTCAATAAAATCTTCTTTGAAAAATTGAGCGATGTCAGTATGCACGTTGATTAAAAAATACGATATTATGTTTGATCCACGTTCCTGAAAGACTGTTTCCTCACAATGCCATCTAATATCACAATGTTGGTATTCAAACCATCGTAAGTAAATTGCGAAGAGTAGCATAGTAATAACCGCTTCTATGGAAGATGGAGAAAAATTGTAGTGTCCAATAAATATAAAACTCAAACTATTAGGAATAAGAATACAAGAATTTTTAAATTAAAAACAATAAATTAATAAAATTTTGAAAAGAGTAAATTACAAACCCCTGGCTCTATATTGCTTAGTTATTCGTTTGGAAGTCTCATTCATATTTACATGTAGCTAATGAGATCCATCAAAGCTAATAAGCATTATATGACAGCTAAATGCCAAGGTCCACTCCGATGGTTTGATCCGAGAAAGAGGACTGACTTTTATTAGTTGCACATCAAAAAGATTAATAAAGATAGAGCGTTTCGATAGAAATTTACAGAATATTGCAAACTCAAAGAGTAACTTTCGAACTTTAATTACCGCTTAGTAATACTTTAGACGTATCATAAAAATTAGAAAATGAAAGAAAGCCCTCAAAAACCACGGCCATACTAAAGATGAATTCACTTCCTGCGTTCAAAACTACTGCATAAACACCAACAAGATAGGTTATTAGCATAACACATCATCTAAATATGTTCAGTGAAAGTTAAAGTAAATTAAAAGTGTGATGGCTCACATCAATAAAGAATAAATTTCTGCTAATGATAATATTGGCATAACTAAAAAAAAGTAATTCACATACAACAGCATATTTTTATTTTTTTAAAAGAATATTTTATATTTTCAGCAACCATAAACTGACATTCAGATTTTGCAAACTTCAGCTAAATCATGACTGTAAAAATTTACAACTACTGCTGCCTAGGGATAAAATATGCGCAGGAAAAGCATTAGACTCATTTTTAATCAACAAACGCGGATATTTTGAGCCAAAATTGAATCATATTCACACATGTCATAGTAAGGCACAGAAAATTATAGTAATGAACAAAATAGCTAATGAAGTAACAGAAAAATTATTTTCTTCCTCGATGCATGGAAATTTCCTACGCTAACACCAAGTCAAGAGACGGCTGTTTAAAAAAAATACCTTGGGAACTTGAAAACCAATTTTAATCAAAGAATCAAGATATTAAGATGCGGAATGATTGCGCCAACATTCAACATTCACTCACTTTAATGGTTAAGCAGTAACCTTCGGCTTCAGTCCGTCATTTTGTCCTTTCTTCTTGACGGATAACTCGTCCGCTGGTCTACAAATGACGCACCATGCGTCTGGAAGCAGAGAGAATATAACCTCGTGTCTATTTTATCACTTCCGTAAAGACATCACTCGACGAATTTTTAGCTGCAATCATTTTAAATCAAAGCAGAGCAAGTAAAATTTATTGCCAAGAACAAGCATCAACGGTGGAATGGGCAAAATATAACGTTTTTTTTCGAAACTATAACCTTCAGCCCATGCCATCGGTAACACATTAAGAAGAAAACAACAAATGCTCTACTGGTTAAAGCAATTTTAAACATGCATTAGTTTCTCGCATCTACATACACACAAATAAAACGACTTTCCCAAGATTCCAGGTAATAATATGAGAACTTTTTTTTATCGATATCAACACTTTTAATACATTAATGTCTGAAAGTGAGTAATAATGGAGATGACCCACAAATCCAAAATAAAAATTTTCCTAATATTATCGACTATATGAAAACCACAGATGAGAATATCGTTGACAATTGCAGTACAAAAATCTAAAGTAAAATAACGTGTCTCCTCTGAGGGTTTACAAAAGCTTATTTCATACACATTATTCCAAGTAGTACATATATACATGTTAAATGGTTAGTCGAAAAAATAAATTAGAGTGGAAAACGGTTGGCAAGTCATCATTCCCTGATTTCAGTAAAAATTATGGTAGATAGTCTTCTGATAGTTCTCGGAGAGCTCTCTCTATGCTAACAGGAACGATTAGATGACTTCTTGGTGCGAATAATGACACCCAAGCAATGAGTTGAAAAGAAAAACTGAGTCAATCAATAGTTTTCATTCACAATTCACCTCCCCGGCATCACAGTCAAGGAACAGGTATCTGCAATGAGATATACACCAACAAACGAGAGTGAAAGGGATAACGATAAATCAGAATTAAAAGAAAAAGGAGTGAGGGAAATAAGAGAAGCATACGGAAAGGAAATAAGCAAAGACACAGAAAGGGAAAGCTGTACGTATATACTGCAATCGTACGGAATTTGTCTCGTGTCGCTGTTAAAAATACATGTCAATATAAGGAAAACAAAGAAATAAATAGAGGATGTATTTTTATTCTTAATACAATTATTGTTCTGGTTAAAACATTCGTACATGCAGTATGGAACACCCTCTCAATAACTTCAGAAACATAAAAAAATTCTGAAAAAAAGAACATAAAACATTCACATTCACATAATCATATTTATATCATACGGCAAAATACAAGAAAATGCAGTAGAAGAAATGTATTACACAACAATGATTTGCTGAAATACAAAATAAGAACTTTTGGCAAAAGAAATTTTTGTTACTCGTGTACTGCAAATAAAAATAAGTATATTGGAATGAATAATGAAATATTCTCTGTTATTATAGAGAAAAGCTTAAGACCATTAAATGTTTTTTATGAACTAATCTGCAACTCTTCCGGGTCTAGAAATGAAAAAGGGGGTAATGAAATAGATTCTTCTATTTTTTCCACTTTTGAACTTCATTACCTTTCGAAAATAATGAGTTAAATATCTTTGTATATTTAGTATTTCCTTAGCGTCAACTATCTTGTATGACTGACAACTATGACATACGTTAACCCAGTTTTGGTCTCTATTGTACAGTGTGTTATGGGCATACATCCAAGCATTGCAGGCACATCATACACAAGCAATTTGGATTCTTTCGAATTTAATTTTCTTGCCCATTTGCACGTCCATACATTCATAGTCATTGTACGCAGGACATTCATAGTCAATGAAGGGGATGATAGGGAAGTCTACTGAACTTTCCCTTACAGTGCCCGGAATAAAAGAAACAAGTGAACTGCAGGAAGTGATAGCAGATCAGAACAAGATATACATTTTTGAAGGACTGTATTAAGGACAAAAATACATTATATCGCAGACTTAATATAAACTTCCCTGGCAAACAAATGACATTAATATTTGATTTACACCTATGTTGATACGGAACATCTTTAGTATTTATTCAAACACTGTCGGTACAATGTAACTCTTCTCATTAAGCTGACCGATAATCGGCGTAAATGATCACAATGATGAAAAACAAAACAGGGTAGACAATATAAACGTTTGTAATTCACATCGAAAACATGCTATATATAGTATAGCCCTTTTAGGACTGAGAAAATTAAAGAAAAAACATAGTATTTCACGAATGACTGAAGATCAGGAAGCGCACGGACAACTAAATAATTATTGTAGGTGCTCCAACGCATTCATACGTCTCAAATAAAAGAGATAGAGATACACAAGCAAATATGATAAGATAATCTTTTTTTAACAAATTATTAGTATATCATGATCAAGGCACATTAGAACATTCAATATAAGCACAAGAAATCGCATTAGCAATATTATTCCCTTAAAATAAACACCACAAGATAAACTCTTTGGTCGACTGCGCGACATAGAATGGAAAGGAATTGAATGAAGTTTTCCATACCTGCATACCAAGGAAGACTCGAAGAGAATGCTAACTACGAAACTTTGCGTGTACATGCTCGAACTTTTTAATTTGTCGGTAAAATAAAAAATTAATAGGAAAATTAAAGAAAATCATATATACCTCTAAATTAAAAACATAAAAATTTCTTCGGGCTCACACAACCCCAACCATTGTTTTCTAGTACGAAGAAATGGCTCACAAGAGAAGGTGACCAGCCAGAAGTACGCAGGTTGTTACAGTTACATGCGTACATCTTGTTGGTCAGATCCTCCAATGAAAAAACAAGACGATATAGAATTTCTATTTTTTTCTCTTCCATTTTATAAAATATTGCTGCTGCAATGAATGTGTCCTGGATGCGAATGGTCACAACGATCGAACTGAGTTGAGAAAGCGAACTCGGTCACTACGAAGTTTGCCTCGGTAACTTAGTTCAACAGTATCACCGTCGATGATCAGCCTAAATACACAAATGTTACAAAACAAAGAGGGAAATGCAAAGCACAACAATAACCTTCATTTTATACGTAATATTGAATGTAAGTAATCAAAATTTAAAAATATATATTATTGTTTCGAATTTATTTGTGTAAAATAAAATAATTGTTGCAATTTCCTTGAGACAAAAGAGACAAAGTAGAATGGATTTTGTAACTAAAAAATAACCAGGTGATACACAGCTGTAGCCGTTTTGTATGAAAGAAAAGCAACTGTTCTTTCTTCCAAAAAAGAAGTACCAACGTTCCGCGTTTACATTCAAACAAATAAACGACTTTCCGAAGATTCCTGGTAATAATCTATGAACCTTTTTTTTTATTGATATCAACCTTTCTTAATACAGCAACAAAAGCTGTGAATACCGTAACAAAATTTCACCAATGTGGTATATGAAAGCTGAAGGTAGAAAGTTAACTGACTCCTCTTGAAAGTCTCATCGCGTTTGAAAATCGAAATTTGATGCATACTTATAGGAGTGACATAATTATTTGTATAAGAATGAATAAAATGTCAACGTTCCGAGCTTTCGGCAAACGTTTTATTAGACATTCTAATAATTCTTTTCGAAGAGCTATCGCCGTGTAAACAGGAGCGATCACACGACTCATTGGGGCAAATAGTGACATCAAAGTACATGTATTCTTCGAATTAAAAATATAGAAACAATACCAAATTCATCCTAACACAAATACGTTAGCTTTGCTTTCTACTACGTAAAAATGGATCGGAAGAGAAATTGACCAGCCCGACGTACGCAGGATATTACAGAAACATACGTACATCACGGTACTCAACTGCAAAAATGACAATACTGAGGAATTAAGATTGCTATCAACCTCGTTTTGTATAATATTATTGCTGGAACGTTATTAGTCGACCTGTAGATATTAGATGCGAGTCGTGACAACAATCACACTGTGGTAAGGTGCCAAATGAAGTCGCAAGGCTCTTTGCTTAAAAAATGCGAGGATGACAATAATTTATATTGTATCCATAATACTGAGAGTAAAAACAATAATTT
>NNCF01127771.1:672122-823668 GCA_002313205.1 Laupala kohalensis | reverse complement strand
ATTGTAGATCGAATATTTTGGCGTCCAAAAAAATATGTTCTTAGTACAAGAGGAATCCTCTCACTTTGACGCAAGTTTTCATCTACTATATGGCATCATGAGAATTCCACTCACTATGAGATTATTTTCATCTCGTGTGAGAGGATTCTTCTCGTGAAGAAAATTTGTTCGGCAAAAATAAGGAAGTGGCGTGGCTCAATCCGGAGTGCCTAGGCTGGCGTCACACGAACAGTGAAAGTGTGGCAGTGTCGGAGGACATTGAACCTGTGTTTTTGAGAGGGCACACAGATAACAGATCCTCGTCTGTTTTTTTAACTCACAGTATTACGCATGCGCAGACTGAACCACGGTGCATACGCAGAGGAGACAGCGAGGGTATGCCTTTCTAAGGCTATCCCCTCAGTGTAGATTTCGATAATGTTCTGAACACAACTTGAGAATAAAAAATTGTTAAAAGTACCCCATTAATTCAATTCTTCATTATTAGTATTTAAATTTTTATTCGCATTGTAATAGTTGCTCGCCCAACAAAATTTTAACTCATCCATTATACCAAACAAAACTCTAGACATTTATACATGCAAGGTATCTTCAGTTAAATTGACTAGTGAAACGAAAAAATCTAAAATAGGTCTACAATTACAAAAATCTAATACACTTTAAGAAACTGATTATACTACAATAAAAAAGTGCGTATTTTATAATGTAAATTTTCGTCTATTAATTTTCTCTACAATTATTCTGCATTTTCAAAATCTGGAATCAATGCCTCAGCAATCTCCAACCACGATGAATATAGTTTTGATTTATTCTTGTCGTTGGAAATATCCCACAAAGTGGACGATTTTGAATTTCGTTGATCAACATTTAGCTCTCAATATGAAATTTTCGTACAATTTTCACTGAAATATTTCAACTCATTTAACTCTCCAAGTGAAGAAAACTATCCACTCTAGAATGTTAACTGTGTTGCTATTGACTGGTTTTTCCCTTGTGACCCGGAGTGCAATGCCTGCTTCCTGGAGCACGCCTCCCCGAAAGAGTATTTCACTGTAATCCAGTTGAGTAGACGGCTGCAGGGTTGCCTAGTGAGCCAATATTCTGTGTAATTTTTCATTGTGAATCAACAATCGATTTTAAAATATTGTAACGTACTTAAATGTCAATATATGCTAGAAATTCCAAAATAATTCAATTGATTAAAAAACGTGATTTAGATTTTAATTATAAATATGTTTTAATTTTAAATTACGATGTAGAAACTTTTTAATATATTGATCAAACATAATAATAGGATGAATTCTGAAGTACGTAAACAATACTCCAAAGAAATGTTCTTCTCAACGTAGGTCCTATTGTGCTGAAATCGCTAAGCGCGTCTCACTCGCAGCTTGGACGGCACTCTTTTAAATTCTATAATATTTTTGCTATGGCATATTATGAACCATAAGTTAGCGAAAAACGTCCTTACAACTTTAACCGTGCTGCGGGTCATATTATGCCAACAAAATTTGCCTCGGGCCAAAAGAAAAAAAAGACACTAACATGTGGGTACTTGTTCTGAGGAATAACTGTATCTACTGATTAAAATAACGTCAAACAATAAATAGTATTAGTGTACTAATAACAATAAATAGGTGTTAGTGTATTAGAAAAACAAAACACATACTTAAAAAACAAACGCATACTAAAGAACAAAATAATATCAAGAACTTAATGAGAAACACTGCAATTTTTTTTCTTTTACAAGTTTATCATATTCAGGAGTCATATTTGACGTTGCTGTTTTCAAAATGTCTTCCAAATGATTGTCAGTCAAGCATGAGCGTTGCTTATTTTTCTTGAGATTCATAATAGAGAAAGTTTGTTCACATATGTATGTCGTTCCAGACATACTGAAAGTTTGCAGGGCAACTTCAATAAGGTTTTTTTATATTCTTGGCGATCAAGATTCTTATAAAACTCTTGTAAACTGGATTCTCTGTTATTGTTTTTGTAAATACTTGAACATTGTAGTTCAATAATTTCCATTTACAAATTAATTGACACATCTTCTGGATTAATGGAAAATGGATCTTCAATTAACTTTAATTGAATTTTTTCTTCCTTTGTTGAAGAAAATCTTTCATAAAATTCTGCTATTAAAACGTTGATTTTATTTGGATATTTTTTTCCCAGTATAGTGTGCTTTATCTTAGAAATATACTGAGCACAATTGGAACAGTGGCTAAATTCACCTTTCAGTAGTTGATTTTTGAGAAGTTTCAATTTTATCTTGAAAGCCTTCACTGCTGCAAACATTTCAAATATGTTTATGTTTTCCCTGAAATTGAACATTAAGGTCATTTAAATATGTCAATACATCACAAAAAAGAAGATATCATAAATCCAGGACACGTCTTTAAGCTCGAGAAATTTTTTTTTATTTTCTAGGAATTTTATTATTTCCTCCTTCAACGAAAGAAAACGGTGATGCACTCTTCCACGACCTAACCACCTCACTTCTGCTCATGATATAATACGACGCTCTAATCTGCATCTATTTCTTCAAAAAAAACTCGAAAGGTTCTATGTTTCTGTGATGTAGCTCTGATATAATTGACAATGTTAACCACAACTGATATTACATGTTCTAATTGCAATACTTTGCTACACAAAACCTGCAGGTGTATAACACAGTGATATTTAATTATTTGTCTTCCACTAGATTTTTCAAGAAGTGCAACTGCTCCATTATTAATTCCAGTCACATTCCTAGCACCGTCAGTACAAATAGCCACTAAGTTCGTAAAATCCAAACCCAACTTATCTTTCAAATACTTCATCACCTCAGAGGATATATCTTTCCCTGTTGTGCTATTTGATACAGAACACAATCCAGCGAGTTTTTCAGTAATATCAAAGTTTTGGTCAACACCTCTAATGAAAATAAGAAGTAGAGCAGTATCTTTTAAATCCGTGCTTTCATCAATAGCTAGTGAATAAAACGGAATTAATGAGCTTTCTGTATGAATTGGTCTCGGAGATTGGAGGAAATATCAGTTACTCGTCTTTGTACTGTCATTCGTGACAAACTGACATTCTGAAATATCTCCTTTTCTTCAGGAAACAACCCAGACACACCAAACAACATGCATTTCTTTACAAAATCCCCTTCGATGAAGGATTTTCCTGCACTAGCAATTTCCTTTGACATCTGAAAGCTTACTTTAGTAGCTATCTCAGCCTCACTGTTTTTTTCTTGCTGTTCTCCACAAAGAATTTTCGATAAATTTGCTGCTTTAATTGTTTTTCACTTTGATCCATCTTTGCAAAACTAGGATGTTTCGATTCACAATGCCTTCGAAGATTATATTCCTTCGGTACAGCTATCGTATCATGACATACCAAAAACATTATTTGGTCCTTGAAGACGGTTAAAAAAATGTTTGTCCATTCAGAATTGAAATTTTGATGCTGTCAATTTTTCGCTTTTTGTTTGCAATCATGGAGCAGATAGCTGTTGAATATTGAAAATATTGCAACCTCTAATTCTAATAATAATCACATTAATCAGAGAACCAATAATGAAAATGCTCCGTCCGAGACGGTGGGGAGCATTCAGGAAATATCCAGACATTAGCTGCCTGTTTTAAAGGGTTGTATAAGTCGTGGTTAAATAGGTGCTGCCACCTATTGGCGTATAATTAAAATTCTTTCTAACAATGTGGTATTCAGTCGGGAATGAAATATATAAATTTTATTTTTCGATTTCTATGAAGACTCGGTGGGTCACAAACTGAGAGCAGGCGGGTGCATCCGGCCCGCGGGTTGTATGTTGTGCAGGCCTGCCATAAGCCTTATGATTTAATATGATGTAGGTAAAATCTCCGAACTCGAAACTTCCTCACACAACTTTTTCAATTCAATTCACCAACTCGTAAAATCACTCACAAAATGTTTAATAAATTACCACTCAGTTGGAAAATGAGTTACAACTTATGTCGCTCTCATAAACGATAGTTAAAAACTATACTGTTAAAATTTAGAAGGGAAATATTCATAAATGACTGAAGAATTGCGAGTTGAACGGGGAAAATATACTAAAAATTAGTTTGCACATTTTCGGCCTCAAAGACATTTTTTACCATGGTCCCCAAATTTTATACAAAAACATTTTCATGTTCACATTCAGCACCCTTGAAATCATAAAATCCGTGACTATTTCCCCAGTTACTACGACCATGATTTTTTATTCCCAGTTCCCACCCAAGAAAATGACGTGTGTTTCTAGAAGAATGTCGCAGGCCAGAAAGTGTCGGACGCAAGTCAAGAACTGAACGCACAGTAATATCGTCGGCGCGCCAATCGTGTGCATGAGTCCGTTAGAAGCGTTGTGTTTCTACGACGGACAGTAATGCGTCGTCCGACACTGCGACACTTTTACTGTTCGTGTGACGCCAGCCTTACCATCCCTAAGTCAGTATGCTACTCACTTAGCCACAGGGTTACTCGAGAAAGCAGTGAAAGGTGTAAGCCATTAATTATATTGTGTCTAAAACTTGTGGATGAAATTAAACATTTAGTGCGCAGAATAAAAATGTACCGCACATTTTATGAGGTTTGTTATGAACTATATCTAGAACGCTTGAGATACAGAGTCGTTCAGACTGTGATAAACACTTAACAGGAATTCAGTTATGTAACCATTCGTGAGCACTAATCTTTGTAGACAGGATGCTTTCATCAATTTTACTCAATATTAAGAGCAATAAGTAAGTATTCTCTCGCCATCTTAAAAATTTGGCCTAAACGCGAGATTTTGTTATTTTAAATCTTGACCTACGCTTCAACGGTGCCCACTTGTTTCAAATGACAGTCTGCCGTCACGACTGGAAGAGAGGAAGCAATCTACCCGCCGACGACTCTCACTCGCTATAATCATGTGATTTTTTTTAATTTGACGTGTTATAGTGACGTGATTATTACACGATTTCATCGAGTATATGTATATTTCCACGTCTTCTAAGATGAAAAGTAAATGGTCATATTTTGAGATAAAATTTCCTCTCACTGTAAGAAAATTAATCTTACTCAGAGATAAAATTGTGAGATGATCGAATGAAAGAAATTATAGAGGAATGTGAGGTGATTTTTTTCAGTGTGGGAAATGCAAAATAATTATTACAATTTCTTTGTGACAAAACGAACGAAATCAAAATGATTTTGCAACTTGATTAATCACAAGAATATACACAGCTGTCAGCAGTTTATTTCCAAATAATACAAGTGTTCTTTCTTCCGAAAGAGAAGTAACAACGTTGGAGAGGATAGGAGTAGAGTGCTGTTTACGTCTTCTAAACTTTCCACTAAAATCCTTGCCATCGGCGACACGTAAAGGAGATAACAACACAGAGCTCTGCACAAAAGTGGGGAGATTAAAGAAAAAGAGACCACAAATTCAATCACGCATTAGATTCTCCCATTTGCATTTACACAAATAAATCGTCTCTCCGAAGATTACAGGTATTAATCTATTAATCTCTTTTTAATCGACATCAAACTTTTTAAATACATGAATATCTGAAAGCGAGTAATAATGGAGAGAACACACAAAGAAAAAATATTCATTTTCGTAACCTTATGGAAACCACAGCTAAGAATATCGTTGACAATTGTAATAAATAAATTCTAAAATAAAATAACGTGTCTTTATTGTAACGACCTATAGGGATTATAGAAGCCTATTTCATACACATTACTCCGAGTGGTATATATACTTGTTAAACTGTTGGTCAAAAAGTTAAATAAAAGTGGAAAACGATTGGCAAGTCATTTTTCCCTGATTTCAGTAAAAATTATAGTAGATAGTCTTCTGATATTTCTCAGAGAGCTCTCTCTATGCTAACAGAAACGATTAGACGACTTCTTAATGCGAATAATGACACCCAAGTGATGAGTTGAAAAGAAAAAATTGAGTCAATCAAGAGTTTTATTTCACAACTCACCTCCCCTGCATCAGAGTAAATAAACATGTATATGCAAAGAGATCAATTTGAAATTTCTATTCACAGATTGTCTTCTGATTAAATTATGTAAACTGATTAAGCGATTATAAATTATACACAATTATTTTCACTCAACTTCACATTATTAACATTTATTGTAATTTTACCGACGTTTCGACGCTGTTTAGCATTATCATTAGACCAGATTGTCTATAATTATTAACCGCATAAGTAGTTCACAAAATATGTAAAGATAGATAAGAAAAATAAATACGAGTAAAACGTATAGCAATAAGTGCGAAATAAAAGAAAAAAAAGAGAGGGAAATAACAGAAAAATACCGAAGGGAAATAAGCAAAGACGCAGAAAGGAAAAGCTTCACGTAGATAATACAATCGTACAGAATTCGTCATAAGCATCGCTTTTAAAATACATGTTTATAAAAAAATATAAGGAAAGAAATAAAGAAGTTTGTTTATTATTTATAAAATTATTTTTCTTTTAAAAAATTCCCCCAAACAGTATGATACACTCACTTATTAATTTTAACGTTAATATAATAAAAAAATTAAAATCTTCACATTCATTTTTTCACATTATCACATTTATACCAAATAAACCACTTACAAGAAAATGCAGTAGAAGAAATGTATTTATCGAAAGGGTTGCTGAAATACACAATAGAGACTTGTTTTCTACTACTGTTAAAATGGCTGACAAGAGGAAGTGACCAGCAAGAAGAACGCAGGTTTTTACAGTTACATGCGTACATCTTGTTGGTCAGTGCCTCAAATGAGAAAACGGATGTGATACAATTTGTATTACTGTATTCTCGTATTTAATACACTCTTGTTAGTGGTATAAATACATTTCAAACGAATGGTCGAAAAATATAAGAGAGAAAAACGAATGAGACAGCATCGTTCCGCTATTTCCGTAAAACGTATGGTAGACACTCTTCTGATACTTCTCGGAGAACTCTCACTATGCTAACAGAAACGATCGGATTACTTCCTGGTGCAAAGAATGACACCGAAGCGATGAGTTGAAAAGAAAATCTGAATCATTTAACAGTTTCCATTCACAACTCACCTCCCCGGAATCACCATCAAGGAACATCCATCCGAAAAGAAAAACACAGAAACCAAAAAGTGGGAAAATTATGACGATAAGTCAAAAGTAAATTATAGAAAGAGGGGAAGAAAAGACATATACGGAAGAAAAAACACAAAGAGTGGATGCTCATACATACTACAAACGTCCGGAATATGGCAAAGGCGTCGCCGTTTAATATATATGAATATAAAGAAGACAAAGAAAGAAAATAAGGAGTTATTTGTATTCTTGATACATTAATTGTTTGGGTTAAAAACTCCGACAAGCAGTGTGGCTCACGGTCTCATTAACTTCAAAAACGTTATAAATTCTTAAAAAATAACATAAAACATTCACATTTGTATCATATGATAAAATACAAGAAAATACAGAACAAAAAAATGTATTTAACGACTAAGACGTTTAATAAAAGATAAGCAATTTTCCAAAAGAAATATTGTTACTCGTGTACTGCAAATAAAAACACGTACTTTGTGCACTGAACAGTTGTCTTTTATTATTAAAAGAAAACCTTAAAACTATTAAGTATTTTTTGGATTTTACATGCAACTTTTCCGGATCTAGAAAATAAAAACTGAGAGGATGAAATACATACATTTATTTTTACACTTTAGAACTTTATTACCTTACGAAAACAATCAGATAAATATCTTTATATCTATTTAGACTTCCTTAGCGACCACGGTATTTTGGGTCGGAATGCAGTGAGGTTCCTTATCCAAGATTTCGTCTCCATTGTTCTGGGTGTTATAGGTATTCATCAAAGCATTACAGGCACTTCGTACACAAGCAATTTGGATTCTTTCTAAGTTAACCTTCAATCATTTTTGCACGTCATTGAATGCAGAACACTCAAAGTCAATGAAGGGGAAGATAGGACCGTCCACTGAAGTGTTCCTTACAGAGCGCAGAATAAGAGAAACACAAGAATTGCAGGAAGTGTTGGCAGACAAGAGCATNGGTTAAAAACTCCGACAAGCAGTGTGGCTCACGGTCTCATTAACTTCAAAAACGTTATAAATTCTTAAAAAATAACATAAAACATTCATATTTGTATCATATGAAAAAATACAAGAAAATACAGAACAGNATACAGAACAAAAAAATGTATTTAACGACTAAGACGTTTAATAAAAGATAAGCAATTTTCCAAAAGAAATATTGTTACTCGTGTACTGCAAATAAAAACACGTACTTTGTGCACTGAACAGTTGTCTTTTATTATTAAAAGAAAACCTTAAAACTATTAAGTATTTTTTGGATTTTACATGCAACTTTTCCGGATCTAGAAAATAAAAACTGAGAGGATGAAATACATACATTTATTTTTACACTTTAGAACTTTATTACCTTACGAAAACAATCAGATAAATATCTTTATATCTATTTAGACTTCCTTAGCGACCACGGTATTTTGGGTCGGAATGCAGTGAGGTTCCTTATCCAAGATTTCGTCTCCATTGTTCTGGGTGTTATAGGTATTCATCAAAGCATTACAGGCACTTCGTACACAAGCAATTTGGATTCTTTCTAATTTAACCTTCAATCATTTTTGCACGTCATTGAATGCAGAACACTCAAAGTCAATGAAGGGGAAGATAGGACCGTCCACTGAAGTGTCCCTTACAGAGCGCAGAATAAGAGAAACACAAGAATTGCAGGAAGTGTTGGCAGACAAGAGCACGTTATGCATTTTTGCTGTTACCTACTAACACATTGTACTTCCTTCCGGAGAGTTTATAAATCGTGTTACGTGTGTACTTGAATTTAAATAAAAGAGGAAGGGAATTATTTTCTTATTTAAAATACTGCTTATAATAAGCTTACATTTTTACAAATTTTCTGTGTTTTCAATTAATGTTCAAAATTGAGGACATGACACTTCTAAAAAAAAGCACATATATGTAACAAACAAGTTCACTATTTCTTGGGGGCAACCAAAAAGAAGTATCATATTACTTAAACCATCAAGATAGGTAGATGACAATAATTGCTCCGACAAACAATGCTCACTCAATAAAATGACAAATTAAAAAGTAGCCTTCCGCTTTACGTGTCCACGTTGTCTCAACTTCTCGTCGGCTAACGCTCGTTCGAGTAATGCAGCAGTTGTTCGACAAATGACGCAAAATGCTTCTGCAAGCAAAGAAAATATAACTTCATGTCTACTATACCATTTCGACAAAGACATCACTGGTCAATATATAGCCGCAAGCAATTGTAATTTCAAGCAAAGCAAGTGTAATTTCTTCCGGACTAAATGTATCAACGGTTGAACAGATAAGAATAGAACGTATTTTTTCTAAACGTTTTACTCACATCCATTCCATCGGCAATACAGAAAGAAGAACGCAACACAATACCCTGCAGAGTAGTGCATAGATGATAGACAAAAAGAGACCACTATTTCCATTGCGATTTTTTTTCATGTACATTTAAACAAATAAATCGAATTTCTGAGGATTTCATATAATAATCAATAAACGAATTTTTGTTCAATTTTAACTTTTTAATACATTACTTTCTCCAGGCAAGTAATAATGACGATAACCCACAAAGCACAAAAAACATTTTTATCTCTATCGGAATTAAGAAAATTACAGCTGAGAATATATTTGAAAATAATAATAAATAAAACCTAATGTAATATGAATTTTCTCAAACACTGAAGCTGAAAGCTTCATATTAATAGTGCAACATTTCTGAATTAGTAAAGTGCTTCACCGTTAAGAATACTTGTCATTAGAAATAGTACAGCAAGAGAAATGGTAAAGGAGTTTTTATTCTGGGCAAAATTTTTATTCTGATTGAATCTTCCCATGCAAAATATGGCTATCGCTCTTAGTATGTACAAAAGTTTTATAAATAATTCGTTTAATATATATTACAAGATAAACTCTTGAGTTAAGCAGTAGCTTTCCGCTGCTGGTGTCCATGTTACTACATGTGCTCCGCAGCAGGTGTCATTACTTCCTGGCGGCTAACGCGACGGCTGTTCGACAAATGACTCAAGGTGGGTCTAAAAGATGAGACAGTATATCTTGTGTCGACCATATCATTTTGGTATAAACATCACTAGGCCATTTGTAATAGTAAGCATTTTAAATAAAAGCAATGAAAGTAAAAATTTTTTCGGAGAAGTAGTATGAACAATGGAATGACAGAAGTAGAACGTTCTTTCTAAACGTTGTTCCAGTTAAACCCGACATCCGCAACACGTAAAGAAGAATACTGCACAATGCACTGCAGAGTAAAATAGAAGATGAAAGACAAATAGACCACCAATTCAATCAGGCATTAGTTTGTCGCATTTAATAAACGATTTTACGACAAATCTTGGTAATATTATGAGAATCAATTTTTAATGACATCAACGTTTTATTACACTTATATATCAAAGCCTGTAATAATGGAGATGACCAACCAATCAGAAATAAATATTTTCCAATCTAATCGACTAAATGAAAACCAAAGCTTATAATATCTTTGAATATTGTAAGAAATAATATCTTAAACGTCCTGTAGTGTTTACAAAAACGTATTTCATATACAGTATTACATAAGGTATAAAGACATGATAAACGATGAGTCGAAAAAATTAGTAAGGGATAAAAACTGAAGGCACATCATCTTTCTGAGATATCCGTGCAACATATGGTAGATAATCTATTGACATGTCTAGGAGAGCTCTCTCTAAGCTAACACGAACGATCACATAACTTCTTGGTGCGAAAAATGACACCGAAGCGGTGAGTTGAAAAGTAAAACTAAATCAATAAACAGTTTTCACTCTCAACTCACCTCTCCAGCAACACCGTCAAGGAACATCTACCTAAAAACAGGCACAGAAACAAAAAAGGGAGAAGATGATGACGAGAAGTCAGAATTGAAAGATCAGTAAACAGTAACATGCAGAAGGTAAAAAGAAACAACACAGAGAAAAGCTCTTCAGAAAGAGCACAAGAGTCCGGAATTTGGCAAGTGCATCGCCGTTAAGAATACATGTCATTAAAAAGAATAAATACTATTAATAAAAATCTACCGAGTTTCCTTATGAAAATATTTCGAAAAAGGGATTCCATTGGGCTACAGGAAAGGAAACATTTGTAATCAGCATCTCCATCCCGCTCGCACAAACTGCAACTGCAGGAAGACTAGGAGACTACAAAAAAATCTTGAGCATAATTAAATTTCTTGAAATTCTTACTTAAATATTTCAAATAGAAAATTAATAATAATAATAATGACACAACACCCAAGTTATCTCATCCCAAATATGTCAGCTTTGTTTTCTACTACTGTTAAAATGGCTGACAAGAGGAAGTGACCAGCAAGAAGAACGCAGGTTTTTACAGTTACATGCGTACATCTTGTTGGTCAGTGCCTCAAATGAGAAAACGGATGTGATACAATTTGTATTACTGTATTCTCGTATTTAATACACTCTTGTTAGTGGTATAAATACATTTCAAACGAATGGTCGAAAAATATAAGAGAGAAAAACGAATGAGACAGCATCGTTCCGCTACTTCCGTAAAACGTATGGTAGACACTCTTCTGATACTTCTCGGAGAACTCTCACTATGCTAACAGAAACGATCGGATTACTTCCTGGTGCAAAGAATGACACCGAAGCGATGAGTTGAAAAGAAAATCTGAATCATTTAACAGTTTCCATTCACAACTCACCTCCCCGGAATCACCATCAAGGAACATCCATCCGAAAAGAAAAACACAGAAACCAAAAAGTGGGAAAATTATGACGATAAGTCAAAAGTAAATTATAGAAAGAGGGGAAGAAAAGACATATACGGAAGAAAAAACACAAAGAGTGGATGCTCATACATACTACAAACGTCCGGAATATGGCAAAGGCGTCGCCGTTTAATATATATGAATATAAAGAAGACAAAGAAAGAAAATAAGGAGTTATTTGTATTCTTGATACATTAATTGTTTGGGTTAAAAACTCCGACAAGCAGTGTGGCTCACGGTCTCATTAACTTCAAAAACGTTATAAATTCTTAAAAAATAACATAAAACATTCACATTTGTATCATATGATAAAATACAAGAAAATACAGAACAAAAAAATGTATTTAACGACTAAGACGTTTAATAAAAGATAAGCAATTTTCCAAAAGAAATATTGTTACTCGTGTACTGCAAATAAAAACACGTACTTTGTGCACTGAACAGTTGTCTTTTATTATTAAAAGAAAACCTTAAAACTATTAAGTATTTTTTGGATTTTACATGCAACTTTTCCGGATCTAGAAAATAAAAACTGAGAGGATGAAATACATACATTTATTTTTACACTTTAGAACTTTATTACCTTACGAAAACAATCAGATAAATATCTTTATATCTATTTAGACTTCCTTAGCGACCACGGTATTTTGGGTCGGAATGCAGTGAGGTTCCTTATCCAAGATTTCGTCTCCATTGTTCTGGGTGTTATAGGTATTCATCAAAGCATTACAGGCACTTCGTACACAAGCAATTTGGATTCTTTCTAATTTAACCTTCAATCATTTTTGCACGTCATTGAATGCAGAACACTCAAAGTCAATGAAGGGGAAGATAGGACCGTCCACTGAAGTGTCCCTTACAGAGCGCAGAATAAGAGAAACACAAGAATTGCAGGAAGTGTTGGCAGACAAGAGCATGTTATGCATTTTTGCTGTTACCTACTAACACATTGTACTTCCTTCCGGAGAGTTTATAAATCGTGTTACGTGTGTACTTGAATTTAAATAAAAGAGGAAGGGAATTATTTTCTTATTTAAAATACTGCTTATAATAAGCTTACATTTTTACAAATTTTCTGTGTTTTCAATTAATGTTCAAAATTGAGGACATGACACTTCTAAAAAAAAGCACATATATGTAACAAACAAGTTCACTATTTCTTGGGGGCAACCAAAAAGAAGTATCATATTACTTAAACCATCAAGATAGGTAGATGACAATAATTGCTCCGACAAACAATGCTCACTCAATAAAATGACAAATTAAAAAGTAGCCTTCCGCTTTACGTGTCCACGTTGTCTCAACTTCTCGTCGGCTAACGCTCGTTCGAGTAATGCAGCAGTTGTTCGACAAATGACGCAAAATGCTTCTGCAAGCAAAGAAAATATAACTTCATGTCTACTATACCATTTCGACAAAGACATCACTGGTCAATATATAGCCGCAAGCAATTGTAATTTCAAGCAAAGCAAGTGTAATTTCTTCCGGACTAAATGTATCAACGGTTGAACAGATAAGAATAGAACGTATTTTTTCTAAACGTTTTACTCACATCCATTCCATCGGCAATACAGAAAGAAGAACGCAACACAATACCCTGCAGAGTAGTGCATAGATGATAGACAAAAAGAGACCACTATTTCCATTGCGATTTTTTTTCATGTACATTTAAACAAATAAATCGAATTTCTGAGGATTTCATATAATAATCAATAAACGAATTTTTGTTCAATTTTAACTTTTTAATACATTACTTTCTCCAGGCAAGTAATAATGACGATAACCCACAAAGCACAAAAAACATTTTTATCTCTATCGGAATTAAGAAAATTACAGCTGAGAATATATTTGAAAATAATAATAAATAAAACCTAATGTAATATGAATTTTCTCAAACACTGAAGCTGAAAGCTTCATATTAATAGTGCAACATTTCTGAATTAGTAAAGTGCTTCACCGTTAAGAATACTTGTCATTAGAAATAGTACAGCAAGAGAAATGGTAAAGGATTTTTTTTCTGGACAAAATTTTTATTCTGATTGAATCTTCCCATGCAGAATATGGCTATCGCTCTTAGTATGTACAAAAGCTTTATATATAATTCGTTTAATATATTCGTTTAATAGAAAGTGGCACATTGTATCATATGAAAGACAAGTGTTACAGAACACGTTAATGGTTTTATCAAAGAAAGAAATCGGTGAACTTCACCAATCAATCGCTCTAAAATCTTTTCTTCCTGGTCAATGAGATTTAGTACAGCCTGTAAATATGAGTATCAAATTTCAAAATATGAAGATACGAATCACCAAATGAGTTGTCTTCTTTTTGTTAAGAATAGTAATTTTATTATTGTTTGCACAAATTTAAAAAATGTCTTTTTTCTTGATCTGGTTAGTATTTACTCAGTTGGTGTTCACAGATGTTGGCGAACAAGTGGCAAACATATTACAATGTTTCTTTCTCTTGACAGGAATAACATTATACGTAAATATAGAAGAAACGTTAATACTGTAGCGCCTCTATATGGGTCGACCACCAGGTGGGAGCACAATTCATGCCCAAAACAACTACATACAAATTTATTATGAATATACGAATTAGGTTATACAAATCTTCTGTACATAAACATCTTCTCTTTGACCAGTGTGTTGTCAAGGTTCAAAGGAGAAGTTGACCAGTCAGAATTATATACGTTTGTTACAGTTACGTATGTACATCGTGACGGGCTATTTCTCAAGGGAAATATCTTAAATACTGTACGATTAAATGACAGCTAACGTCTTCTTTTATTACTAAAAAATTGTTTGTACTTAAACTAAAAATATGTTAGGGAATATATACAACAATAATGAAAAAATAATAATACAAACGTTTTCTGAAAGTGATTAGGACGAGAAACATTCTGCTGCTAGAAATATCGGATTCCCGACCATAGAAGGAAAGCACTTTAGGAATGCTTCCCCAACCTGTCCACCCAGACTGCTTTTGGAGTTAGAAATAAATAGAATTTTAACTACTTAAAGATGTTTGTAAATACTTAAGTTTAAAGTAAGTTAAGGAATATATAAAATATAAATAAATAGAATAATACAAAAATATATTATAATAAGATAAAAATCACGTGAAAAACTTTTCGGTTAATATAAATCAGTCGACAAAGCTATAAACGCCTTTTTGACAATTTTTTTTATATGCCCGCACAATCGGTATCTCATGTCGCACATGTCGAAAATGCAAACAACGAAAACATTTTTTAAAAAAACTAGATCTTTAAAATATATTAGAATGTACAGAATTAATGAGAAAAATATAAATGAACTACATTATTTTTAAATTAAAAATATAAAATCAATACCAAACTTCTCGTAACAAATATATGTAACTCTGTTTTCTACTATGCAAAAATGGCTCACAAGAGAAGTTGACCAGCCAGAAGTACGAAGGTTTTCAGTTACATACGTACATCTTGTTGGTCAACGCCTCAAATGAAAATACCGAAGTGATATATTTTCTATCGATACTTCTTCCATTTTATAAAATATTGCTGCTTCAACGAATGGGTCCTCGATGTGACAACTATCGAACTGAGTTGAGGAAGCTAACGTAATCACTATGCAGATTGCCCCCAAAACTCAGTTGAACAGCATCACAGTTATCGATAATCCTCGATAGAGAAATGTTACAAAATAAATGGGAAGTGCAAAGCAAAGGAAAACCTTAATTTCATTTGTTATATTGACAGTAAGTAATAATATTTGTATAATATATATTATTTAGTTCGAAATAGTGCAAAATAATTATAACAACTTCTAGGTGACAAAACGGTCGAAATAAAAAATATTTAGAAATTTAAAAAATCACCAGATCACAACAGATCTAAGCAGTGTATATAAAAGCAAGGAAGTGATCTTTCTTCCGGACAACAGGAACATAGTTGGAGCGGACGTGAGTAGAACGAGGTTTTTATTTTCTAATTGTTGCACACAATAGGGACAATGATGTTTTATTAACTCTCATAAATGTAATTACCTGCAAGAGATTTTACATAATAATCTTTGTCCTCCAAATATCAAACGTTTACGATTCTTTTTCGAAGGAGTTGAATCATAAAAATGACTAACGAATCATGAAAAAAACAAACCTTTAATGGAAAAACTTAAAAATGACTATATCACTACAGAGGAAAACACGCATTGGTACACATGTTGTAAGCGAGAAGTGAACAACAATCAAATATGCACAAAGGAAGAAAACAACATTAAAAACCATTCCCCTGCTTGCATATGTCACTGTCATCACTTGAGGAAAAACAGCATAAACTTTTCCTTTTAACACTCCTCGCCACCATCACTATCAAGAAAAAAGTGTCTGTAAAAGGACACAAACATAGATTATAGAGATGACTACAAGTCAGAATTAAAAGATCACAAATAGAGAAACATAATGGAAGAAATGTTTAATGTAGAAAAGCATGGGTAAAAAGACAGGAAAATCATTTGACATGTGTGAAAAAAATCCAGATTTAGGAAATTCAAATAGGCGTCATAACTCCTAGAGTAGGATAAAGATTTGAAACACTATATTATCCATTAGCAGAGAACTTTAAGATTAATTGTAAGGGCCATAAATCTTTTGAAATAAAGAAACACATCTCCGCGCCACCAGTCAAGAAAAAGCTATCTAAATAGATACAAACACACAACGGTCATACATATGACAAAAAATCAGAATTAATGGATCATTAAGAGAGAAGGATAATGAAAACATAAGTAATGTAGAAAAGCACAAGAAGAAAGAGTGCTAAGGAAATTGCACTATGTGGAAAATCGTAGAGAACTGTGATATTAAAATAGAAGATATCTCTTATAGTAGGTGCAAAATCTAACATTTACCATACTTTCTATTCCATGGAATCATTAGGATATAATGTGATACGTAAAAATCATTTAAGATAAAAAAAATTATATGCAATAGAGCAAAAAAATCACTTTAAGAACCACAAAAAATTGACGCATGTAAGCGCCTACAACATGTCTTAGATTTAATTTTTTGTGGTTCTTAAAGTGATTTTTTTGCTCTATTGCATATAATTTTTTAAATCTTAAATAATTTTTCGTATCACATTATATCCTAATGATTCCGTGGAATCATTAGCATGAATCACATCACTGAAGAGTACGCAGCAACCAGTAGTATTTCACAGCACGTCTTCCTAAAATTTCTTTCCATTATCGAATAATCCTCTTTCTTGGAGAAAAAATGTAGTCGTCAGGTATTCAAGAGAAGGTAATATATTAAAAACCTTACTTTACTTCTTATGTCAGAAACCACAGCAATTTAATATGTAGGCAAAAACATCTTCTGGGGTGGGAAAAAACACAATAAATTAGCAATATGTTTAGAAAAAAGTTTTTTGCACAGAGAAAAATTTATATGTATTATTAAATACAAGAGGTATAGAATAAGTAAGCAGGAACTGCTTAAGTGCACATGTTGGGAAATAAATTTTTTTAAAGTATCATTTTAAAAAACGAGGTAAAAAATAAGTGAGCAAGAACTGATTAAGTGCACATGTTGCGATGAAGTAGTAACAACAAAGACGTATGCATGCGAATGCCAGCATTTTTTATAAAGCTATCGCACGCGTGCATACGTCACTGTCATTCCTGAAGTGAGAGCAGCATCCAGTTATATTACAAAACTCATTTTCTGGACATTTCTTTCAATTATTGATAAATTCTCTTTATTCCAGAAATACATATAGGCATCAGATATTTATAAGAAAATAAATATTATACACCTAACTTAACTTTTTATGTCAGCAACAATTTCTATTTAATATGTAGTCCAATAAATATTTCAGGGTAGCAAAAAAACATGAGAATTAAGATATATCGCTAAAAATATCGCTGTTGGGAAAAGAAAAAATTCAAAAATATCAATTAAAAATACGAGGCAAAAAAATAAGTGAGCAGGAACTGCTTAAGTCCACATGTTGCGATACAGTAGTAACAACAAAGACGTATGCATGCGACCACCAGCATTTTTTACAAAGCTATTGTACGCGTGCATACGTCGCTGTCATCACTGATGTGAAACAAGCAGCTACTTATATTTCATAATACAACTTACCGCAATTTTTATATTATGGCAAAAGAAAGAGACATATGGCTAGAAATATTGTTGTTGAGAATTAAAATTTTATAGAGCTATTACCCGCATGCATACGTCATTGTCATCATCTTCTTCTTCGTCTCTCCCTCTTACCTTTCAGCGTCGGGTTAGCCATTTCAGATATCCCTTCTTATCAGCAGCCTTGCGCTGAACCTCTTGCACCGTTGTTCCTCTCCTTCTACATATCTCTTCAATGCTCTGATCCCACGTTCCTCGAGGTCAGCTCACTGCTCTTTTCCCCTCTGGCCTTGCATTCCATATTGCCTTGGTTTTTCTGTGGCTTTCCATTCTCGTCATGTGACCAAACCATTTTAAACTATTTTCTTCCAATTAATAATGGAGTTTGCTGAAGCTCTTCTCTTATTTGTGTGTTTCTTATACAGTCTCTCTTGGTTTTTCCCGCTATTTTGTGAAGAAATTTCATTTCTGCTTCCGTTAGTCTGCTTTCCATTTTCTTATTTATAGGTAAGCATTCTGTAGCATAAGTTAAAGATTTCTTATACACCGCGTTAAATATTTGTAGTTTTGGTTTGTTTCCTATTCTCATGTTCAGTACGTTATTGTATACTTGGTAGTAAATTTTGTTGGTCTTTTCAATTCTATTATTTATTTCGGCATCTTGCCTGCCATCCTCTAAGATCACTGTACCTAGATATTCATATGTCGCTACTTGTTCTAATATCCTTCCCTCCCAGGAAACATTGATTTCTTTCTGTCCCTACTTATGTGCATAACTACTTTTACAAAAGGGAAGGTAGAAAGAAAAGGAAGTTTCTGCACGTATATTAAAAATCTTCCAACATTTGATAATTCAAATAGACGTCAAATTTCTTATAACATGTGAAAGATTCTACTTTGAACTATTCTTTCGAATGTAAGGAAACGTTCGAATGATTTATGTTTCCTGTAAATCTTTTAAGATGAAGAAAAAAGATATTCATAATAAAGATGCAATAATGCATGAATTTTTTTAAAACAAAAAAAAAATTTAGCATTTTTTGAATTGTAAGAAAACAGTAAGACGGAACTACCATGGTAAACATGTTGCGAGCGAGTGGTGACAACAATAACGTATGCATGCAACAGCTAGCAGTTTCATAAAGCTATCTCCCGCATGCATACGTCACTGTCATCACTGGAGTGAAATCAGCATCCAGTTATCTTTCTTAACTCATCTTCCCGACATGAACGTCAAGGACCATTACTAAAGAGAAACAATAGTTTTTGGGGAAAAAATAAGTTAGAAATGAAAGATTTGGAATGAAAAGATGTGAAATGTGGATAAATGAAGTTATGTACAAAGAAGGGGAAATTTCTATCCATAAGTGGATATTACCTTAACTAAGATAATTGGGAATAAGAATCAAATCTCTTCAAATATGTGAAACTTTTAAAACCTAAATTTTTGTCTGAAAACTGAGTAAAATTTGTATCCTACAAATTAATTTAAGCTGAAGAAAAAACATCATACTTATGCAATATGGCTTGAAATATCGGAGTTGGGCAAAAAAGGTTAAAATATTTTTTTAAATTAAAAAGTAAGAAATATGTAACAGGACTTACTTTCGTACACATGTTTTGTGCGTGTAGTGCCAACAATGACGTATGCAAACGGAAGAAATCCTATTCAACAATCTTCATACCGCTTGCATACCTCACTGTCAGCACTGGAGTGAATTCAAAATTCAGTTATGTGCCTTAACACATCTCTTCGTCATCACTAAAACAATGACACAGGCAATCGCTTGGCAGCAATTAAAAAAAAAAATCTTCCTCTTGCGTACGTCACTGCCATCACTGCAGTGAAACCAGCAACCACTTATCTTCCTTAACTCTTCTTCCCGCCATTTCTTTCCATTTTTGAATAATCGTTTCTCTTGGAGAAATACATATAAGTGTCAGATGTTAATGAAATGTAAAACGTTAAACACTTGATTAAATTTTTTATGTCAGCATCATTTCCAATTCATGATTTAGACTAAAAAATCCGCCATCAGCGTCAAGGTGCAACCATTACTAAAGAGAAACAATGGTTTTTCGAAAAAAACAACTTAGAATTAATAGATCCAGAAGGAAGAGGGAATATAAAATGATATGAAATGTGGATCAATGAAGGTACAATGAGAGGGAAATTTCATTCCATAAGTGGATAATCCTTAAGCTAAGAGGAATGCAAATAGGCGTCAAAAATCCTAAAGTAGGTGAAACATTTAAAACCTTATTTTTTGTAAGCAAACTTTCCGATTAAATATGTACCTTACAAAATCTTTTAAGATGAAGAAATAACATAACAAATAAGCAATATGGCTTAAAAAACCGTGGTTGGGCAAAAACAAAGTAGAGTTATTCTTAATTAGGAAGTAAGAAATAAGTAAGCAGGAATTACTTCGGTACTCCTATTTTGTGCGAGTAGTGACAACAATGACGTATGCAAACGGAAGAAATCCTATTCAACAATCTTTCTCCCGCTTGCATACCTCATTGTCATCACTGGAGTGAATTCAGTATCCAGTTATGTGTCTTAACACATCTCGTCATCACGGCTCGCGAAAAGCTATCTGCAAACAGATACAAACAGGGATGGGTGATGGAGATGATAAAAAGTCAAAATTAAAGGATCAGGAAGAAAGAGTGGTAATGGATACATCTGTAATGAGGATAAGCGAAAGTACAAAGAGACAAAAATTTTCATGAAATATCTTATTGAAAGTCTTCCTACATTTAAAACTTTAAATAGACACCAAATATTTTATTGAAGGTGAATGATTTTACAGTTCGATTTATTTTCTAGTTTTAGTACATGTTATAAAGAATGTTTTTTCCCATAAATCTTTTATGTTAAAGAAACGTCAATCATAATAAATAAGCAAACAGGCTAAAATATTTGTTTTGAATTACAAATATGAAACCTACGATTTAATAAACCGTAACAAAGAAGTTAGCAGGAACTTCCCTCATAAACATGTTTTGAGCGAGTAGTGAGAACAATGACGTATGCATGTGACAGCTAGCAATTTCATAAAGCTATCTCTCGCTTGCATACGTCACTATTATCAATGGAATGAAACGAGAAACAAGTTACCTTTCTTAACTCATCTTCCCGCTATCAGCGTCAAGGAGCAACAATTACTAAAAAGAGACAATGGTTTTTGGGAAAAAAAGAAGTTATAATCAAAAGATCCGGAAGAAAGAGGAAAAATGAAATGTGGATAAATGAAGGTACAAAGAAAGGGAAATTTCGTTCCATAAGTTGATAATCCTTTAGTTAAGAATAATGAATAAAGGCTTTAAATCTCTTAAAGTAGGTGAAGCATTTAAAATGTAAATTGTTTTCATAGCAAACTTCCAGATTATATATGTAGCTTACAAAATAATTAAGCTAGAGAAAATTAATAACAAATAACCCATATTGCTAGAAATATCGATGTACGGTAAACAAAAAAGAGGTATCCTCTTTATGTAATAAGTAAGATATTGGTGTGTAGGCACTACTTTCGTACACATGTTGTATGAGAGTAGTGACAACAAAGATGTATGCAAATGGAAGAAGAAAATTCAGCAATACTTCACCCGCTTGCACACATCACTGTCGTCACTGGAGTGCTGGTGTAGCATTGTTATCTTTCTTAACGCATCTCCCCGCCATCACCATCAACAAACAGCTATCTGTAAACACACACAAACAAACAAGGGTGATAGAGACGACAATAGGTCAGAGTAAAAGGATCAGTAGAAAGGGGGAAAATAGAAAATCTGTAAGTGCAAAAAAGGGAAGGTAGAAAGAAACGGAAGTTTCTGCACGTATATTAAAAATCTTCCAACATTTGATCATTCAAATAGACGTCAAATTTCTTATAACAAGGNAAGATGTATGCAAATGGAAGAAGAAAATTCAGCAATACTTCACCCGCTTGCACACATCACTGTCGTCACTGGAGTGCTGGTGTAGCATTGTTATCTTTCTTAACGCATCTCCCCGCCATCACCATCAACAAACAGCTATCTGTAAACACACACAAACAAACAAGGGTGATAGAGACGACAATAGGTCAGAGTAAAAGGATCAGTAGAAAGGGGGAAAATAGAAAATCTGTAAGTGCAAAAAAGGGAAGGTAGAAAGAAACGGAAGTTTCTGCACGTATATTAAAAATCTTCCAACATTTGATAATTCAAATAGACGTCAAATTTCTTATAACAAGGGAAAGATTCTACTTTGAACTATTCTTTCGAATGTAAGGAAACGTTCGAATGATTTATGTTTCCTGTAAATCTTTTAAGATGAAGAAAAAAGATATTCATAATAAAGATGCAATAATGTATGAATTTTTTTAAAACAAAAATAAAACTTAGCATTTTTTGAATTGTAAGAAAACAGTAAGACGGAACTACCATGGTAAACATGTTGCGAGCGAGTGGAGACAACAATAACGTATGCATGCAACAGCTAGCAGTTTCATAAAGCTATCTCTCGCATGTATACGTCACTGTCATCACTGGAGTGAAATCAGCATCCAGTTATCTTTCGTAACTCATCTTCCGGACATGAACGTCAAGGACCATTACTAAAGAGAAACAAGAGTTTTTGGGGAAAAAATAAGTTAGAATTAAAAGGTTCGGAAGAAAGGGAAATGAAAAGATGTGAAATGAGGATAAATGAAGATACAAAAAGAGGAAAATTTATTTCCATAAGTTGATTATTCTTTAGCTAAGAGAAATGAAAATAGTCCTTAAAATTTGTTAAAGTAGGTGAAACATTTAAAATCTTATTTTTTAGTCAGCAAACATTCCGATTAAATACGTAGCCTACAAAATATTGAAAGATGAAGAAAAACATAATAAATAAGCAATATGGCTTGAAATATCGTAGTTGCGCAAAATGAGTTAGAATTATTTTTGTTAATTAGAAAAAATAAGTGAACAGAAATTTCTTTGGTACACATGTTTTGTGCGAGTAGTGACAACAAATACGCATGCAAACGGAAGAAAGCCTATTCAACAATCTTTCTCCCGCTTGCATACCTCACTGTCATCACTGGAGTGAATTCAGAATCCAGTTATCTGCCATAACACATCTCCCCGTTATCACCGTCTGCGAAAAGCTATCTGTAAACAGATACAAACAGAGATGGGTTATAGAGAAGATAATAAGCGAAAATTAAAGGATCAGGAAGAAAGAGTGGTAATGGATACATCTATAATGTGGATAAGCGAAGGCACAAAGAGACGGAATATTCGTGACATATATTGAAAATCTTCCAACATTTAAATCTTTAAATAGGCATCAAATATATTATTCTAGGTAAATGATTTTACTGTTAATTATATTTTCTAATGTCAGCAAACGTAGTTCTAGTAGTGACAACAATGACGCATGCATGCGCCATGCAGCAATTTCAAAAAGCTATCAGCCACATGCATACATCACTGTTACCACTGGAGTGACACCAGAATCCAGTTATCTTTCATAACACATCTCCCAGCCATCACCGTCAACGAACAGCTATCTGTAAATAAACACAAAGAAGTGTGTTAGAGGTGGCCATAAGTCAGAACTAAAGAATCAGAAAGAAAGGGGGATAAAGAAAAGATCTCTAATGTCGACAAGGGAGGGTACAGAAAGGCGAAATTTTCTTGACATATTTTGAAAATCTTCCAACATTTAATAATTTAATTAGGCGTCAAATATCCTATATACGTTGTATTATTTAACTCTGAACTATATTTGTAACTGTCAGCAAACGTTCGAATGAATTAATTTCCCAATAAATATTTTAATATAAAGACTAATCAAATTTAATAAATAAACAAAGAGCTTAGAATATTTCTCTTTTGGAATACAAATATAAAACCTTATATTTTTTTAATTGTAAGAAAACAGTAAGCAGGAACTACCGTGGTACACATGTTGTGAGCGAGTAGTGACAACAATGACGTATGCATGCGAAAGATAGCAACTTCATAAAGCAATCTCCCGGTTGCATACGTTACTGTCATTACTGGAGTAAAACCTAAATCCAGTTTTCTTCCTCAACATATCTTCTTGCCAACAGCGTCAATGGTAACCATCAGTATAGAGAAATCAACAATTGGTTTTTGATATAAAACAGGATGGAATTAAAGAATTCGAAAGAAATGGGGATAGTGGAAAGATGTGTATTGTGGACGATACAGAAAGAGGTTAATTTCATTTCATAAGTGAATAATCCTTTAGCTTACAGAAATTCAAATAGGCCTTAAACCCCTTAAGGAAGGTGAAACATTAACCACTTAACTATATTTATTTGTGTCAGCAAACTTTCCGATTGGATATGTAAGCTTCAAAATATTTCAAATGAAGAAAATTAATAACAAATAATCAATATGGCTAGAAATATCGATGTTCGGCAAACAAAAATGACGAAGTATCCTCTTGAAGTCCGAAGTAAGATATTGGTGTGTAGGCACTACTTTCGTACACATGTTGTATGCGAGTAGTGACAACAAAGACGTATGCAAATGGAAGAAGAAAATTCAGCAATACTTCACCCGCTTGCACACGTCCCTGTCGTCACTGGAGTGCTGGTGTAGCATCGTTACCTTTCTTATACACATATCCCCGCCATCACCATCAACAAACAGCTATCTGTAAACACACACAAACAAACAAGGGCGATAGAGACGACAATAGGTCAGAGTAAAAGGATCAGTAGAAAGGGGGAAAATAGAAAATATGTAAGTGCAAGAAAGGGAATATAGAAAGAGACAGAAGTTTCTGGATATACAATAAAAATCTTCCAACATTTGAAAATTCAAATAGACGTCAAATTTCTTATAATAGGTGAAAGATTACATCTCTGAACTACATTTTCTAATGTCAGCAAAAGTTTGAGTGATTTATGTTTCCTACAAATCTCTTAAGAAGAAGAAAAAAGACAATCATAATAAATAAGCAAGAATGCTTTCATGTTTTTTGCGATACAAAAATAAAACTTAGCATTATTTTAATTGTAAGAAAACAGTGGTGAAATATTTCATTAATTATTTATCCAACAGTAATACTCATTGAGTAGATATATATTATTTGAATTTCTGGCATTTATAGGAAAGTCCATAAAAATCGCCTTATCTACCACATTTACGGAAAGGAATACAAGGAAGAAAGATACCTGTTACTTACTGGAAGTAACGAACATATGCAACGACATCTGAGGTTACATTTATGAAATTTTAATATCTGCGGGAAAAGTTTCTGGTTGCAAAACTAAGCCACTTGACAGGCAAAAAAAGGTTTGTTTGTTTTTTTTGGTGGGGCTTTAGGGCTCGTCAACTTCGAGGTCATTAGAGCCCAGCAAAAAAAGGTTCCCCGCGACTCGTAGTCCGATGATAACGCCGTACACTTAACCCACACACCTCGCATCGTCTTCTTCCTTGGCCGTAGCGGCGAGTAGACAAAGTTCAAATCAGGTGATTCTTAGAGCAGCATTGCTTGCCATAATTCAGTTTTTAAGGTGAATGCTAGCTTCAGAATACCTCTAATTGACTCGTAAAAGTCTTTAACAAACAATAAATCCATTCACTACGACCTATGCTCCGTGCAGCGTTGCACACTTTCCCTACTCCAAGTGTTAAAAACGCGAACTTTGCCTATCAAGTTAGGGAGCCTTCTTGCCTTCGTAAGCGCCAGTGAGTGAGATAGCGCCTTCCCGGTTGTGTTGCGCTGTGTTGTGCAAGGGGCGAGGAGGGAGAGGTTGCCTGTCTCTAATTGGGGGTTCCCGGCGAGCTTGAAGAACTCGACGGATCGTCCGCGACAGACGCGACACTCCGCTCTCTTCGTAACTCGACTATCGCCGCGCGCTGTTCAAATGTATCGAGCGTAATACCAATATTCACTAATCAATTGGGTGAACTAATTGTTCATCTCAATATACATAAACATTGGCCGATATTCAATACGAGAAACATTCGTTTTGAATATGTAGCACCAGTCTTGTTACATACAACATAAAGAGTAAATTGACACATTCTATAGCACGTCACCGGCGGAAGGACTTTGAAACACTTTCTTCTTAGACTAGACACCAACCTGTACGAATCAAGAGATATAAGAATCTTGTTATATTGGTAAAGAAATTTTAAAGTTAGTATACATTGGAGGTTTATTTAAATTTTAAGAGAAATATTTGTAAGCATAGGCGACTGATTAACCTTAAGTGTAAGAGAAACACCGTTATATCAATCTGATACTTCACAAATTCTTCTAGTATAGTATCGACTCCTGAGGGAAGATGCTAGATACAAGTTGCTACCTCTGTGTAAGTGGTGACACCGATAGTGTACACAAGGAAAGAGCGCTACAAAATTAAGCGTTCTTCCTCGTGCGTATATTGCCGATATCATCAAGTAGATGTCATCTCAAAACGTTCTGAAATAAACATCAGTCATTAACTACATATAATGTTAAAAATAGATATACCTAATAGCATTTGCACACGAGTTACGTTCATTCCTTCCCATAAGTCGCAACTGTCATGGTAAGAACAACATAAATTAATTGTCGCGTCCTATCCCTCGTCACCGGTGGAAGAACACTTGTCTNACAACATAAATTAATTGTCGCGTCCTATCCCTCGTAACCGGTGGAAGAACACTTGTCTCTCTCATTAGAGTGTTTTAACTCGCTCTCCACAATATTTGTCATTGGCTGTGTGATATGTGTGACCATTTCATGGAGAGTGTTATTATGTGGTGTTTTTATCTAAGTGTTGGTAGCAGGCGAGAATGTTTTTGACAGTAGAAGGAATGTAGTTTTCTTCATTAAGTTTTTTTATTTAATTGATGGTATTTGTGCATGGGGTAGTCTAATTTGGAGTAGTGGATAGTATTATCAATCATAGGTTAGATGATGAATGTTGAAATAGCCCTAAATTGGTATCTGTTTTGTATAGTCCTAATGAAGGTAACGTTCGTTACCGAAACGTTGGCAAAGTAATAATAAATAATTTGGCCATACCAAAAGAATTTTGTCTGGTAATTACAAGTTAATTAACGTGTTCTACCGCGCCTCACCGAAAGAACGACTTACAAAAATATTTATACTTTAGGTATCAAAACTCTTTTCAAAATGGTAATAAAATTTAAGAGAGCATAAACATGAGTGCTTTATTTCTATTGTAAGAAAAATATATACGAATAGTAGCGACTGATTATCATTACGTTTTACAGAATACTTCTACAAAACTGTTTCTTCTCGATCTTTTCTAGCATTTCACTGGTATCAGACCTATAATGGAAGTAGCTGGGTATGAGTAGAGATGTTGGTTGATTGGTGCAGACCGTGTTAAAAAAAGCACGAAAAGAAGAAACGAACTTTGAATTACAAAATGCTAATACCCATTTCCGTGCAACTTTTATCAGGAAAGATAAAATTATCATGTGTCATCTATATATGCCCTGGAATCTTCTTGAGGTACGGAGTGACAACAATGCCGTAGACGGGGCAAGTAAAGTGATTTACTCAGCTTTGTGTCTCATATCTACAGGCGTCACACTATAAGAACACATCATTATAATTTGAAACAATAGTTTATTTTATACCCAAAATTAGTAATTAATTAGAATTTTAATTAGCTGAGAAACCTCAACCCAGCAATATTTTTGTCGTTTCCTTATCCATATCAAAGTAAGTTAAAAAAATATTTCATAAATCATGAAATCTTCTTTCCAATAAGAAACCAACATCAGCCCAGACACTGCATATCTTCACAACGTTCTGAATCAAAATCAAAATAAGAAACAAAGGTATACAACGACAATAAGAACTGAAAAAGCCGCTGCGTCTCAACAAACTAATATTATCCCTTTAACAACTTTCAGAATCATTATAAAAGAATATAAAAAAGAGAAATAATGACAAAAGATATTTCCTCTGTGAATGTGATGACAACGATAGTGCACACACGGAACGAACGCTACAAAACCAAGCGTTCTCTCATGTATAAGTTGCTGGCGTCATCAGGTCAATATTTTATAATGATCTGAATAAACATTAGTCACTAACGACAATGTTCAGAATAGACAAAAAGAAATAAACATTTTATTTCTTATGCAACATATTTACGATGATTTGCTGACATACAATAGAAGAATCATCCGTTCTAAACACGTACCACTAGTCTTGTAAGGAAAACAAAGAGGATATTGATGTTCTCTGTCGTGCACCACCGGGAGAAGGACGTATAAAATATTTTTTCCTCAGATTAGAGACCAAATTATACGTATCAAGAGAAATAAAATTATCTTCAAAGTGGCAATTAAAATTTATGAATGAATATTCATGAGTGTTTTCATTTCAATATTAAAAGGTATGAGCAGTAGCGACTGATTAACATTAAGTGAAATAGAAACACCTCTATTCAAATCTGTTACTTCACAATTTTTTCTGGTATGTTATCGACATGTAAGGGAAGTAGCTAGGTATGATCAGATACCTTTGTTAATCGGTGCAATTAACGTGATTAAAATAGCACGAAAAGAAGTAACTAACTTGGAATTAAAGAAGGTCTGCTACCTCATTCCATGCAACTTTTATCAGTAAAGACAAAGTATTATTCCGCATTTAAATATGACCTGGAGTTTTCTTGATGCACTGATTGACAAACGTACCGTAGACATGACCAATAAACAATTTCACTCAATCTTTTGATAGGTCTTCTTCTTCTTCCTAGCCTTTTTCCCACTTAATGTGGGGTCGGCTCAGATGGGGGTGGATATGATGCTTCTTAGGATTTTTGGCTGGGGAATACTCATGGTGCCGAATGCCCTTTCTGACGCACCTCCCCTGAAGCGGTGATTTATGAAATGAAATGGGTGTGAATGATTATGAGTGAATGTTGTGGTGGAATGATAGGCAGGGGAAACGGGAGAACCCCGATTCTACTTGGATCGGACCGGGTTTGAACCGGCGTCCCCAGAGGTAGAAGGCGAGCGCGTTACACACTGCGCCACGGGTCTTTTGATAGGTACCAACACAAAATACTCTGAAACAGTAGTTTATTTTACACACAAAATTAGTAGTAAAATAATAATTTTAATTGGCACAGACAACTAAGTCCAGCAATTCTAGTGTTGTAACTTTATCATTATCACTATAAATTTAAAAACAAGAATGCATAAGAAACAGTCTTTCTTCTAATCAGAAGCCAATATTGGTCGAGATGCAATATTTGAAAGTCTCCACAATGTTTCCAAGCAAAATAAAAACAGACACTACGATACACGTTAAAAGAACGAGATGGCAACTACGTATATGCGTCTTCCAAACCATTTCACACTTCCAATATCACAAACTAATAAAATAAGCGATTTTTTTCTTTCTGCATGTGGCGACACCGATAGCGTACACGGAAAGAACGCTAGAAAACTAAGCGTTCATTCTCGTATACAAAAGTTATTCACTTGGAATCTCACGAAAACTGTAAATAATGTGTGTTAATTGCTTAAGTATATAAATGATTTGAAGTAGAAATTATTGTTTTAGGAAATTCAAATTAACACAGTATAGTATGATTGAATAAAAGTACAGAATATTTATTCAACTTTTTTAACGTCTCACAGATATCGATGGAGAGAATAAAGCTACAAATGTTTTATAGTCCCATCAGAAATTGAGTCTGGGATTACCTCGTGGAAAGCGGGCACATTAGCCATGAGATACCAAGGGGGACTTTTACTGATAGCTAATATATAGCGAAACACCACTAACTGACTATTAACGAAATCTCAGGAACTGCAAACCTAAAAACTGTGAATTTGGCAGGTAGATTCCTTTTAGGGTGCAGACGGCCGCTAAGAATGAATTTTACGTAACTTCTCCCCTAAGAGATTGAAATGAGAGTTCAAATGTTTTATGTATGCATCCCACCACACCTCTAGAGTGTCTGGAGCAATTTCAACCGAACTTTATATACAGATGACTATCTTACAACAAGCTCTATAGAGTAAGACATACTCGGCACCCCTTGGTAGGGGGTGGAAATGGGTTAACATAAAAATAATCCAAAGCTATAGATATGTAGAGATCAAAGGTTTAGGGGTCGCTGTGATTATTAGTATCTGTACAATGCTGCTTACATCCACGATCAGCTCCATACACCCCCGCACCTCAAAGAAAGGATATGACATACAAAAATTATTTAAATATGATATCATTGACGAGTTTAGAGTTTTTCTGTCGCTCAGATGAATGATGTAAACCCTCATACCGTTTGTCTCAATTGTAAATTAGATATTTCTTGCCACCCCGAAGATAGAGTGGAAAGGAGATTACACAAAAAAAATAATTGAAAAGGACTGATTTGCATCGGATCCATAGTTTTCAGGGTTGCTGAGATTTATCAATGCTGTTAAATTAGAGTTTCAGACAACATAGCGGTACGGTTTTCTGAAAGACGTGGGAAGGGTACGAAAAAGTAATTTAAAACGACATATATGAGTCGAATTTATGGTTTACGCGTATTGTGAGATGAATAATCGTACTCCCGATGACGCTGTGTAAGAATTCAAACCACGTAAGGTGCACGACACCCCTACAAATTGAGAAGAGCGTATACTTACCGAAAATGACCTTTATTAGTCTCAGTCATTACTATTGTTGGAGGTAGCAGAATTGAAATATGAAACTCTTGATACCGTTGAAAATAAGGCAAAACGGCAGTTATTTTTATTATGTTTTTAAGAATATCGGATAAGTAAAAACCAGATAAATCCGGGTAATCAGCTACGACATAAATGCCGGAATTATTGGTTCTTGAATTAATTCTAGAATATCTCTCATCTCTAACACTTTTCCTTAAGCAAAAACAAGGGATTGAGGATACACACCAATACTAGCACACTACAAACGTTGATGGATAACATTCTTTGTGGATAGCAATGAGGATATGAGAAAGAATAAAGTTGGAGACATAATTTACGCGAGCAAATCTGCTGGTACTCAGCTAGTATCAAAAATAATAACACATGTAATTTTGAGTTTTCCTTTAATGATAAGAAAACTAAATCTCTTCTGATTGTACACTTTGCGAGACTGATGAAAACAATGGAATTGACGGTTGCATTTATAATCACATGAAAGTCAAATGCCTCAGTTCCACGGTTGGCTAAAGAAGAGAACGCTAGGGGAGAACGAATTGTTCAATGTGACCATCAGTTCAAACTCTGCTAGTGTGCTCTATTTACGTTTGTTGTTTGTACCACTGGTGATAGTAATAACGTGGACTAGAGTAAAATGAATCATTACCAATTTTTGTACCACTTCTAGACGCCACCGGCATCACCTAAAATAATTTCACTAAGTTTCATTTCCAGTGAAACAATAAAAGCAAACATTACTATCGAAATATTGAAAAGTAAAGGAGGGTGTATTCTACGAGTTAGAACATTAATTGAAGGATTACTTAATAACTTGAAAACTCTTACGCTGAACAATAAGTTCCATGCACTTTGCGGTGCTTTATAGACCCTTCACTGACATATGACGTTTCTTTTGGATAAAACAAGAGCGTCGTTGAAACACTCCTAGCATGCCTGTGTGCCAATGTTTCCACTTACTTTCCCAAGCAATGAAGTAATATTCAAGAATAGAATTTTTACTAAGTTTTAAGGGTGCAGTACGAAAATTTAGTAAATAATGGTAAGTAGTAATAAATGAACCTACGTGAATGAAATTGTAAATATTAATATAAATTGAAAAACTCATGTTTTTACTATTCCCCAAAAAAAAATAAGTCAGTTTTTTGGAATAATCTTAACTGTAAGATATAAAAATAAAATTCTTCTTCGCGTACCATCGGCGAGATTTATGAAAACATAAGTGCATTTTTTTTGGTGGGGGGTGCTTTACGGTTCATGTCGACATCAAAGGTCATTGGAGCCCGAAAAACTTGTACAGGTAGGGAAAATGCAGTTACGCACTAGGAAGAGCCAACATGACTCCCCGCGTGTGGGACTCATCGACTGATTCAACCCTACCCACTAAAAACCCTCCTGATCTACAACACACCAAAACATATCTCGCAACATACATCAAATGGAGGGGGGGCTAAAATGAGGGGGGCACATAACATGCGGGGGGACAAAGAATAAGAGGGGACAAAAAATGAGGGGTAGGACAAAAAATGAGAGGAATGAGGAAAATGAAAGATACCCTAGCCTTAATAGCGTCGGGATCGAAAAGAACAAAAAGTGACCAAGGGAGGTCAGGAAAGAGAAAGGAAGGAGCATGCCACAAGTAAGTGGAAGTAGCCAGACAGCTCGGGACCCCGTGTTCGCCAAACACGTACTTACTAGATGTAAGTCCCCTGGGGGGCATTAGTGCATATTGCCTCATTTACACTCATATGAAAGTTAAATTTCTCAGTCCGCACTACCGGTTTTATCAACGAGTGAGTGCTATTTTTTTTAAATTTTTAATTTTTTTGAGAATGATACAACAGTACAAACAGCGGGTTTGTGGGCGATTATTAATAAGAATTGTTATATACATTTATGTACATATTAGCATTTATAAAAAGCAAGATCTTAGTCGATTTTATCAGCTAAACATATTCCTCAATAAATAAATTACAAGTTACGACCGTTTTACGGACGAATATATAATGGACGTTAATAAAAGAATTGGTATTCCTCATTAACCCCAGATACGTAAAAGTTCAAAAAATATTTCTTGCTTTCTTACGTACAAGTTGCTAACATGCAATTAAGTTATTTAAACAATAAAAATATTAAGAAGATTTATTCGTTCAATGTATGAAAGCATATGCTTTAAGTCTATATTTAATTTTATGAAGGATACGTACTACAATCCGTGTGAGGAGACATGACATCAAAGGCGCTGACAGTGAAGGAGAGCTATTAAAGATAAGCTCTCCTTCACTGTCAGCGCCTCCGCCATCACTTTTACATCGTAGATGATGATTGTCTTGACGAATCTTGTGCTCAACTCCTCTAGCTTAAGGAAAGGGAAAAAACATTCTTTATTTGATTGGCATTCCCTACAGTAAATATGGTTATAACAATTAGGGCATAAAACTTACGCATGAAAATGGTTACTAATAATTCAATTATTATAAAAATTAGATATACCTGCAATTAAATACAAATCGAATAAAGACGATCATGAGACAACGGCCGCGAGAACAGAGGCAACAGACGGTTGTTAAAGAGCCTATTGTCTCTGTTCACGCTCCCGGCATCACAATCTAACTTGATTTCACTCAATTTTATCTAAACCATTTCGAAACTGCCCACCCACCCCACGATGCTATAATTAAAATTAAAAATGTAATAAGTGAAGAAATTATTCATTCATTAACACATAAAAACACGCGTATAATTTATCGATGGAAGGATTAGAAATCATAAAAAATATAGTAAGATAGAAGTAGACTCTAATAATTTTTCCCAATAACACCGAAGGAGTGAAAAGGATGCAGAACGATAAATTAGCTCTGAGGTTTGCTCTTAGGAACATACAAAAGTTAACAAAGTCCAAAATTTAAAAAATGTACTGTGTGTCAACATGTCACGTATCATTAAACGTGTTCCCTGACAAACACAATTTAAGAAATCAAAGACGTAACTCAAAGTTCGTCGGGACACGAGTCCCTTACAGAACAAAAATTCAAATCAAAAGTGACAAAAACCATTATTACATTCCTTTAATATTTTCCGTGAAAGCCTACACATATTACCATAAAAGGTTCAAGATAACAGAGGCCCATTATGCTACATACAAATAACATATCTGAATAAAACATACTCTTGCCAGGATTCAAATCCCAACAAAAAGAGATAGTAATTCATTTGGGCTGTTATAAGCGACTATTGAAAACGGAAGTGCATCTTCATTGAATAACACATACGAAAATAAAAAAAACATCATTTTCTCACCTTAATGCCAGTTATCCACTTAAGCAGAACCGTTGCGTTGGTGAAAATACAGATCGTAAGTGAAGAATCACAGGAAAGACGTGTCTTATTTTTACACATCTTTCCCGTGATTCTGCACTCACAAACTTATACAATCCATACACACTCCGAGCGACAGGAAACAGTTGTTATTCAAAAATGCTGAAAAAAATTTAATATTAAGGAACAAATTGCCTATTGTCTACTTAGTTGCAAACACAGTTTATGTTTGAGAAATTACACCAGACATGTATCGTATTTAATAAACCCTGTCACCTATAACACTAAGCTCAACATATAAAAACCAGCAGTAACGGAAAAAAATGGAATCAAAACCCACAACCAATGATCACTAAGGAAACAAATATTATTGAAAAATTAATTTACCGCATACTCAAACTATTACATAACACTAACACGTAGAGGAAACAGAAATAAAGATGACTCACACAATAAATAATTTCAAATCCAATGTATTTATCAGGTTAATTAAAACGTATTTTAAAGACAACAAGATCGCCATATCACACAAGAAAACATAATAATCATAATTAAGGAAATAACCATTATAATCCAAGTGTTATAATACTCATACATATTCAAAATTCCACAAAAAAATAACACTAAAGAAGAATAAATGTATGGCAAAGTCAAATGGCTAATCCCAGTATCATGTAGTAACCTCACCAAAACGTTAATACACAAAATTCCTATGATACGCAACCTACACACCGCAGTTGCGACAGAAACCTATATGCTACCTCATCAGAGGAAGAAATATCTGAAAGTATAATCAAAATAATCAAAAGGACATAACTTGTTTTCAACAAATTCGAAAAAAACTCCGGGGATAGCTCTTCGATGAGTAAGCAGTGCGCACAATAACTACGTTATGAAACCTACGCACCGCTGTTGCAACAGAATACGATTATGTTACCCCATTGGTGAAAGAAAAACATGAAAACAAATATATAAACAAAATTGGAAAACCAGTTGTCAAATTTTTTATATGAAATCATATATAAAACATTCAAAAAGAGTTTAACTTATTTTGAAAAAAATTGATAATGATCCTAGATTTTCTTTTAGTTGTTTATACAAAGAGTGAATAGCGGATAACAGCAATCAAATCTATTTATCACTCTTCATTCCCATGATACACAACCCACCCATTGCTGCTGCAGCCAAAGATAATGTTACTCCATCGTTGGAAGGAAAACATGAAAACATACTTTAAAAATATTTGAAAATACTTTAACTGGTTTTTTAAAAATCGTTAATAGTGTTAGGTTTTCTCTTAGTGTTATATGCGGTACGTAAATAGTGAATCACAGAAATCAAAAACTATTTACAGCTTTTCATTCCTAAGGTATTCTACCCAAACCTTGCTGCTGCAACAGTCTAATTATGTTACCCCATCTGTGTAAAAAAACATTATAAAAACAATCGAAAATAGATTAACTGGATTCAACAAAATCGATAATAGTCTTGGTTTTTGTCTTAGCCGTGTAAGTAATTCGTAAATAGCGAACCACAGTGATCAAAAGCCACTACTCACTCTTCATTCCTGTGATACACTACTCTCATATTGGTGCTGCAACAGTGTCTGATTATATGAACTTGTTTGTCCGGGACAAGCCGCGTCTTAGTAGATAAAACTACCAACGTTTCGGGCATCATGCTGAGGCTTTCTTCAAGGGAATGTCAGAGTCAGACTGTCGAAGGCCACAGCATGATGACCGAAACGTTGGTAGTTTTATCTACTAAGACGCGGCTTGTCCTTTCTGAGTTCATTCTGACTCCGGCCGCGGAAACCTACGTTTATCGAGTCTGATTTTGTTACCCTTTCTGTGAAAGAAAAACCTGAAAACATGTAAAAAACTTTTGAAAATAAATATACTGGTTTTAACAAAATCAATAAAAGTCTTAGTTATTCCCTTAGTTGAGAATGCAGTGCGGATAAATCAATAAAATGCTATTATCACAATTCAATCCGATGATACACTACCCACAAACTGCTCCTGCATCAGAGTCCTCTTGGTTTACCCTATCGAAGAATGAAAAAATGAAAACACACATAAAACATATGAAATTTGTTTAACTTCTTTCAAAAATATCGATAAAAGTCTTGTTTTCTCATAGATGTGTATGCATTTCATGAATAGTGGATCACAGCAATCAAAAGCTATTTATCACTCCTCATTCCTAGGATAGCTGCAGCCTAACAGACTGATTGTGTTACCCTTTCCTTCGAAGGATAATATCAAAAAATATATAAGAACACATTTGAAAACAGTTTTAGAAAATCGATAAACGCCGTAGGGACGCTCCTAGATGTTCCGGTTGACGGGGTGTTAACAAAGGCACTGACAGTGAAGGAGAACTATGCAAATTAAGGTCTACTTCACGGTCAGTGCCTTAGGCATCACCTTCATTATTCACTGGATTCCTTATGATTCCGGGTACAGATGTTCCATGACACAACAAAAATAACTTACATACGTTCATAACAGTAAGATAACAGCACAATTTCTCTGTCAAAGTATTTTCTTCCCACATTACTAGTTTACATGATGATAGTAATATCGTATTCCTTCTGAAATACTACTCATCATCTCTATGATGCAATACCTCAACACTGCTGCTGCAATATAATATGATAATGTTACCCCATTGTTGGACAGAAAGATCTGAAAACATATGTAAACAGCATTTGATAATATTTTAACTTGATTTCAACATATTCGGTAAATCTCCCAGGTTTTGTCTTGGTTGTGTAAGCATTGCGTGAATAGTGGATCACAGAAGTGATAAGCTAATTATCTCTCATCATTCCTATGATGCAACATAATACGATTATGTGACCCCATCGTTTGAAGCAAAGGTCGGAAAACATCTAAAAAAACAGCAGTTGATAATAGTTTAACTTGTTTCCAAAAAACTCAATAAATGTCTTGGTCATTCTCATAGTTGTATAAGCAGAACGTGTGTATTGAATCACATAAATGATAAGTTTATTATCGCTCATCATTTCTATGATTCACCACCCACCCACTGCTGCTGCAACATTATCTTATTGTTACCCTATCGTTGCAAAGGAAGATCTGAAAACATATAAGTAAACAGCATTTGATAATAGTTTAACTGGTTTTCAACAAATTCGATTAATATTCTGGGCTTTCTCTTAGTTGTATTCATAAGCAGTGTATGTTCATAACAGAAACAAAATTTCTGTATCAAAGTAAGTGTTTCCCTCAATACTAATTCACAAGATGATGATTATATCGTATTTCTACTAAAACTACGCCGTGAAGTAATCTTTGAGAGACATATAGCTGTCAATGGTAAAAAAAACAAGATAAATATTCAGTCAATTATACTTATAACAACATATATCATTCAAACGAATGCATACATAGATAAATACCGGAACCTATTTTATTAGCAATAATGAAAAATGAAAAGTGCAAATCCCAAACTTTAGTTACGTATTCTTGATGTTGGAAATGTAACGATAGTAAGTGACGAAGAAAAATATTATCTCCAACCTTCAAACCCCCCAAGACATACACATACTTTGTAATGAGAAATAACTTTATAATTCATAATATAAAGAAATGTGTGCTAAATATGGTAAAAAAAATTGTTAAAGCATTTAAAAAGAATGTCGAGATCAACATTATCATACCACTGTCTCGATTACCGTCACAATGGACCAGGAAAAATAACTGCCCCAAACACTTCATTGCATTCGTGGAAAATTGGGGGAATATTATTTACCTGTGATGTAATACTGATATCTAAGAAAAATAATAGGAAAACATACACATAAAATAAATAGAAAATAGTTTAACTTGTTTTTTTTTTTTTTTTTCGAAATCTATAGACGTGTTAGGGACGTTTTCAGATGTTTCAGTTGAGGGAGTGTTAACTAAGGCACTGACAGTGAAGGACATATAAGCAAATCAAGCTCTGCTTCCCAGTCAGTGCCTTTGGCATCACCTTCGTTATTAACTGGATTTCTTATGTTTCCTGGAATAGATGTACCTACCATGCTGCAAGAAGAATAACATATGTTCATAACAGCTAAGTAAAAGCAGAAGTTCTCTATAAAAGAAAACCCTTCTTTCAATACCAGTTCACATCATGATAATTATAAACTTTTTCTACACGAAAACTACACCATGGAGCCATATCTGTGTCACATGTAACTGCCAATGGTGAAAAAACGAATGCATACATCAATGAATTCTGGAACCTATTTTATTGCAATAATGAACAAGCGCGAATCCCAAAATATAGTTATGTATTCTTGATGTTCCTAGTGGAACAAAGGTAAGGGATATTATCTCACGACCCAATTTTTAATCACCACATCGCACACGTACTTTGTAATTAATAATAATATTAAAAATAATAAAATTGCGACATTTTTGTTAAATATGGTGAAAACTGTTGTCAAAACAGTTCAAAAGAATGTCGATATCCACATTCAGATGCAACAGTCTCGACTACCGTCACAGCCGACCAGGAAACAATAACTGCTTCAGTCACTTAAGAGGATTCGTGGAGCATTCTGTAATAAAAAAAGTTGTAGTGAATATAACATATGGTAAAATATTGATTTCTAAAATGAAAAACAGGAAACGATGCATAAAACACTTAATTTTGAGAATTAATTGATTTCTTTTGACAAAAAATGCAAGTCCTAGATTTTCATTAATTTGTGTACGCAATGCGTGAATAGCAAATCAAACAAATAAAATGCTTGCACAGTACGACAACGTCTTAGACATGCATGTACGACTCTGGCATTGCCCTGAAGATGGCCGAAACGATGCTATTTTTTTCTACTAAGACGCGGTTTGTCCCGGACAAAAGAGTTCATAATTGAAATGTCATTTTAAACTCTTATTTCTTTTAATACACTAGCCACACCCTGCTGCCGAAACTGATTCTTGTTACACAACGACGGAAGAATAACATGCAAACATTTAGAAAAATATTAGAAACTAGTTTAACTTATTTAAGGAAAATCAGGTAAATGTATTGGGTTTTCTCTTAGTTGTGTAAGGAGTGCGTGAAGAGTGGATCACTGAAATTATAAGATAACTATCTCTCACCATACCTATGATTCACCACCCACACAAAGAAATGAAATATAATATGATTATAATACCCAACCATTGGAAGAAAAGATCAGAAAACATACATATGTATACAGCATTAATATTAATTTTAACATGATTTCAACAAATTCAACATAATGTAGGGGGTTTTCTAATCGTTGTGTATGCCGTGCGACAATAGTGAATAAGAGATATGCTAATCAATCTCAATCACATGAACCACCACACACAAACTGCAGCTGCAACATATTCTGATTCTTTCCCCATCTTTGGAACAAATGTTCTGAAAACATATAAGTAAAAAGCATTTGATAAAAGTCATACTTGTTTTCAACAAATACAACGAAAGGCCTGGTGTTTGTTTTAGTTGCGTGAGCAGCGCTTGATTAGTGAATCACATACATGTTAAGCTAATTATGACCCATAATTCACATGATTCACCACCAACACATAGCCGCAGCAACATAATCTTATTATGTTGCAACATCCAGGTGAAAATTCCTTCCACACACTGCTGCTGTAACATAAAAGGATTATGTTGCACCATCGTTAAAAAAAGATCTAAATAAAAAAATACAAATATTTGAAAATAGTTTAACTCTTTTAAACCAAATGAATAAAACTCCTAGGGACCTTTCAAGATTTTTCGGCTCAAGTGGTGTTAACAAAGGCACTGACAGTGACGGAAAGCTACGCAAAGTAAGCTCGGCATCACAGTCAATGTCTTTGGCATCATCTTCATTATTCACAGAATTCCTAACGATTGCTGGTATAGATAAACCAAACCTACCATGCTAAAAGAAAAAAACACTAAATATGTACATAACAGCAAAATAACAGTAGAATTTATGTATCAAAGAAGAGCTTCCTACATTACTAATTCAGATGATGATAATTATATCGTATTTCTAATCGAAAACTACGCCATGGAATTCACCACCCACACACCGCTGATGTAACATGATCTTACTATGTTAATCCATCGTTGGAAGGAAAGATCTGAAAACATAAGTAAACAGCATAAGATAATCAAAAAAATTATAATTAAAATTCGATAAATGTCCTTGGCTTGCTACTAGTCGTGTGAGAAGTGCGTTAAAAGTGAATCACAGAACTGTGATCTATTTATGACGCATCATTCCTTTGATTCCCCACCCACACACTGCTGATGAAACAATCTTACTATGTTAATCCATCTTTGGAAGGAAAGATCTGAAAATATAATAGCCCTGTTACAAAATAAATAAAAAATATATAGAATAATTCTTATTGTTTGACATTTTAAATTTTAGAAATTAAATATATAGAAAACGAATTTCAAATAATCACGAAACAGAAATAAGTATTGAATACTATGATACAATAATCTTTTGAGAAAAATTAATATTAACAAAATGAAGCAATGTGTATCAATACGGTGTATATGTAATGATTTACAAAATAAACAATTTTCCTATGAGGAAAATCATTTATACAATTTGACAAAAGTTTTGTCCTTTCTATACGTTTTGTAAGCAGTGTGTGAATAGTGAATAATAGAAATGTTTAGCTTATTATCACTCATTATTCCTAAGATGCAACACCCTGACACTGCTGCTGCAATATAAACTGTTTATATTACACCATCGTTGAAAAATCTGAAAATATACATGCAAGTAATATTTGAAAATAATTTAACTTTTTAAAAAAAATTAATAAATTTGGGACGATTTCTTGTTTCGGTTGAGGGGGTGTTAACAAAAGCACTGAGAGTGAAGGAGAGTTATGAAAATTAAGCTTTGTTTCATAGTCAGTGCACTTGGCAACACATTCTTTGCTGGATTCCTTACGATTCCTGGTATAGATGTATCATACTGCAAGAAAAATTGATATGTTCATTACAGCAAAACAGCAGCAGAAAATCTCAATTAAATTAAGTTCTTCTCCCAATATTAATTAACATGATATTTATATTGTATTGCTACTCCAAAACTACGACATTCAGCCATATCCGAGTGACTTATGAATGTAAATGGTGAAAGAATAACAACAAAAATATCCATTCAATTATAAATATTATACAATATATAATTTGAATGAATGCTTACAAAGGAGAATTTTGGAACGTTTTTAAATAGTGAAAATCAACAATCACAAATGAATAACCAAAACTTCAGTAATGAATTCTTGATGAACGTACTGTAACGATAGTTGAGAATAAAAAAAATTATCTCACGGCCAACATTTATCCGCCCACCTCTTACACTTTGTTTGTAATAATAAAAAACATACTAATTTTAACAAAATCAATAAAATATGTAGGGACGTTCCTTGATGTTTCAATTAAGGGGGTGTTGACAAAGGCACTGACAAGTGCTATGCAAATTAAGCTCTGCTTTAATGTCAGTGCCTTTGGTACCATAATTATTATTCACTCGATTCCTTACAATAACTGGGATAGATGTACAATGCTGCGAGAAAAATTACTTAATATGTTCATAACAGAAAAAAGCAGAATTTCTCTATCGAAGTAAGTGTTTCCCTTAATACTAGTTCACATGATGAATATATGGTATTTCTACTAAAACCACGCCGTGGAGTCATATCTGAAAGACTTATACCTGTAAATGATGAAAAAAATAATTATTTTTCATTCAATTACAATTATTATAACATATATCATTCAAACGAATGCATTCTTGGATGAATCCCGGAATTTTCAGATCTGATGAAACCCCCTATTTTATGAGCAATAATGAACAATCAAAAGTGTAAATCCCAAACTTTTGAGAGTTATTCTTGATGCTCGAAGTGTAACGATAGTAAGTGATGAAGAAATATTTTATCTCACGACCAACATTTAAACCCCTGAACTCACACACATACTTTGCAATTATAAAACACATTATAACTACTAAAAAATAAAATTGTTGCGAAATAAACATATAAGAAACATGCAAACATATATAACAAAATTCAAAATAGTTTAACTTGTTTTCAACAAATTCAATAAACGTCCCGGATTTTCTCTGAGTTATGTATCCAGTGTATGAAAAATAAATCACAGACGTATTAGCTAATTATCACTGATCATTCCTATGATTCACCACCCATACACTGCTGCAGCAACATAAACTGATTATTTTACACCATCGTTGGAAGGAAAGATCTGAAAACATAGGTAAATAGCATTTAATAATATTTTATCTTTTTTTCAACAAATTCGAGAAATGTCCCTTAGTCTGTAAGCAGTGCATCAATAGTGAATCACAGGCGTGTTACGCTAATTATCACTCAACATTCCTATGACTCACCATCCACACACCGCTGCTGGAATATAATCTTTTATGTCACACCATCAGTTAAAGAAAATTTATGAAAAAATATACGTAAACAACATTTGATAATAAACGGATTTTCAACGAATTCGATAATTATCCTGGATTTTTTTTTAATTGTGCAAGCAGTGTAGAAATTGTGGATCACAGAAATGATAAGCTAATTATCTCACATCATTCCTGTGATGAATTACTAACAATAAGCTGATTCAACATAATCTGATTATGTTACCCCATCGTTGAAAAATATTTATAAAAACATACATGTGAAAATATTTGAAAATAGTTTAACTCGCTTTAACCAAATTAATAATTTATCTGTGTATGTTTTAAGAGAGGGGATGTTAACAAAGGCACTGACAGTGAAGGAGAACTATGCAAATTAAGCTGTTTTTCACAGTCAGAACCTTTGGCATCATCTTCGTTGTTCACAGGAGCCTTTATGATTCCTGGTATAGATCTAACATTCTGCAATAAAAATTATTATAATGTTCATAACAAAATAACAGCAGAATTTATCTATAAAGGAAACTGCTTCTCTCATTACTAGTTCACATGATGATTATTATATTTTACTGCTGCTAAAACAACCATGGGGAACCATATCTGAGTGACTCACAGCTGTTAATGGTGAAAGAACAACAAGTATATTCATTAAATTTTAAATATAAATTTCCTACCACAGACTGTTGCAGAAAAGAAAAATTATGTAACTGTTATCCATCTCTGGAAGAAAAACATGCAAACATATATTAAAATAACATTTAAAATAGTTTAACTTGTTTTCAACAAATTCGATAAATGTTCGCGGCTTTCTCTTGGATGTGTAAGTAGTGCGTGAATGGTGGATCACAGAAATGATAAGTTAAATATCTCTCATCATTCCTATGATTCACCAACCACACACTGCTGCTGTAACATAATCGGATTATGTTGCACCATCGTTGGAAAAAAAGACCTAAAAATTTATGTAAAAAATATATGAAAATAGTTTAACTCCTTTTAACCAAATCAATAAAAATCATACGGACGTTATTAGATGTTTCGGTTGAGGGGGTGTTAACAAAGGCACTGACAGTGAAGGAGAACTATGCAAATTAAGCTCTGCTTCACGGTCAGTGCCTTAGGCATCACCTTCGGTTTTCACAGGAGCCGTGATCAGTCCTGGTATAGGTGTTCCACGCTGCAAGAAAAATAACGAAATACGTTCATAACAACAAAATAACAGCAGAATTTATCTATAAAAGAAACTGCTTCTCTCATTACTAGTTCACATGATGATTATATTTTATTGCTGCTAAAATTACCATGTGAAATCATATCTGAACGACTCACAGCTGTTAATAGTGGAAAAAAAACAAGTATATTCATTGAATTTTAAATCTAATACAATATGTCATTTGAACCAATGTATACATGGAAGAATCCCGGAAACAGTTTTATTAGCACTAATGAGCAATCTCAAGCGCAAATCTCACATTTAAGTTGTGTATTCTTGATGCTCTTACAAAAACGATGGTACGGGATGAAGAAAAATATTTCACAACCTACATTTAAACCTCGTACCTCTCAAACTTACTTTGTATTTATGAATACGTTATAATTAATAATATAAAGAAATTGTTTGTAAAATATGGTTAAACATGTTGGAAATCAGTTACAAAGAATACTGAAATACACATTCTCATGCAACTGTCTCGACTACTGTCCCGACCGGCCAGAATATAATAGCTTCAGTCACTTCAGTGCAGTCGGGGTACATTCTGAAAAAACAAATTGCAGTAAACTGACGAAATACTGATATCTAAGAAGAAGAATAGGAAAACATACATATAGAATAATTGAAAAAATTAACATTTTTTAACAAAAAAAGGCTTTGGGACGTTTTACTATGTTTCGGATGAGGGGGTGTTAACAAAGGCACTGACAGCGAAGAAGAGCTATGCAAATTAAGGTCTACTTCACAGTCAGTGCCTTTGGCATCACCTTCATTATTCACTGGAGTGCTTATGATTCCTGGTTTAGATGTAACATGCTGCAATAAAAATAAATTAATATGTTCATAACCGCAGAATTTATATATCAAAGGAAGTGTTCCTCTCAATACTAGTTCACCTGATGATAAATATATAATATTGCTACTAAATCTACGCCATGGATCCATATCTGAGTGACTCATAGCCGTTAATGGTGAATAAAAAACAAAATTATTCATGTATTTAAATATATAGTAACATATATCATCCGAACGAATGCATTCATGGATGAATCCACGAACATATTTTATTAGCAATAATGACAATCAAATGCACATATCCCAAACTTCAGTTAGCTATTCCCAATTCTCGTGCACGGAAAACAATACCTGATCTGGAGTAGCTAATGTATTGGCTGCCAGTCGGACAGACAATACATAAGCTCGCAGAGCTACCATCCGTCTGCTATGATGTGAATTTTCGTCCTTCTGTGCCACAGCGTACATGATAGCTTTCACAGCTTAAGTAGCTAATCTACAAGATAAGAAAAGCAAACCTATAGTACAGGATGTTGCCAACCAGTAAGCATTTAATATTGATTCGATGTGTGTCGACGTCGACTCGTCTGAATGCTTTCTTCTCTGTTCGAATTGTTGGACGATATTCATTTTTATTACAAATCCATAGTCTTACCTTGTTTAAACACAGGTAAACACAGGAGTACAGCCAACGTTTTCTCTTTTCGACGTCCGTCTTCAAGTACCCGACAGCGCCCTTTTTCGATCCACGGTCCTTTCCCTCTGAAGGCGCGAACGCTACCACTGAGCTACTGCAGTATGATTTTTTATTGTCTTCTGTTACGCTAAGAGTTGGCACCATAGTATTGGTACCATGAATTGTAAATACGTAAAATAGTAATCATCTAAAATCTTGAAAAATATATTTAAATACCAAGAAAGTAGTTTTTATGTATCCAAACGTTTCTTTATTTTAAATATGCTTGAAATTTATTCTTGTTAGATTAATACATTTGAAAATATCATTATTTAAATAATAATTAGGTATTTGCCAACATTAACCTTCAGAAATTCAAAATATCATCAGTGTCCAGCTGCATGGCGTCGAAAAAACACTGTAAATGTTTAGACTTCATGTTTCGGGCTTGGCAACTAAGGGATGGCGTCATTTAGACCCTGTAATGAATCATTTTGTTCAAGTAAACAACTATTCATAGTATCGAAAGCCATGGTCGATTTGACACCGTAAAACAATTGCTCAGGCTGCGCAGACTAAGTCATGAGTCAACGTATCGAATACATAGAAGGTGCTAAATCCCAGTGTCATTTAGCGTCAACTATGAATGAGATCGCCGGCGAGGAACAAACAGCAGTTCTTGTAGCTAAGTCAGATTTTTGAGCAGGGTTGAGCTGTCGCGCGCAACACATAAGTTATAGCTGTTGATGTAACCTTCTTCCAACCCAGACAAAACAGCGTTAGCTTCCGCAGTGACAGAAAACTGTCCTCCTTCAGACGAAAACTTATTTATGGCGGATACCGCGTAAGCTATATCAGTTAATGGTGCCGTCCGCTAGACAGCCAACGCGTGAGCTATCACAGCCAACTTTAGGCTGATCTATCCAAATTATTTCTTTCCGTTTGGTATAACGATGGTAAGGGATGAAGAAAAATATTGTTACAACCAACATATCAACCTCCAAAACTCTCAAACTTACTTATATAACAAGGCAAACAGGAAAACGTACACATAAACAAATTTTGAAAATAGTTTAACTTCTTTTAACAAAAAATAAAACACCTAGGTTTTCATTCAGTTGTGAAGGCAGTGCGTGAATAGCAAGTCAAAGATACCAAAACGTATTTTAAATTCTTCATTCTTTTAATACACTAGCCACGCACTGCTGAAGAAAAAAAAATTATGTTACCCAACGATGGAAGAAAACCATGCAAACATATGTAAAACATTTGAAAATAGTTCATCTTTTTTTCAAAAAATTCGATAAATGTCCTTTCTCTTAGTTGTGTAAGCAGTGCGTGAATAGTGGATTATAAAAATGATACGCTATTATTCCTATGATGCACTACCCACACACTGCTGCTGCATCATATTCTGATTATGTTACCCCTTCGTTGAAAGAAAAAAGACATCTGAAAACACATATAAACAATATTTGAAAATGATTTAACTTGTATTAACCAAATCAATATAAGACCTAGGTACATTTCTAGATGTTCCGGTTGAGGGGTGTTAACAAAGGCACTGACAGTGAAGGAGAGCTATGCAAATTAAGTTCTGCTTCACAGTCAATGCCTTTGGCATCACTTTCATTATTCACTGGATTCCTAACGATTTTTTGGTATAGGTGTACCATGTTGCAGAAAAATAACTTGCTGCTGCAACATAATCTAATTATATTACCCCATCGTTGAAAGAAAAGATCTGAAAATATACATGAAAACAGCATTTGATCATAGTTTAACGTTTTTTCAACATATTCGATGAATGTCCGCGGCTTTCTCTTAGTGATGTAAGTAGTGCGTGAAGAGTGAATCACAGACATTATAAGCTAATTATTACACATCATTCGTATGATTCACCACCCACACACTACTGCTGCGACATATTCTGATTGTTACCGCATCGTTGGAAAGAAAGATTTGAAAATATACATGAAAACAGCATTTGATAATAGTTTTTTTTAATAAATTCTGTTTTCTCGGAGTTGTGTAAGCAATGCGTGATTTGCGGATCCTAGAAATGAGGAGACTAAAAACCACACACACTGCAAAAGAATCGTTTGATTGCTAACAAATCGTTGAAAAGAAAAATCTAAAAAGATACATCTATACAACATCTTATTTCAGTTTTGTTGTTTTCAACAATTTTGATATTATTCTTTTCTTTTAGAAGTGTAAGCGGTGCACAAGTAACTGATGATAGGAATGATGAATAAATTATGACTCATCGTTCCTACGATACACATCCCACATACGTCTGTTGCAACAGAATCTCATTATGTTAACCTATTGTAGGAAAGAAAACTCTGAAAATATACTTATACAAACATTAGTTAATATTTTATGTTGTATTAACAAATTCGCTATATTTCCTGGAGTTTCTAATAGTTTTGTAAGCAGTGCGTGACTAGCGGATCGCTGGAATGAGGACTCTTTTTATCACTCATTATTCTTATGATATACAATCTACGCACTGCAAATTTATTTTTCTACAATATCTAAATGGTTTCTGATTTTTTCGTCAAACCATTGGACTTCTCGTTAAAAAATAAGGTCCGTCAATCATTCTAAAGTGCATTTTAATCATTCTGGAATGAAATGTGGTTGGATTTGTATTTGCGTGTTTTACTTACGGATATGAGTAATGTATGTGTTAATAATGACATGTCTCTAAAGCATCGTTTTTTATTGATATCCTGATTGCAAACTACAATGTTTATAATCTTTGAATGTATGGTTTCCTGGAAGTCTCTTGAACAATAGCAAACTTATTCCATAAATATTTGTTGGTGTTTGAGGTGAAGTTTTAAACTATTTTCCAAAACCAGCAACTCGTTATCGTTAATTTGGTCAATATTGAAAAAAGTTTATTCATTATTATCCCCGTAATAAAAATATTATACGAATTTGTAATTTTTTTGAGTACTCAGTTCCTCCGTACAAATTACTACAAGGAGTCTTGTTAAAAATCATCATTCTCATAACTCTTAACGAGCATATATTACTGAGAAATATTTTCAGATTTTTCCATCACCACATCTAACAATATTTATACCTTTCAATAAAATAAATATTCACTAATAAAACACAAATTATTTTGATTTCTTCGCGTAAATCTTTAAAAATTGCAATATATATCCGTAGGCATTGTCTGGAAGACCTATACTTGTGGGTAATTTGGTAAATATTTATATTTTTAAATATTCAAAAGACAACACCTAGAGGGTAGAAAATAGAAACAAGTTTTACAGAATGTCCTATAATTGAAAAACTTAAAACTATAAGAATACTTATTTCATAATATTTCGCAAATGAACTATGTGTAGAAAATAATACGTGACACTGAGTAAAACTTAAAATAAAGTTTGAGTTAAATTGTCGCAGTAAGCTGAAATAGAAAGCCGAGAATTGTATGAACTATTACTCATGTAGTGTTTTTCCTTTCCCCCCTAATTCGCCCTTCCATGATAAATAGTTCGATTGAAAATTTACTTTTTTTCTGAGAATGATATGACACTCCTAAATTACAATAACATGGCATTTTACATTACGAAAGAAACCATAAATTGCATACTCCGCGTAATAACCCTTACAATTTATTTCCTAATGTATTACAGAGTTCATAATTAAGCTCAACTACATCCTAATTAATATTCATCAGGTGTGGTAGGTTTTTAAACACATTTCCCACAACTTAATATACAGTACATAAATTGAACAACAACCAAATCATACACTTACAAATGACTATTTCTACCTTATTATTTAGAAGTTCATAAATAGGAAGAACCGTTAAGAAACGTACCATACATTAAATCAATTACCACGGATACGACGTTCCTAGATGTTTCGGTTGAGGGGTGTTAACAAAGGCACTGACAGTGAAGGAGAACTATGCAAATTAAGCTCTGCTTCACAGACAATGCCTTTGGCATAACCATCATTATTCACCGTTGTGCTTATGATTCCTGGTATAAATGTACCATGCTGCAAGAAAAATAACTTGTATGTTTATAATAGCAAAACAACAGCACAATTTCTCTATTTAAGGAAGCGCTTCTCTAAATACTAGTTAACATGATGATAATTATATCATGTTGCTACTCGAAAACTTCGCCGTTGAGCCATATCTGAGTGACTCATAGCTGTTAATGGTAACCTTCTCAACCGTCCAGGTAACAATAACTTCAGTCACTTTAGTGCGTTCGTACAACATTGTAAGAAGAAAAAAAGATGTAGTAATAATTAACTATGGTAAAACATTGATTTGTAAAGAGACGAATGGCGAGGAACCATTAATTCTCAAAAAGCATAAAGGCGTCATAATTTTCGATTCAGCAGCTTGCTTATTACTCAATATAGTCTAGACTAAGGAGAAAACAAATTCATTATCATACAGTTGTGTAGGGTGAAAACGATTGCATACATGGATGCCATGCAATTAATTGTTACCATGTGCATGTGTAACCACACACCACAAGACCAGATGCGGTGTGGATATTTTGGTAGAAGCGGGATTCACAAAAATACCACAATTCCTATGGTAGTTTTCTCCGCTGCCACCAGTCCAGTTTCCCGGACAATTAAACACACGTGTAAAAACAATAATTAATCATTTAAAACAAGTTAAATTGAAATCTGAGTATTTACAAACTTGATCAAACACTCAAAATCATAAATACAAGTATAAATTTGTCATTAGAAAGCTAATGCTATCAGAAAGCATCAATTACACACAGATATGAATACAGTTGTTGACAATTAATTCGGAAATCCACCTAGATTATCCGAACCTCCAAAATTACAAGTTGCTTTCCCGAATAACGAACTGTTTCAAGTTACGTCACTCGCAACTAGTAGCAAGTGTATCTAGCAGCAACACTTGCAGCTAGCAGCTATCTTTAACGCAGCAAACAATCTTTACCGTGGTCTGACGACCAATAATAGCCAGGTCACATCTCAAGTAACCTGCGGACTCAACCCACACATATAAGTCCCCGAAGATCCTCAATCCTTCCAATATGTACAGAAGAGGAAGTCACGTGACCACCAAGTATCCACGCGTTTGCTGCCACCGTGCACTTCAACCTCTCGTTCGCCCAACAGCCGTTCTGGGAATGCAGGTCTGTCATTGTCTCTGCATTCGGCGAAAATACTCCATTCATAACATATTAACAATCTTTCTTTAGGGATTTTACCGGCATACCTCCACGGGTCACGCCTCGGTACACATGGCTAGCAAGTCCCTTTCACAGAAATAGTATAATTCTTAAGGGACCCCGGTGAAATCTGGCGAGTAAATGCATTTTCACAGAAATATTACAAGACAAAGGGAAAGGCAAGCACTGGTCACATGCCTTTGCAGACATTCTTCGAGGGCATTCCTAACCAATTTTCAGAAGTGAATTAAAACGGTCAAACAATAACACAATGAATGCTTAGCGTTGATTACTCGTCACCTTTCCTCGTTTGTGGCATACTGCTAAGCTCCTTCAATGGCGCTCCTACTCATTAAAAGGGAGTAAAAATAACAATTCACAAACACATAGACTTTCTGAGACCTCATGTTACAGCATGGCACACATGCAAGCAGGCGAAATAACATCCGCACTTCTACGTCGTAACATAATCAATCTTCAATGGAACATAACGAAGTACTGAAATACAAACACAAGTATTTAAAGAAGTATCGACGATTTATTGAGGTAATTTAAATTTCCCGAAGCTACACAGCACTTTTATTATATGCCATTGTTCCACTGAGTAGATACACTCATTCACGTAATTATATCCACCGTGGAATATCCACATGACTCTTTTGGAAGTTTGATGAGAGAATAGAGAGTAACAGAAAAATCACAGGAAAGACGAGCTTAAATTCTACATATCATTCCCATAATTCGACACTCGTAACCCCATCTGCAGAGTAAAAAAGACAAGAAGCAACTTAATTGTCGAAACAATTCAACTTTCCATCGTTAGAGGCTAAAAACACGAGAAAGAAACAATTAGTTCTGATTTTATTACAGAAATAAAATACTCTTTTTAAATTCTTAACATGTTTAGAATAGTTTCACACTTACAGAAATTTACAAATTGAAAACATACTTAAATTAACATTACAACTTCCTTCAAACGATAAATATCCATTTTTAAAGTCATCCAATAACTAATAATCGCCAGAAAATAGCTCAGCGGTACGGGGAATAAGTTATAAATGAATTATCAATCTTAACATTTCCCTTCAGAGCACTGACATTGATTTTTTATGCAATCCGTTTTTGATTAGTTGGTGGTGCTGAAAGACAAGTGTATACCATGTTACATTCTTTCCATATCTTCTATACCATCGTTCACTTAGAAAATATAAGGTGACAACGATAACTCAAATATTTGCCTGTTACTGAATACTTTCTCAGTGCCCAGCAAACATTCAAGCGACTGGCACCACCCGCGACTATTTTAGCTGACATTGTTTTAAAGGCATATCTCTTGAAATGAAAAATAATCGAGAAAATTTATACCGTTTCCGAAACACAAGCCGGTGTGGTGAAAACGATCGTCAAAACAGTTGCAAGAACTGATACACTTCACAGTTTCTTGCAAGTGTCTCGACTACCGGCGTCACCCTCGGACTCTATCAAAATACTGTACGTGCTCAGTGTATTTTCCGTTGTCTATACGTAACAAAAATATGTTATAACTCAGGCCAGATTATAATGGCTGCGGAGCAAGATGGAAAAGAAATTAACTCCGCGATCCCCGGCAAAAATTGTAGGGGTTATGGCACCGCATTCCTACCACAACTAAACACCATTTTCATTCAGGCCTCTCATTTTACATAAAGTTATTCAGCTTAAACCCAATACATTTGTGTAAGATATAATCTTAAGTCATAAATGTACATTCAAAGGTGTAAAATATTCTGATTTAAAATCACGTGGGTCATTAAAATTTGCGAAATATTCGCTAATTTTTAAAAAGCGTCGTTCGAAAGTACACATAACCAACATGATCATGCAGGAAAACCAGAATTTGAAAAAGTACCTACACGCACAATTATAGGTACATAAAACACAACATCCTAATACAGTTCGCTATTAGTGCTTGTAGTGAGAAATCCAATTACATGTTTATTTGTACAGTGTCAATTTTTACAAAGAACTGTTGAAATTGTAATATTATCGGCATCTTAATAACAGGATTTCTGCATAATAAGAGCCAATAGAACCGTAATGATAAAGATGTAAAAAGAAAAACATTCATAGTTCAAGCCTCCTGCTGCAGGCACTATTGACAAGGATGTGTCCATATGAACCCAGAAAATTTCTACTGAGAACAGATCGATAAGGCACTTATTGGCACCATCAAGGAAAAAATCCTAAACATAAAAAAGAAAAATATACGAAATGATAATGAAGTAAAAACAACATTAATGTATTTTGATGCATTTAGGGCAAATAGTGATGAAACTGTTCACGTGTGGTTTAACACGGCACTATTTTCCAAAAGCATCTTTCAAGTGCGCACATTACCGGAATTGTCATTGAACTATTACTGAATTACAAAAGTCGATAGAAAACAATTATACAAAACAACAAGGCAAATACTAACACTTACGTTAATCAAAACATTTTAATGTATATTAACATTATGCACATTCATACACATTAAATGATTTTCTTTCCGAAGCTACAAATGATAACGAACATACGTGCATTTGTTCAAAATTAATTTTTACAAACCACACTAAACAAATAAACATTTTACCGGTATGGTCTAACAGATTTTTTCGTTAAAAGCAATAGACAATTGATAATATTAACGTAAAAAACATTAATATCGTACAAAATTATTCTAGAACGTAACAACGAAAACCACAAGTACATTTGCAGAAAGTTAATTTCTCCAGACCACACTCACCAGAAAAATATATCACCATTATTTCCGAAATCAATATAAGGTTCCCATATTTAAGAAAAGGACACGTATTGATAATAAAGTAAAAAACCAGATACTTCGTTCAATATATAATCCGCAGCTAAAGATAACACCTATCACATGAGCATCTGAAAAGTGCTACATATTAATAAGCGCCGTTCGGATGTACATACGACCGACATCACCTCGAAGGATATCCTGGAACTAAAAAAACATATACATAATCAGAGAAACGTAAAAACAAGAGAAAATTAGATAGTTTGATCGTCTTCCCGAACACAGATCTGGACACGTATGTAACTCAGAATAGTGCATATTTACATACAGTACAAGGTTAAAAATTACACATAATGTGAAATAATCAAAGTGTGTTGCAAATATTATACAATATTAAACAACTCTTTAGGATAATGACACAAAAGGTTCATGTCGTTAACTCCTCATTCCGTAGATTGTGATAACAACGATCTTATGTTCATTCGTTCACTGCTAAATTTAAAAAAAGCACGCCGATGAAACGAACATATTTCGGAATTGAACATGGTAAAATTCCTACTAAATACAATGTACTTAATGTATTATTCATTCCGCAACTCGAGATAACAACGATCAGCTAGAGATAACAACAGTGGCATTTTCATGGAGTGATTCCAATATAAAACAAAAATATATTGTTAAGGATATTGAGGGAAAAATTTCATATCGTTTACTCCTTATTCCGTAGATTGGGTTGACAACGATCATACGTTCATTTGTTTACTGCTAAATTCTACAAAGACACGCAGATCATGTGAACATATTTCGGAAATGAACATGGTATAATTCCTATCAAATAACACGTATTTAGTATAATATTGATTCCGCAGCTATAGATAACAACGATCGTATGTGCATCTGAACAGTGCTACTTATTAAACAGCACCGTTCGGATGAACATACAACCGGCATCACCACGAAGGATATCCTGAAATTAAAAAAAAATATACATAGTAAGAAAAACGTAAAAACAAGAGAAATATAAATATATATATTGATCTTCTTCCCGCAGGCAGCTCTGGACACGTATGAAACTCAAATTAAAAAGTGCACATTCATATAAAACACAATATTAATAATTACACAACATTGGCTATATCGTTTATTTCTTTACTGCTAAATTCTAAAAAGACACGCTAAACATAAAAACATATTTCGGAAATAAACATGGTATAATTCCTATCAAATAACATGTATTTAGTATAATATTGATTCCGCAGCTATAGATAACAACGATCGTATGTGCATCTGAACAGTGCTACTTATTAAACAGCACCGTTCGGATGAACATACAACCGGCATCACCACGAAGGATATCCTGAAATTAAAAAAAAATATACATAGTAAGAAAAACGTAAAAACAAGAGAAATATAAATATATATATTGATCTTCTTCCCGCAGGCAGCTCTGGACACGTATGAAACTCAAATTAAAAAGTGCACATTCATATAAAACACAATATTAATAATTACACAACATTGGCTATATCGTTTATTTCTTTACTGCTAAATTCTAAAAAGACACGCTAAACATAAAAACATATTTCGGAAATAAACATGGTATAATTCCTATCAAATAACATGTATTTAGTATAATATTGATTCCGCAGCTATAGATAACAACGATCGTATGTGCATCTGAACAGTGCTACTTATTAAACAGCACCGTTCGGATGAACATACAACCGGCATCACCACGAAGGATATCCTGAAATTAAAAAAAAATATACATAGTAAGAAAAACGTAAAAACAAGAGAAATATAAATATATATATATTGATCTTCTTCCCGCAGGCAGCTCTGGACACGTATGAAACTCAAATTAAAAAGCGCACATTCATATAAAAACAATATTAATACTTACAAAACATTGGCTATATCGTTTATTTGTTTACTGCTAAATTCTAAAAAGACACGCTAAACATATAAACATATTTTGGAAATCAACATGGTATAATTCCTATCAAATAACATGAATTTAGTATAATATTGATTCCGCAGCTATAGATAACAACGATCGTATATGCATCTGAACAGTGCTACTTATTAAAAGGCACCGTTCGGATGAACATACAACCGGTATCACCACGAAGGATATCCTAGAAAATTTAAAAACATACACTTAAGAAGTAAAATTTAAAAAAGAGTGATAATATATATAAGAGAGAGAGAGAGAGAGAGAGACCGTGGATTGAATTAAATAATAATTAAAAAAACACGTTCTTAATATTTAACAAATAATAGCTATTTAGAAATCGTTGCTAGCAGAAGGGAACGCAGAGGGTGGTCTGGAGCAAGCATGGGAAAGTATTGTCGACAAAACCTCACAGGCTGTTTAGAAATATAAGAATACAAAAAAAAAACATAAAACCCATTATTTGCAAAGATTCAAAGAAGCAGCGCCGAAACCACTTGGCGAGACAGACAAGTTTGAACATGCAACATTAGAAAAAGGACTCTTTAGAAATACGAACCTCAAAATTCATTCTAACAGAATAACTTCAGAAAGAGCGGATGTAAGGTAATATTATTTTCCCAAGGCATTAAGCAATTGAACATTTGACGAGAGCGAAAAGGTCGAGGCGGTGGAGGATGTCAAAGAAGGGTCTAGTAGTCTAGGTACTCGCGTCGAAATAAGGCAAAGAAGTAGGTAGCCGCACATGTCTCTGGGGATGTGAGTTGGAAAAGGACGAAGGGTTTCGAAACAGAAAATTTTAGGGATGTTCTCACCGAAAATACGCAAATGCTAAATTCAAAAGAAGTTATAAATATTTAAGGTCAAAAAGGATGCCGACATTCGAAACATGTTTCAACTGGGTGACCAGCTCTAGAACGTCGTAATATCATAAAACTGGGGATCTGAGGATCTTGCCGCAGACGCAGTTGCGCAGAAAAAAAGTATCACAAAGGGTATTGTTAGTAAGGAACATAATGGCCGATGGATCTTCGTCTCTAGCTACCGAAGTATGGAAAGAAAGAAAAACTGAAACCACCAATCGAAAGTTACCAAGGGCGGAGCCAAGTGTAAGTAGTGGTTAAATGAAATAGCAACTAAATTCTTTTTCGGGAATATCCAATGAAATTGTAGAGGGGAGAAAACCAACAGAAGTACGTTGGAGGGAAGAAATCATGAGGAGAACGTCACGTGACGATATTTTTTTATAAAAAGAGGGGCACGAAAGCACTCGGGATCCATTTATCTAGTTATTCAGACGCAGAAAGTTTTATCCAGATCGCAGTTATTTTTGTGCGCGAAGACAGCAAAAGTTTGTTTGGTGTAGTGAGCACACGCAGCATAAGTTTTTATTTTGGTGCGCATAGAACAGCAATTTTCGAGTAATTGCGTGAGTAGAGACACATTATGAGATTTTCAGCTTTCTAGTTGAAATTATTTTGAATAACATTTTCAAGTTGTTACCAACAATTTATTTAACGAGACGCAGTTTTAATGACAGTAGAAACAAAAGTGCAAATCGTTACGAATGAACAACATTCGGAGTGATAAACCATTCTGTTCAAATGTGTTTAAAATTTTATTAACTTTCTAATACTTATGAAATTAATCGATCTGCTGGTGAACAATATTTAGTGAAGTGGAGTAGCAAGAAACACCAAATTTAATCGCCAGTGAAGTGTAAATGACAATATTTTTGATCAAATTTCTGAACGATGATCTCTGAAACGGTGTAGCAACCGTCATTAGGAACTAGTTTGTTACGCTAAGAATTCCGATCAGTTAATTGAGTGACTCTTGCGAGTAAATAAAGCAGTAAATTCAGGGTGAAGCGATCCGCCGTGTAATCAGTTTCGAGTAATTGTGAGCCAAAAATAGGCAACGTTCTTATACAGTCACATACCGTGTGTACACTTTATGTTCAGCCCGAAGGCATAGAATTGATCATTAGACAAGTGACCACGAAGCTATAATTAAATATTGCAATGAACGTTTAATGTAAAAATAAGGCAAACTGATTTAAGAATCAAAATACGACTCTGACTAAAATCACGATGGGGAAATAAATACCGGTGTTAGCGGTAAAGAAGACGAGACAGGTCAATGCGGTACGAAAAGGAATCGAAGAGGTGTCTTCAAAGCCATTCGAGTGACATTACAAACTGGTTCATCATCTAAGTCAGACATCATACAAAAAAATTTAATAACTGTAAAAAGTGTAACGAGTTCCCAAATTTGTGTAAGGCCCACTAAAAGTGTAATGATATGTCATTATACAATTGTAAATGTGCTACGTATAAAAGTGTTAAGAGTTCAATGAACCGACCGGCCCAGTGGCCGAATTTGGGGTGAGTAATTTCATAAAAAACGGAAAAACAGTCGTTGCGCAGTAAGCGTCTTTAATGTGTAATGCCCGGGAATTCTTGTGTTAAAATTAGTCATTCACAAATGTTTATGTGTGTAGATCAATATAATGTTATCCAATAAAGTATGTTTGATGTCTTTTAAACACCACATTGCTGTGTTTTTATTGTGAGTGGTTCCGATAGGAGTGAGTAATCCGTGCTCAAACCTGTAATTCATTAAGTATAATTTTTTTCATTCCAAATTTTTGGAGATTTTTCTTAATTAATTAAATATCTATAATTATAGTGGAAGTCTCTCTCTGTACCTTCGATGTTGACGAGCCCTAAAGCCCCACAAATATATATATATATATATATACACACACTTCCCGNTCTTGTTACATTTTGCTTAGCTCCGTTTTTTATTTTTCCATTATTTTGATGGTAATGAGTGATACCATTTTGTTTATTTTTAACTATTGTTTTGAGTTCAGTGCTATATCAGTTGGAAATGTAGAAATAGTATTGTAAATATTACATTTTACACTTTCAGAATTCTTTGTCAAGAAAGATAAGCAGAGTAACGAAATACCATGAAAAATACAAAACACTCAGAAGCAAGGATATTGAAGAAGTATTATCTTTAAAAGAGTATCACATATTTAAACAAAATTATTAATAGATGCAATTAACGTTCTTTAATTGAACTATGAAATTTAAAGGAAGAGAAAGAGAGAAGTAGGAACAAAGAATGAAAACAAGACTCTGTGGTTGTATTTCACAATTTCATTTGAATAAATTAATGAAAGAGATTTCAGTTTTAGTGATATTTTTTGTAATCTAAAACACGTTTTTTGTAACATTAATCTCGGATTACGATTTTATATGCTGCACGATTACAACCAATGTTGTATTGTAGATCATTATATTATTAGAACATGTAATTTATTTGTTCCTTAAGTAGTTTTATATTATTTATAACTCGACAATTAAACTTTTGTGTTATTAGTTCATATTTGAGACAAACGTTTTCCATATTTATTTAATTCCTTTTCACATATATGAAAAACTTAAGAGAATCCCAAATTATGTGAAATTACTTTCGACAATACATATCATTTGTAGGCAATGAGATTTGATTTCTTTACTTCACTGTATAAGAAATTATAGGAATATTTATAAGTAATTTGTGATTCGAATTAAACCAATTCCATACGATATCTTTCAATTATATTCAAATTCTGTTAAAAATTATATTTTATCACAGTATTACGCAAACGTTTTTTAAAGAAACTCTAATATCATTTACATTGCCTACGAAGATCTTGCGAGACAAAGAAACTCGAGATATCGTTTAAATATAGAGTATGGTAAAGTTTATTGAAGTCAAGAATATACAGAATATTTTTATTATAGAAGTCCAAAATGTGTATACTGAAAAAATACAAAATATTTCTTTAATAGCGGTGTAATGAAACATTTTATCTCGTTAAGATTTACCAGCGGTACTATTAGTCTTCCAAATAAGGGAGCCGTTTCAAATAGACCTACGATTGGTCGAACGAAACTTCCCTTGTCGAAGGGAAGCAGGAGGAGAGACGCGTTGCAGACATGACAGATCCAAAACTGGTCAGAGCGTGGGACTTAGAAATATAAATGGGCACTTTTTTGTTATCAGTAGTGTACATACAACCGGCATCACCACGAAGTATATCCTGAAAATAAAAAAAATAAAGCTAGTAAGAAAAACGTAAAAACAAGAGAAATATAAATATATAGATTGATCTTCTTCCCGCAGGCAGCTCTGGACACGCATAAAACTCAAAATAACAAGCGCACATTCATATAAAACTGAATGTTAATAATTACACAACACTGGCTACATCATTCATTTGTTTACAGCTAAATTCTAAAAAGACACGCTAATCATATGACCATATTTCGGAAATGCAAATGGTATAATTCCTATCAAATACCATGTATTTAGTATAATATTTATTCCGTAGCTAGAGATAACTTCGATCGTATGTGCATCTGAAAAGTGCTACTTATAAAACAGCACCGTTCGGATGTACATACAACCGGTATCACCATGAAAGATATCTTGGAAAATTTAAAAAACACAAACTTAATATGTAAAACGTAAAAACAAGATATCTGATCTTCTTCCAACTGGCAGCTTTGGACACGTATGAAATTCAAATTAACAAGCGCCCATTAACATAAAACACAATGTTAATAATTACACAACACTGACATTATCATGAAGTGATTCCAATATAACACAAGTATACTGTAAAGGAAATTAAGGGGAAAATTTCATATCGTTCCCTCCTTATTCCGTAGATTGGGGTGGCAACGATCATACGTTCATTTGTTTACTGCTAAATACTAGAAAAACACGCTAATCATATGAATATATTTCGGAAAATAGCATGGTTTAATTCTTATCAAATACCATGCATTTAGTATAATATTCAATCCGCAGTTAGAGATAACAACGATCGTATGTGCATCTGGAAGGTGCTACTTATTAAATAGCACCATTCGGATGAACATACAACCGGCATCACCACGAAGGATATCCTCAAATTAAAAAAACATACACCTAATAAGAGAAAAGCCAAAACCAGAGAAATTTATATATTTTGATCTACTTCCCGCTTGCAACTCTGGACGCGTATATAACTCACATCGAATAGCGCTCTTTTATAAAAAGTATAATGTTAAAAATTATACGTTACTAGAATTATCAGAAAATAATTCCAATATAAAAAAAAGAAACTCGTAATGAAAATGACATAACATTTTAATGTTTTATACCTCGCACCGTAGATAATGATGAAAACGATTAAATGTTCATTTCCTCACTGCTAAAATAAAAAAAAGCATGCTGTTCAAATAAACATATTTCGGATATCAACATAGTAAAGTTTCTACTACATACCATGTACTTAGTTTATTATTAATTCGGCAGCTAGAGATAACATCGATCGTATGTGCATTTGAAGGGTGCTACTTACTGAAAAGCACCGTTCGGATGTACATATAATCGGCATCACCACGAAGGAAACCGGAAATTATAAAAACATACACCTTATAAAAGAAATGTAAAAACAAGAGAAATTTAGATAATTTGAACATCTTTCCTCAGGTATCTCCGGACACGTATATAACTAAAATGGAAAAAAGCACATTTATATAAAGTACATTGTTAAAATTTACACATTACTAAAATCACCATAGAGTGTTTCTAATATAAAACAAAAGTAAAGTTGTAATGATAATTCCATATCTTTTACACTTCTTAGCGTAGATAATGATGACAACAACAGTGCTACTTATAATTAAGCACCGTTCGGATGAACATACAACCGGAATCACCACGAAGAATATCCTGACATTAAAAAACCATACGTCTAATAAGAAAAGCGTAAAAACAAGTGAAATAAGATAGTATGATCTTCTTCCCGCAGGTATCTCTGGACACATTTATAACTTAAATCGGAAAGCGCACATCAATATAAAGTCTAATGTTAAAATCAACATGGTAAAGTTACTACTAAATACAATATATTTAGTTTATTATACATTCCGCAGCTAGAGATAACAACAATCGTACGTGCATATGAACGGTGCTACTTATTAAGAAGCACCGTTCGGATGTACATACAACCGGCATCACCACGAATGATATCCTGAAATTAAAAAAACATACGCCTAATCAGAATAACGTAAAACAAGAGAAATTTAGATAGTTTATCTTCTTCTCGCAGTAAGATCTGTACAAGTATATAACTCAAATTGAAAAACGCACATTTATATAAAATACAATGTTAAAAATTACACATCACTGGCAACATCATGGAGTGATTCCAATACAAAATAAAAGTATATTCGTAATGTTAATGACGTAAACATTTCATATCGTTTACTCCTCATTCCGTAGATAGTGATGACAACAATCATACGTTTATTTGTTCACTGCTAAATTCTGAAAATCACGTTGATCAAAGGAACATATTACGAAAATCAACATGGTAAAGTTACTACTAAATACAATATATTTAGTTTATTATACATTCCGCAGCTAGAGATAACAACGATCGTACGTGCATATGAACGGTGCTACTTATTAAGAAGCACCGTTCGGATGTACATACAACCGGCATCACCACGAATGATATCCTGAAATTAAAAAAACATACGCCTAATCAGAATAACGTAAAACAAGAGAAATTTAGATAGTTTATCTTCTTCTCGCAGTAAGATCTGTACAAGTATATAACTCAAATTGAAAAACGCACATTTATATAAAATACAATGTTAAAAATTACACATCACTGGCAACATCATGGAGTGATTCCAATACAAAATAAAAGTATATTCGTAATGTTAATGACGTAAACATTTCATATCGTTTACTCCTCATTCCGTAGATAGTGATGACAACAATCATACGTTTATTTGTTCACTGCTAAATTCTGAAAATCACGTTGATCAAAGGAACATATTACGAAAATCAACATGGTAAAGTTACTACTAAATACAATATATTTAGTTTATTATACATTCCGCAGCTAGAGATAACAACGATCGTACGTGCATATGAACGGTGCTACTTATTAAGAAGCACCGTTCGGATGTACATACAACCGGCATCACCACGAATGATATCCTGAAATTAAAAAAACATACGCCTAATCAGAATAACGTAAAACAAGAGAAATTTAGATAGTTTATCTTCTTCTCGCAGTAAGATCTGTACAAGTATATAACTCAAATTGAAAAACGCACATTTATATAAAATACAATGTTAAAAATTACACATCACTGGCAACATCATGGAGTGATTCCAATACAAAATAAAAGTATATTCGTAATGTTAATGACGTAAACATTTCATATCGTTTACTCCTCATTCCGTAGATAGTGATGACAACAATCATACGTTTATTTGTTCACTGCTAAATTCTGAAAATCACGTTGATCAAAGGAACATATTACGAAAATCAACATGGTAAAGTTACTACTAAATACAATATATTTAGTTTATTATACATTCCGCAGCTAGAGATAACAACGATCGTACGTGCATATGAACGGTGCTACTTATTAAGAAGCACCGTTCGGATGTACATACAACCGGCATCACCACGAATGATATCCTGAAATTAAAAAAACATACGCCTAATCAGAATAACGTAAAACAAGAGAAATTTAGATAGTTTATCTTCTTCTCGCAGTAAGATCTGTACAAGTATATAACTCAAATTGAAAAACGCACATTTATATAAAATACAATGTTAAAAATTACACATCACTGGCAACATCATGGAGTGATTCCAATACAAAATAAAAGTATATTCGTAATGTTAATGACGTAAACATTTCATATCGTTTACTCCTCATTCCGTAGATAGTGATGACAACAATCATACGTTTATTTGTTCACTGCTAAATTCTGAAAATCACGTTGATCAAAGGAACATATTACGAAAATCAACATGGTAAAGTTACTACTAAATACAATATATTTAGTTTATTATACATTCCGCAGCTAGAGATAACAACGATCGTACGTGCATATGAACGGTGCTACTTATTAAGAAGCACCGTTCGGATGTACATACAACCGGCATCACCACGAAGGAAGTCCTGAAATTAAAAAAATATATACATCTTATAAAATAAACGTAAAAACAAAAGAAATTTATATAGTTTGATCTTCTTTTCTCATGTAGCTTTGAACACGTTTATATGTCCAATCGAAGAATCCCAATTTTTCTAGATCACACTGTTCAAAATGACACATCACTGGCATCGTCATGGAGAGATTTCTATATAAAAAACAATAGTGAATTAATGATAATTACGTAAAAAACATTGATATCGTTCAATCCTCTTCTCGCAGAAAGCTATAACAAGGATTATATGTGCTAATCTAATTGTGCTATTTATTACTAAGCACCGTTCGTTTGTACATACAGCCGGCATCACCACGAACGATTTCCTGAAATTAAAAAAGGAAACACTCACTAATGATAATGTCATAAATACAACATCAGTGTTTGGTATTCTTCTTTCCGCAGGTAGTTATGAAATAGATCTTACGTCCATTTGAATGAAACTATGTTTTACAAAGCGCCATTGAAGAGGACATATTACCGACATTACCCTGGAGGGGTTCCTGAATAAAAAACAATACATAAGTAATGATTATGACGTAAATAATTATTAATATCATTTTATTTTGTACCCGGATGTAGTGATGAAAACGATAATATGTCAATTTGAAAAGTCTTATTTTTACAAGGCACAGTTCATATGTACATATTACCGACACTATCATGAAGAGAATCTTAAATAAACCTTTGCATGTTTACAATGCGCCGTTCAAATGGACTTTACCGGCATCGTCGTGGAGGGATACTAAATGTAAAAAAGAAGAAATAGGCACGCATTGATAGTGACATAAAGACAAAATGAATATAGTTCCATCTTTTTCCCGCAGGTAGAGTTAAACACAATCATATGGACGGGTTCGAAGCCTTCGAGTTTCTCTTTGTCTACATTTCCGGCATTAACATTATAGGAATGCGAAAATTAAAAGAATGCAAATAGAGGCTTATGGGAAATGACACGAAGGAAAATACCATTAATTTACTTTACATTTTACGAAGTTAATTTTTACAAAGCAGAGTTCAAATGAACATATACTGGCACCATCACGGAGAGATTCCTAAATAAGGAAACAATATCCAGGTAATGATAATGACGCAAATAGACCTTTAAATCGTTTAATCTTCTTTCCGTAAGTAGTGATGAAAACAATCATATGTGCATCTAAACAGTATTAATATTTCTTAGCGCTATTCGACAATGATAAGAACGTAATTAGGAATAATATTAATATAGTTCGATTTTTTTCCAGCAGGAAGAAATGAAAACGATGATATGTGCATTTGAACGGAGCTAGTTTTTACTAAGTCCCGTTCGGATGTACATATTACCGGCATCATCCTGATAGCTAAGAAACGTGCAATTCGCACTATTGCATGCACGCGCATACATATAATTGTAGCATGGTTCATAGGTAAGGAAATTAAAGGAACATAGATAGGGCACAGTGAATGAGGGGGGGGGATTATCATGACGATTGGAAAGTCTGTCTTAATGCCTGGCAGTACTACTATGCGACAAATGCATCGTAGTCAGAAACAGATATAGGTGATCATTTAGTATCAGTGTTCGTAATATTTTTGTCGTCGAATTTTAGAATTAGATTTTAAACGGAAAGATTCATGAAAGATTTGGTTCTACGCAACGTCTACTATTAAGTCACAAGTAGTATAAATTAAGCATATTTTTATATAGTATTTTTTCACCGCGTGTTGGAATAAGGATATGATATTTTGAGTTTAGGTCACAATCTAATGAAGAGTTTATGGTGATCAAATCTCATGTATATGTATTCATTATACAAATTACATGATGGAAAACACATTTCGAATACATTGAAACTGGGAAAAGCACCTTAAAATGTTGTTTTAAGTTAATGTATAATGATAAAGTGTATGATAGTGGCAGAGTGCTCTAAAAATTATTTTAAAGGCAGAAAAGTAACACTTTGGCCTTTGCAGAACCAATTTTTATGAAAAAACGTTTGAAAGTTGTAAATGTTCTTACGAAAGAAACTTTAAAACGGTTCTATAATTTAATTATGACGCAAATTATGAGTTAGAAACAGTATAGAAAACTATAGCGAATGTCACATATTTCATATACCAAAGAACAACCCCAGAGGTTTTTAGTCACTGAACAATTAAGAATGTTCAAAAATGAAAACTGTACAAAATATTGTTAAATTTGAACCAGGCGGTCATTATTATCTGGCATTCAACCGTCAAATATGGTATTCATACCGAAGATAATTTTTGATATATATTGTTCATAGAAACAGTAACGTTTTGTCGCTGTCATTAATACTCAATTATACTTAAAATTCATGTTTGCACTTAAACTACAAAATTTAAACCCACTTTTTAAAATGTGACATAAATGGGCACTAGCTTTGACTAGCACCTGGCGCTTTCATAATATCTTAAAGAAAACTAAAAGAAAAAATGCGAAGTGAAAGATCATCAATCAGAAGTCGAGTGGCGCATTATCAAAGATAACAACGAAAGCATAAGTGGCACCTCATTACTGGAATAACTCAACTTGGTGACACCATTTTCGTTCCCGGTGTGAACCTACGTAAACGGAATATGGAGTACTTTATTTTATTGTAGAAGAAAATGAAAATTACACTAAAATACATTTAAATATTAATATATCAGTGAAGAATAAAAATGTGTAACTACAAATTATTATTCATAATTTAACAATCATGAGTAATTTTTACGCAACAATTATCAAATTGAATACAATCAAACTATAACTATGCAAGTAATGAATAGAATAATAATTGAAATTACAATACAGACGGATCCTAAGTTGAAATTTAAATCTAGTTTTAATTTGATTTTTAAATACAATTAAAATAAATATTAATACAGCACTAAATTTTATTATTTTGTCTCTGATGCATATGGGAACAACGATGGCCTAAATATTTACTTCGAACTCACTTATTTCCCAGCCTGGAGCAAATGTTCAAGCTCCCGGTGACCTCGTCGGAATTACTGCACTCTGTAAAAAATCGAACACAAAAGAAAAGAAGAAAATAATATAAAAAGAACTATTTTCATCAATTAAATCAAGTAAATAAAAAGACATTCGAAATAACTATTCTCAAAGACTAAAGAAATCTTGAACAACGATCTAGACATTTTTTACACCACCCGAAGAAATATTAGTTGAAAATAGTCTCCCACTCAGAATACACCAGTTCGCGACCATGCCATAATAACAAAAAAATGAATTGACGTGGCTTGTACAATTTCTATTACAGTTTAACAAATCAATTATTTCTATTAACGTAACAAAATTATTAATATTTCTAAAATGGAATCTACATTCAATAAAATATTCAAAGAGAAATCAAGAAATAACTAAATAAAAACGCAACTTAGCACTTTTTAAATTAGGTTTCAAAAAATACAGAAAGAAATGTGCACACATACAATTGAATTACAGAATGTACCATTTCAATATTCAATTTAAATTAATTACAACTTAATCAATATAAGCTCTCACAAATCATGGAATCGTAAAAGGAGTTTTTAATTTAAACGTATGATAATAGTTATATTATTTATTTCTTTAATATTATAAACATAGTTTCAGTCAGCCTTGTTGAATGTGAAAAAAACGATTGTCAAAACAGTTGCAAGAACTGCCTTTGGACACAAGTTTCTTGCAACCGTCTTGACCAACGGTGGGGACGGTTGCCATCATCACTTCTTCTTTATCCTCTTCTTCTTCTTGTTTATTTGCAGTTCGGGAAATGGTTTGACCCATATCGCAGTTGGGCATCCCTTTTGCAACAATAGGGTAACTCAGGTACAGCTTAGGGATGGTTATTCTAGGGAATAATAGAAATGCGACATAATGGTAATGCGTATCCTCCTATCGTATATCCTCCGATCTAATACTAAATACTCCAGTGCAATAAACAAATTATCAAATATTTTTTACACATTCATGCATAACACCGAACGTTGATTATTACATATGCAGTAAAATTGTCCAAATCGTTCGATTATGTCACATTAAAACATTAGTATCACAAGAGTAAGGCCAACACTGTGATATCGACGGTCAAAATACTTACATGAACTGCTTCAGAGCGCAGTTCCATAAAAGGGTCATGGCTGCCGGCATCACCACAGGAGGTACGCACAGTGCCGAAAGTAGAATATAAAAATTGTTAAATTATCACGATCTTGAAATACAAGTGTATTATCTCACGACAGATAACCTGAAAAAACACACACTTTAGCGTTTCAAAGAACGAGAAAGGAAGGAGGCAACAATATTACGTTTTGTAGCATTAGCGAATGGATAAGTCTGGATCATATTTGTATTTTTGATTTCACAATAAATATAAAATTAACTATTAATAAGAAGATAAAGTAAAATTAACCAGATTATACTTCTCATTAATGCTCTCTTTCCTAAGAACATCCTGATTCCACTTCTCTTCTCGTTCATTCACTCTTTTTTTAAACATATTTAAATATAATTAATAACGTAATGAAGTTTATTGAATACGGTAAAAACGATCGTCAAAACAGTTGCAAGGAATGCTGATGTAAACATTTTCGTTTAACGATCTTGACAACTAATTCAACCATTCAGAAAACAAAAACTGCTTAAGTCCCTTTAGTGCATTCGCGAGGCATCGTTGAAAAGAAACAATTATAATACATAATCACCATGGTGAACTATTGAGTTATAATGAGAACGGGAATACCATGACATCTTATCGTGAAATAGACATTTCTACTGACGACTATGTGTAACATGACACTTTCCATTAACAAAATAATATCGACAATAACAATATTAGCGTACAGTAATGTAGGGTAAAAATAAATGCCTCTGCGTGTGCCATTTACTGTTCCAATTGATGTTAATGCAACCAAACAAGCCGCTATATGTTACCAAGTGAAGGGTTTACGTACAAGAAACCAGACTTTTACATAAATATACTTTATTAACCAAAGACTTTTCTTTATATTTAAAATATACACGATTCAAATTTAAAATTAAATATATCACAAACACACAAACCATTTCGTGAACGCACACCTCAACTAAAGGCATCGAGATGTAACAATTGACATCTTGACCACGAAATAAGGAAAATGTTGTATTAAGGAGAGAATACACATGAAGAAAATATGTGTTAGCAAAGGTTAGATTAGATCCGTCCATTTTTTCTTTATAAAAATGTGAGCAAGTAACGCTATATAAACAATGTGAGCAACTCAATTATATTACGAACAACTATATTAAAAAATCTAAAATAAAATTTCCGTGTGAATCGTGAAAACACCACAAGAAGGCCGAAAACCACATCATCACTGGGTGTTAAGTAGTAACGCTGAAAACGTCAGACACCAAATCATTACTTATAGTGATGTTGACCAAGAACACAATAGCATGGGCGTAAGCTGCAACTTTATCGCAACAAAATTCGAAGCATACACCCACACTACTGGCATCCCCATCGAAATGCATTGAAGATATGGATGGTTCTGTTTTACAACAGTTATATCATTATAAAAAAAATTCAAACGGGGTTATGTGTTCATAGGATTTAGAGAAATATTATATGCAGATCTAAACCTGTAGAAAATAAATAAGACAATTGGTATTAAAATTATAGACATAAATTTACTTTAATAGAAAAGATGAATTACCTATTTTAAAAACCAACGACTTAAAAGGAACAAGACATCTGATAAAAGAAAAATTGTGCTTCTTCATATAGAAGATACGATTTTAAGACCTTTACATTATAAACTCAGGTAAATATTGACATGTTCTTAAATATATAAAAATACAACAACAGAAATGAAAACATATCTGCAAGAATGCGAAGCAAGATAATGAAGAATAAATTCAAGGGACATCTGGGAACAACGATGACCTGTACAATTGTCATTCACTTACTTATTCCCAGTGAATGACATACGTAGAAGCTACCAGTATCCTCATCGTTTACATTTACAATAAAATAAAATAAGGGATGGCCAAAACCTTAGGTTGAAAAAAAATCATTGCTTACCAATTTCTCGTGAATTTCATAATTATAGGCATTAGTGAAAAATGTAAAATTATAGCAAGAAGAATATATACGATGACGGGAACGACAATAACGTGGACATGTGCCAAAAACTGCCTTCACATTCAGTTATTGGCACATGTCCCCGTCACCGGCAAACCCTTGAAGACCTGTGTAAAATAGTATCTTGTTATGTCCGTAAATAAGATTAAGGAAGACGATAATTTAAATATACACAAAAATACCTTATTTAAGTACATACAAAAAGAAGTATGATTTAATTAAAGCAAACATTTTTAAAATTTGATACCTGGGGAACAAGGTAAAAACAGTTATCAAAAAAGCAACAAGTTACAACGAAGGTGTAGGTCAAGGCTAATAACTTTGAAACTAGAATTATAATCCCCATCGCTCACAGTTACCATTAACCAAAATTAAGGATGATAATAAACTTAAGTTAAGAAAAAATTTCATTGCTTACCAATTTCTTGTGAATTTCATAATTATAGGCATTAGTGAAAAATGTAAAATTATAGCAAGAAGAATATATACGATGACGGGAACGACAATAACGTGGACATGTGCCAAAAACTGCCTTCACATTCAGTTATTGGCACATGTCCCCGTCACCGGCAAACCCTTGAAGACCTGTGTAAAATAGTATCTTGTTATGTCCGTAAATAAGATTAAGGAAGACGATAATTTAAATATACACAAAAATACCTTATTTAAGTACATACAAAAAGAAGTATGATTTAATTAAAGCAAACATTTTTAAAATTTGATACCTGGGGAACAAGGTAAAAACAGTTATCAAAAAAGCAACAAGTTACAACGAAGGTGTAGGTCAAGGCTAATAACTTTGAAACTAGAATTATAATCCCCATCGCTCACAGTTACCATTAACCAAAATTAAGGATGATAATAAACTTAAGTTAAGAAAAAATTTCATTGCTTACCAATTTCTTGTGAATTTCATAATTATAGGCATTAGTGAAAAATGTAAAATTATAGCAAGAAGAATATATACGATGACGGGAACGACAATAACGTGGACATGTGCCAAAAACTGCCTTCACATTCAGTTTTTTGCATATGTTCACGTCACCGGCACACCGTGTGATATAGTATCTTTTAACGTCCATTATTGAGATCAATGTAGACGATAAATTATATATACATAAAAACAGATTACTTTAAGAACACACGAACAGAAGTAAGATTTAAATAAAGTAAACATTACTCAGAAAATCAAGTTACAACAAAGGTGTATATCGAGACTATGAAACTTATCTTCCTATCTCCATCGTTTACATTTACCATAATAAATAAAGAACGACCAAAAACTTAGGGTGAGGAAAAATTTCATTTCTTATCAATTTCTTCTGAATTTCATAACTCTGGGCCTTAAGAAAAATTTAAAAATTATTGCAACAAGAATATATACGTCAACGGGACCGATAATAACGTGAACATGTGCAAAAACTGCCTTAAAATTCAGTTATTGGCACATGTTCACGTCACCGGCAAACCCTGTAAAGACTTGTAAAAAATAATACCTTGTAAACTCCATAAATCAGGTAACGGAAGGCGATAAATTAAAAATGCATAACAATAGACAACTTAAAAACATACGAACAGAAGTGAGGTTTAATAAAAGCAAACATTCTTGAAATATGATGCGTAGAGATGATGTTGAAAACACTTGTCAGAAAAGCAACACGTTACAACGAAGGCGTAGATCGAGACTATTAACTATGAAACTTAAGATAATAGCAACGATATACGTCTCCGGCGTAACCTTAATCAACTGAAAATTGTTCAATATTTCTCTAATTTTCTTCATGTATTTCTGAAACAAAACAATCAAAATAAATTTAATTACAAAGAGAGTGATATTTTCCAATGTTCATGCGTGTAATTTAACTAATGTCATTAAACCGTAGGAATTAATAAACGCTGCTTCTGTTTCCTTAATACACAAATATATTTAACCGAGCTCTAAAGAAATACAAACGTTGAAAAGGTACACCCTAAAGTAGGATAGGAAGTTGTTATTTTAGGATATGTTACATATGGAGTTTTCTAACGGTAAACATATAATCTAACTATTCCAGCAACAAAAAACAAATTCACATTTTTCTACTTTCTACTCACTAGTTTGCTCTTCAGTGTGTTGATCATTATTACAACCGTCTCTGAGACAGTAGCTAGAAACGCTCAAGTACACAATGTGAATCACTGTCTCTATCATAGTGTCTCTTGTGCACTAGACAAACATCTACGAAAAAGAAAAGTTTTTATAACGATTAAATATGGTCAAATATTATATTCAATATGATACAGCATTGTTTTTCAATCGCACATTTGCTGGATTACAACTTACGAAGAATCATTTTACCAAACACTAAAATATATGTAGGCAAAACATAATATCAATATGATATAAAAATGACGATGAAAATTTGTGGGAATAAAATGAAGGAAACCTACATAAAATGTCAACGGAAGTGGACAAGGTAAGAAGTTTTGTCAGCACAGAGACAAGCGCTGCATCTGCTCGCAGATGCTAGTGAGGTTCCTGGAATTCGGCATCACAGCCAACTGTTAGTGTTTTTACTATCTATTTATAGGAAACATGAAACGAATTCATACACATGGTGTATTAGCTGTGAGCACTTCGGAACAAACTACTGCTTCTGGTCGCCATTACGCTGCAGCTTCCTTCGTGAAAGTATATGCTAATAGTGACAACATATAAATATCTCAAACTGACAGTACATATGCATCTGCTTTTCTGTTAAAAATAAAGAGATTAATATACATCAATATGATTTCGCACATACTACATGTAATAAATTCATCAAAGAAAATATGGTCACGTGATTCAAATGGTGAAAACAGTAACCTGTACAAATGTCAGGCACCGCGTGACTGCAGAGTGTCTGGCATATGTACAGACTACCAGTATCACCCATCAAAACTCAAATACTTCATTGCACTGGAAACAGTGCTTTTGGAAAAATTTGAAGCACAACTACGTATAAACATTTATAAACGACAAAGCAGTGTCAGCGGCTCCTAATTAATATTAAACCTAATTAATAATATTGTACTATTTGCGTCCATTCTTATATCTAGTATTATTAAATTATTTGACCTTATGGTGGACCTTAATATTTACGTTGTGTGTAGAAAAACTATTACATTAAATATCCATCGAAGGGCTGCGTAATATATTTAATAAATAAAATCTGTCGAAATTATGACAATAAGAACAATAAAGGAATCTCCTAACAATTGATAACATAAATAATCGTTATGATAAGGTAACTCATGTAAACTACTGAATCTATGCCGCGTGTAATCAAAAGAGGCCTATTAAAGTTCCATGAGCAACGTTTCATAGAAAAGAAATGAGGTGGCAATTGATCACAGAAGGCAAAGAATGCAACCCTTATCTATTCCAACAAGCGTAGTGTCATAATCTGCAGCTCCGGTACAACCATACACAATAAAAAAAATTAAGAAGCATTGAACTTTCAGCAATGGACCACGAAAAAGTTACAAAATATTATGTAATCCTCCACGAATATTCTAGAAGAAATAAATATAATAGAAAAGAAACATAATCATTTCATGTCGTAATTTTGTTTTATCTGATTCATGTATTGATTTCTCGATAATGAACATGTTTTATTATATTTTAATGATGCTTCATAATTACTATTGTAACAGGACATATTTCGACTATTATAAACGTTTATTAAGAACTAAAATTTTCATTACAATGAAATTATGAACATTGTATCCGCAAACTATCAAAATTCCATCCACAAAAAAACAATATTCTTTGAAAGATGGTTCACATTTTAACAATATTTTACTTACTTTTACACAGAGTAATTGGTCGGTTACGTCAGGTGATGACAAAGGCGTATATCAATGTTATTAACTAGAAAACAGAAGTTAATAGCAACGATATACGACTCCGGCATTACCATTAGTTAAGTTCCCAGGGGAACGTTGTTTGGCGTATCATTAATTTTTTTCCTGAAAATCCGAAAGAAAAGACCATTATAAGTTAAGCACATTAAATTTTAGATTTTACAATGATAACCTCCGAAGCTGTGCAACTAGAACGTTTGTGATTACATTGTAGAAAAATTACTAAAGTGTTAGTTAATTAAACTATTAAAATCATGGCTGGTCATTTTGAGAGAAATTCATGAATAATGCTTCCATAGAAAAACGGTAAATCTGGCGCTAAAAACTGTCATATTGATGAATTATTTACATTTAAGAAAACGATTTTCTTCATTCTTACCTCGGAAATTAACATGTTAAATTAAATATATCACTAAATCGTTACCAACACTCCGGTGAGATAACAAAATACATGTGAGATCCAAACTACGAACCACGGCCTAGGCCGATAAAATATACTTACACTAATACTAGTACACATTTAAACGCTCTGAATCAATCTATGTTGAATACGGTAAAAAACGATTGTCAAAACAGTTGCAAAAACTGTTCCAGTACATAGTTCCTTGCAAGTGTCTGGACTATCGGCGTTACAAAAGGGTATCAGTTCACAGGTACGGAATGCTTACATGTATAAACGAATTCATTTATAAATCATAAAAGCATTATTAACTACGGACACAAATTTTTATCCAAAACGAATTGATGTTTTATCAATTCAATTTAAAACCTAACGACATTTCTCTTTAAAACTAATATTTAGCATTTAAATTTTGTTTTATACGTAAATTATACTAATTATATAAACAGATACAAACATCTGTGGAAACAATCATGGACTACATTGCGAAGCAATCTCGAATGATCTACGCAATATCGTCACCGGCCATGATATAGAATGTAGCAGAGGATATACAAGAAGTAATACCGACACGGAGTCAAACATAGTTCAAAAATTACAAAAAAATTTAAATAAATTTGTGCATTCCTACACATTGGTGTGACTATTGGTAACAAGTAAAGTAAAAATGAACAGTTGTAAGAACTGTTCCAGAACTCAGTTTCCTGTATCATGACTACCGGCGCGACTAATGGATATAAATTCACTTTCACAATCATCATTTCATTCAACATTTTTAAAAAAATAACATATTTCAATAAATAATGAACACTCATAAACTTACTTATAGTGAAAAATAATATATAACCGACTTAAATAAGCCTAAACACAAATTCACTAAAATAATAAGATAATTTATTTTAAATGTTTACCATTTTAGTTTTGATAAATAATGGATAATATAATTTTAAAAATACATCTATAGCGTGGCCACAAAATAATACTTCATTAGGAAGCATTGTGTTTTGGTTCACGCATCATTTAATCTACAGTTTGAATAAATCATACGCCCCAGTAACTTCTAGAGTATATCTAAGATCAATATAGCAATGACGGTTGTCAGAAGAATCGCACAGTTTCCACATGGTTCAGTACCACCACCTTATATGCGTATCATATCGTTGTCACAGTAAAGCTCACAAATCTTAAATCTATTATTCTGAAAGTCATTGAAGATTAATTTTTAAAAGACTCAACAATTTTCTTTGTGGGGTTTTACGGTTCGTCGACATCAAAGGTCACTGGAGCCCTAAAAACTTGTACAGGTAGGGAAAATGCAGTTACGCACTAGGGAGAGCCGACATGACTCTCCCCGCGTGTGGGACTAGCCGAATGACTCAACCATACCCACTAAAAACCGTCCTCAATTACAACATACCAAAACATATATCAAAACATACATCAAAACATTGAGGACAAAAAATGAGACGGGGGACAAAACTGAGGAAAATGAAAGATACCCTAGCCCTAATAGCGTCGGGATCGAAAAGAACAAGAGGTGACCAAGGGAGGTCAGGAAAGAGAAAGGAAGGAGCATGGCACAAGTAAGTGGAAGTAATGCCAGACTCAGCTCGGGGCCCCGTGTTTGTCAAACACGTACTTACTATATGCAAGTCCCCTAGGGGGGGGGGGCTCAACAAAATGATTCCAGGTTTTCGAAGACATTGAATCACTATTAACGCTTCCATATTACTTAGAAAGGAAAAATATAAATTATATTTTAACGCGCGCATTACATAGTTCCTTGCACGTCTTGCAGGTTGCACGTATTGAAGTAAATCTAGTTATTGAACATCGAAGACAATAGAAACTGATATGTTTACATTTAAATTGTTATTTATAAAAGAACAAAAGTTAAACCTATAATAATTCGCGCAAATTACGCTCCACGAACACCGACGTGCAGCCTTATGAAAATGCAACGACATTAAAAATATCAAACACTTGGTGACACATCGTAAAGAAAGTGAGAAAATTATTGTCAAAATTAAATGTATCACTACATCGTAGCAGAATATCATGCAAGTAAGAAGCTCACCTATTTCATAAATTGTTTAACAATACTCAACAAAGCGAAACTTAAAAACAAATACACATTGATGCCAATGATAACCAAGAAGACAAGGATTTCACATCACCACTGATTCGAAAACAATGGAAGCCGATATATTTGCTACCCACATGACCTTTGGGGAAAATATACAATCTAACAAAGTAATGTGAAAAAGAAATACAAATTGCACTTACCATAGTTGTTTATTTAAGTAGAACACTTGAAATTTTATTTCGTTCATAGTGGAACATTCTATTTTCAATCTAACAATACACGAAGAAACATCATTGTTAGCATAAAGGATTTACTAAGACATGCACGAGAACACAAAACATGAACAATGGGATAAAAATGAAGTTCACAGTCTGATAAAGTGAAGTGAGAACAGCTGTCTGAACAATAGCTTGTCACTTCACAAACATAGAGTTTCATGCTGTCGTCCAGACAGCCGGCTTCACTTTCCAAGATGGCTGCAAATCTTCTTCCACCTCGTATTTATACGGCGCACTAACAATACAATTGTATAATGACAAAATTATTTTATGCAACATATTACAACATACACAAAAAACAAATATAAACAGAAAAAATTTATATTATTCTCATATTCAAGAATTTTTGACATTAGGCTGAAAATAATCATGAAAACAATCCATACAAGATTCCAACTACAAATAACATGGAGACGTACAAAAATCTGTCATGTAGCCTAAGGTAACAATGAAAGCGAAGAATCGAGGTCTCAACTATTTGTATACAGTCGAGAGCACGAATCTACGCTTCCAGCACCACCTATTATTAAAAAAGTCCAATTCACGCTGATAAAATGGAAGAGTAATACTTAATAAAATGATACGTACACAAAGTTTGAAATGTTCACATGCAACTAATACAAGAAAATATAATACTCTCAATCAAATATAAAGTTTAAGGTGAAGACTGCTGTCTGAACGATTGCTTGACACTACACAATTATTGATTTTCATGCAGTCGCCCAGACCGCCGGCTTTACCCTCGAAAATAGTAAAATGTAAATGTTATTAATTGCATCGTATACATAGAAGAAGGTGTCATGTCGCCAATAATAACAACGAAGGTAAAGACCCCAGATCCCAAATGTTTACAGCTGAGATCTCGAATCTACGCCTCCCGCATCACCCATGCTAAAAGAATGCACGCAGATGCTGCAAATTTAAACAAATTTGACGTATTCATCATAAATCAATATTACAGTTTAGTTCAAATTTTTCAAATGCAAAAAACAAGAACATTTTTCTAAAAGTGAATAAGACAAGGAGTTCACGATAAAGACAGCTGTCTGTTACTTCACAATAATAGAGTATCGCCATACGTCAAAATAGCAGGCTATACCCTCGAAGCTAGCAAGTAATCATGCTTATGGTTGTTCCGCATGATGCTACAAAACAAATAAAATTGTCAATTAATAGCAGTTTGTAAATGTTCCTTCTTGCATCGTATACATAGAAGAAGCTACCACGGTGCCAAGGGCAACAAAGAAGGTCAAAACTGGGGATATCAACAGTTTGCAGGAAGTTGAGAACCCCAATCTTCGCCTCCGGTATCACATTGAATCGCTAAAAAATATAATAGAAAATGAGCAGAATACCTCTTTAGATTGTAGTTTGTAATAAATGGACATTTTCTTCTTAATTTTCCAATCAACCTTGATATCACAACCATCTGAGCGATATAAAAGATCGAGGAAAAAATATGCCTTATAACAGCATTGATTAGTTCTGAAAATCAATAAATCGACAGCACTTTGAACGATTTTCTGCAAATTCACAATCATCGACTTACAAGCAGTCGTCCGAACTGCCGGCTTCACCCTCAAAGATGGCTGCTACTCGACGACACCCTCTTTACTTAGATGACGCACTAACACTACAACTGTATAATAAAAGCAAATATTTTATGCTACATACTACTAAAGCAAAATAAAACATTTAAATGGAAGTACATTAATAACGTTCATGTACACACAAAAATATGCACGGTTACCGTTCGCCTGAATATATCCATCAACAACACTGTTGCACCTGTATCCAACTTGCAGACAAAGAGAAAGGTGCCAGGTTGCAAATTGTAACAACGAAGGCGGAGAAGAGAGTTCTCAAATGTTTGTAAGCATTTAAGAGCTCCAATCTACGCTTCCGGCATCACTTTTACTGAAAAAATTCCACTCAGATGCTGCAAATGTAAACAAAATTCACGTCAATATAATAAAAAGATATTAAAGTTTAGTTCAAAATTTTCACATGCATTAATAATAGGAACATTTTTTTAGTATCAGTAAGATATGACGTTCAAGATAGACAGCTGTCTGAACGAATGACTGACTCTTCAGTATCACAGAGTATCATGCATACGTTCAGACATCAGGTTTTATCTTTAGAGATGACAGAAAATCATGCTTATGGTTGTTCCTACATGACGCTACAAAACCGATAATAGAAACAATATTTTAGAGTCTGATATTTGAAAAGTGGAAAAATTCACAAAACTTGGATGGAACAATTAAAACTATTATATTTACAAAATCTCCTGCTTCATTGCTGACTTGAAAATAGATCAGAAACCAAGAAATTAGACATTTTTAAATACCTTTTTACATTTATAGCGTTAATAATAGAAAAAATTTATAAAAGACTATATCTGAAAAAAAAATTCAGTAAACTTATAAATACACCACATCAAAAGCAATATAACTGCATGAAGATGGTGCATTGAATGGTCGATATAAATTCTGAAAGTAACCTTGTTATTTAAGGCGGAGACTGCATTTCAGTTTTGTGAAATGCGTAAAGAAAAATTGTCCTATACACAGGAATAAGCTTCGAACATATAAAAGAACTACAGAAATAAAATTGTAAAATAGAGGTGGATGATTCAAACACAATACTTACAAATTTTTGATCGTAGAAGCGTCATTAATTATAGTTTCATACCCACACATTTTACAAGAAAGAACACATAACATAAATATACGAAAAGCTACCATGTTGCCACTGGTAACAATGAAGTACACGACCCAAGACCTTACTTTGAAGACCCGAATCTCAACTTTCGGTATCACCTTTTTCCAAGAAAAATCTATCCACATAATAAAAATTAAAAACAAAATACAAAAATTCGAGAGCCTTGGGTTACTGATTTACCTATAATATTTGGAATGGAAGGTAATTTAAAAATAAATGCACTACTTTCCAATTAGATCTGACGTCATTGTCCTGTACCACCGATTCGTTTAACAGAGAATAACAAGGAACAAGGATGGCAGATAATCATGCTTTTAGGAGATGTTAAAAAACAAATAAAATGGTAAAATAATAGCGGAATGTAAATGTTTTTAATTGCTTGGTAAACATAGAAGAAACTACCATGTTGCCAACAGTAACAACGACGGCAAAAATTGGTGACATCAACAGTTTGCAGGAAGTAGACAGCTCCAATCTTCGCCTCCGTCATATCCTCAAAACGCTGAAAAAAATAATAGAAACAAAGAATAACATTTCTTTAGATTTTAGTTTGATATAATTAGTTTTCTTTTCAATATCCAAATTAGTCTTCATAACACAAGCATCTGAGAGATATAAAAGCTCGAATCAAAAAGATATGCTTCATAACAGCGTTGATTAGTTCTGATGATCAGTGAGACGACAGCAGTCTGGCGATTTCCCGCAACTACACAATCATCGAGTTGCAAGCAGTCGTCCAAACTGCCGGTTTCATCCTCAAAGATTGCTGCAACTGAATGACACCCCTTATACTTAAGATGACGCACTAACACTGCAACTGTAAAACAAACGTAAATACCTTACGGCACATACTACTAAAGCAAAACAAAACATATTTTAATGACAATAAATTAATAAAGCTCATGTACACATACAAATCTTTACAGTTATTTAGCAGAAAAAAACGACAAATACGTGTTGATCAATGGCGAGAATGTTTCACATTACGTCCGTACGGTAATCTCATTGTAATGTAAATCGAAATTGAACATAGTATGGGATAATATAATATTAGTAGACAAAATATATTATAATACGGAATTTATAAAAAATAAACAAATGCCGATCATAGTGAAAATTGTAAATGTAATAAATTTGCAACGCATGTTTTATTGAAGCTAGCATTATTCCAACGAAAGCCACGAAGGCAAAGACTGGGGATTTCAACAGTTTGCAGAATGCTGAGAACCCAAATCTTCGCGTATGTCATCCCCTTGATTCACTGAAACAATATAATAAAAATAAAGCAAAACAACTCTTTAGATTTTAGTATGATGTTAATTGAATTTTCGTCTCAATTTTTCAATCAACCTAGTTATCACAATCATCCGAGAGATATAAATTTTCAAATTATTACTTCTGAAGTTCAAGGAGAAGACAGAAGTCTGGACGATTGCCTGCAACTTCACAATCATCCAGTTGCAGGCAATCGTCCAAACTGCCGGCTTCACCCTCAATGATGGCTGCAACTCGATGTCACCTTTTTTAATAAAACAGCAACTCTTCAATAGTATAATTAAAGCAAATACTTATAGCCACATACTACAAAAAAAACAACATTTAAATTGAAGAAAATTTAAAATATTCATATACACATATAAATCTGTACCTTTGACATTTACCGGAAATTATTCATTAACAACACAATTGCTACTCAAATCTCCAATCCTTGGAACCATCATACCACATAATATGCAGACAATGTGAATTATGAAACGCTGCCAATGGTAACGACGAAAGCGCAGAATCGAGTTTCCAAATGCTTGTTAACAGTTGAGGTCTCCAATCCACGCATCGTTTAATACATCTTTTTTCAGAGTTTTCCATTCAACCTAATAATCACAATCATCTGACAGATATAAATGTTCGAGAAAATTAAAATATGAGTCATAACAACGTTGATTAGTTCTGAAGATCAAGTAGAAAACAGAAGTATGGATTGCCTGCCACTTTACAATCATCCAGTTGCAGGCAATCGTCCAAACTGCCGGCTTCACCCTCAAGGATGGCTGCAACTCGATGTAACCTCTTTTACTTCAATGAAACAGCAACACTACAAATGTATAATAAAAGCAAATACTTCATGCCACATACTACCAAATAATAAAAAAACATATTTAAATACAAGTGAAAATAAATAATTCATGTACACAAATAAATCTACAACTTTCCCATTTGCCTTAAATTATTCATAAACAACACAATTGCCACATGTTTCCAGATCGCTGGCCCTACCGTTGGAGATGAAATGTTAACGTGCTTATGATTATTCCTGAATTAAACAACAAAAGAAATCAAAATATTTAAGAATAGCAGAATGAAAATGTTTTAATGCAAAATACACATAAAAAATATGTTCTTACTGGCTCGGGAGAGCATTAACTGGAGATATAAACAATTTGCAGAAAATAGAGAAACCAATATCGCTTTCGTAATCAATTTTAAACAAAGAAAAAAATTACAATCGAAGCAGATAAACTGTTTAGATTTCAGTTTCGAGATTGGACATTATTTTCTCAACATTGTTTCTATTAGCATGATAAATTGAAAGGCGTTCCTATGTTGCTCATTGTTTCTATTATATATAATATCAGAAGAATCAGAGAAATATAAGAGAACATGATAAAATATTTCTTCTATACCAGCGTTGCTTAGTTCTGAAGACCAATGAGAAGACAGGAGTCTAGACAATTGCCACCAACTTCATAATCATCGAGTTGGAGGCAGTTGTCCAAACCGCCGGCTTTCCCCGCAAACATGGCTGCCACCTGATGACACTCCTTTTACTACAACTGCGTAAAAATATAAAGAAAGTTCCGAAATGTACACTTATACAAATTATAGCCTATTAACGAAGAGAAAAATAAATTACATTAACATAAAAAAATTCTGTACCTTTGCCTTTTGTCTACAAAATACAGCAAGATCACTACTGCTATTTGTTTTTAACATATAATACATTACGAATAACATCCAGACGATTAGAAAACTGTCATGTTGCCAAGTAATGATGTTTACGATAAATCCAGCTTTCTGAACGAATGGCTGATACTTCACAAATGTTGAGTACTATCTATTCGTCCAAATAGCAGGATTTACCCTCGGAGATAAAACGTAATCTTGCTTTCGTTTGTTGCTACATGATGCTACAAAAATGTAAAAATATAGCAAAAGGTTAATGTTATTAATTGCGTACAATATATTGAAGATGCTACCATGTTTTCAACGGTAACACCGAAGGCAAAAACCGAGGGTATCAACAATTTGTAGGATGTTGAGAGCCTAATATTTATCCCTGGGATCACCAAAGCTGTAAACTTCGACAAAGATGCTGCAAGTTTAATTAAGTTTCACTTATGAATAATATCGATGTTACAGTTTTGTTATACTTTTTACATGCACGTATTTCTGGACAATTTTTAATGTAGATAACATATGAAGTTCATGATAATGTCAGCTGTGTTTACGAATGACTTATACTTAACAATAATTAAGTATCATCCATACATCATTGTAGCAGGCTTTACCGTTCGAGAATAATGGTTAACATTCTTATGAATATTCCTAAATGAAACAGAAAACAAATCAGAATGTTTAGAAATAGCACAATGTAAATGTTTTACTGCAGTATATTCATTAAAAAAAACTTGTTTTCAATGGCTCGACGAATGCATTAACTAGAGAAATAAACAGTTCGCAGAAAAAGGAAAATCAAATATCGCCTTCGTCCTTTTAATCACCAAATAAAAGAGATCAAAATCATACCAGGAAGCAATTTAGATTTTAGTATCGAGATTGCACATTATTTTCTTATCATTTTTTCTATTATATATAATATCACAAGAATAAGAGTTATATAAGAGTACATGAGAACAAATTTCTAGCATAACAGGGTTGCTTAGTTANACCTGATGACACTCCTTTAACTTACATGATGCTCCGACACTACAACTGCCTAAAAATGTAAAGAAATTTACAAATCGCATAATTATACAAATTATTGAATATTAACATAGAGAAAAATAAATAAGATTCACGTAACAAATATTTTGTACGTTTCCCTTTTGCTTAAAATATATGTCAAAAACGCAAATGCTACTTCTTTCAAACATGTAATATAACTTTACAAATAACATGCAAACGATTAGAAAACTGTCATGTTGCTAAATAATGGTGTTTACGATAAATCCAACTTTCTGAACGAATGGCTTATACTACACAATCGTAGAGTATCATACATTCGTCCAAATAGCAGGCTTTACCCTAGGAGATAGAACGTAATCACGCTTATGGCTACTCCTACATGATGCTAGAAAACAAAAATAATTGTAAAATAATAGAAAAATGTAAAAAGCATACCAGAAATAGAAGAAACTGATATGATTCTTAAGGTAACACCGAAGAAAAATCTCAGGATGTCAGCAATTTGTAGTATGTTGAGAGCATGAATCGTTACCTCCGAGATCACATAAGTTGTAAATTTTCACTCAGACGCTGCAAATATAAACAAGTTTCACATTTACATAATAAATGCGTACTACAGTTTAGTTCTATTTTTTGCATGCACATTTAACTAAAGAATTCATTATTGTAAATGATATATATAGTTTTTGATAAGGACAACTGTCTGTACGAATGACTAATACTTCACAATTATAGAGTATTATCCATAGGTCCAGATCGCTGGCCCTACCGTTGGAGATGAAATGTTAACGTGCTTATGATTATTCCTGAATTAAACAACAAAAGAAATCAAAATATTTAAGAATAGCAGAATGAAAATGTTTTAATGCAAAATACACATAAAAAATATGTTCTTACTGGCTCGGGAGAGCATTAACTGGAGATATAAACAATTTGCAGAAAATAGAGAAACCAATATCGCTTTCGTAATCAATTTTAAACAAAGAAAAAAATTACAATCGAAGCAGATAAACTGTTTAGATTTCAGTTTCGAGATTGGACATTATTTTCTCAACATTGTTTCTATTAGCATGATAAATTGAAAGGCGTTCCTATGTTGCTCATTGTTTCTATTATATATAATATCAGAAGAATCAGAGAAATATAAGAGAACATGATAAAATATTTCTTCTATACCAGCGTTGCTTAGTTCTGAAGACCAATGAGAAGACAGGAGTCTAGACAATTGCCACCAACTTCATAATCATCGAGTTGGAGGCAGTTGTCCAAACCGCCGGCTTTCCCCGCAAACATGGCTGCCACCTGATGACACTCCTTTTACTACAACTGCGTAAAAATATAAAGAAAGTTCCGAATCGTACACTTATACAAATTATAGCCTATTAACGAAGAGAAAAATAAATTACATTAACATAAAAAAATTCTGTACCTTTGCCTTTTGTCTACAAAATACAGCAAGATCACTACTGCTATTTGTTTTTAACATATAATACATTACGAATAACATCCAGACGATTAGAAAACTGTCATGTTGCCAAGTAATGATGTTTACGATAAATCCAGCTTTCTGAACGAATGGCTGATACTTCACAAATGTTGAGTACTATCTATTCGTCCAAATAGCAGGATTTACCCTCGGAGATAAAACGTAATCTTGCTTTCGTTTGTTGCTACATGATGCTACAAAAATGTAAAAATATAGCAAAAGGTTAATGTTATTAATTGCGTACAATATATTGAAGATGCTACCATGTTTTCAACGGTAACACCGAAGGCAAAAACCGAGGGTATCAACAATTTGAAGGATGTTGAGAGCCTAATATTTATCCCTGGGATCACCAAAGCTGTAAACTTCGACAAAGATGCTGCAAGTTTAATTAAGTTTCACTTATGAATAATATCGATGTTACAGTTTTGTTATACTTTTTACATGCACGTATTTCTGGACAATTTTTAATGTAGATAACATATGAAGTTCATGATAATGTCAGCTGTGTTTACGAATGACTTATACTTAACAATAATTAAGTATCATCCATACATCATTGTAGCAGGCTTTACCGTTCGAGAATAATGGTTAACATTCTTATGAATATTCCTAAATGAAACAGAAAACAAATTAGAATGTTTAGAAATAGCACAATGTAAATGTTTTACTGCAGTATATTCATTAAAAAAAACTTGTTTTCAATGGCTCGACGAATGCATTAACTAGAGAAATAAACAGTTCGCAGAAAAAGGAAAATCAAATATCGCCATCGTCCTTTTAATCACCAAATAAAAAAGATCAAAATCATACCAGGAAGCATTTTAGATTTTAGTATCGAGATAGCACATCATTTTCTTAACATTTTTTCTATGATATATAATATCACAAGAATAAGAGTTATATAAGAGTACATGAGAACAAATTTCTTGCATAACAGGGTTACTTAGTTCTGAAGACCAATGAGAAGACAGATGTCTAGACAATTGCCTCCAACTTCACAATCATTGAGTTGTAGGCAGTTGTCCAAACTTCCGGCTTTCCACGCCACCTGATGACACTCCTTTAACTTACATGATGCTCCGACACTACAACTGCCTAAAAATGTAAAGAAATTTACAAATCGCATAATTATACAAATTATTGAATATTAACATAGAGAAAAATAAATAAGATTCACGTAACAAATATTTTGTACGTTTCCCTTTTGCTTAAAATATATGTCAAAAACGCAAATGCTACTTCTTTCAAACATGTAATATAACTTTACAAATAACATGCAAACGATTAGAAAACTGTCATGTTGCTAAATAATGGTGTTTACGATAAATCCAACTTTCTGAACGAATGGCTTATACTACACAATCGTAGAGTATCATACATTCGTCCAAATAGCAGGCTTTACCCTAGGAGATAGAACGTAATCACGCTTATGGCTACTCCTACATGATGCTAGAAAACAAAAATAATTGTAAAATAATAGAAAAATGTAAAAAGCATACTAGAAATAGAAGAAACTGATATGATTCTTAAGGTAACACCGAAGAAAAATCTCAGGATGTCAGCAATTTGTAGTATGTTGAGAGCATGAATCGTTACCTCCGAGATCACATAAGTTGTAAATTTTCACTCAGACGCTGCAAATATAAACAAGTTTCACATTTACATAATAAATGCGTACTACAGTTTAGTTCTATTTTTTGCATGCACATTTAACTAAAGAATTCATTATTGTAAATGATATATATAGTTTTTGATAAGGACAACTGTCTGTACGAATGACTAATACTTCACAATTATAGAGTATTATCCATAGGTCCAGATCGCTGGCCCTACCGTTGGAGATGAAATGTTAACGTGCTTATGATTATTCCTGAATTAAACAACAAAAGAAATCAAAATATTTAAGAATAGCAGAATGAAAATGTTTTAATGCAAAATACACATAAAAAATATGTTCTTACTGGCTCGGGAGAGCATTAACTGGAGATATAAACAATTTGCAGAAAATAGAGAAACCAATATCGCTTTCGTAATCAATTTTAAACAAAGAAAAAAATTACAATCGAAGCAGATAAACTGTTTAGATTTCAGTTTCGAGATTGGACATTATTTTCTCAACATTGTTTCTATTAGCATGATAAATTGAAAGGCGTTCCTATGTTGCTCATTGTTTCTATTATATATAATATCAGAAGAATCAGAGAAATATAAGAGAACATGATAAAATATTTCTTCTATACCAGCGTTGCTTAGTTCTGAAGACCAATGAGAAGACAGGAGTCTAGACAATTGCCACCAACTTCATAATCATCGAGTTGGAGGCAGTTGTCCAAACCGCCGGCTTTCCCCGCAAACATGGCTGCTGTTCGAGAATAATGGTTAACATTCTTATGAATATTCCTAAATGAAACAGAAAACAAATCAGAATGTTTAGAAATAGTACAATGTAAATGTTTTAATGCAGTATATACATAGAAAAAGCCACCATGTTCTCACTGGCTCGGCGAAGGTATTAACTTGGGAAATGACAGTGTGCAGAAAAATGATAATGCAATATCTTCTTCGTAATCAGTTTAATCACCGAATAAAAACATTAAGATCATAGCAGAAAAACTCTTTGGGTTATATTTTCTAGATTTGAAATTTTTCTTCCTAAATTTTTTCATTATATTTTATATCACAAGAAACTTAGAGATATAAAAAATTAGACATAAAAATTTGATTTATAATGGCATTATTTATTTCTTAATATAAATGAGAAGACAGGAGTTTAGAGAATTGCTTCCAACTTTATAATCACGGGGTTGTAGGCAGTTTTACCACTGCCGGTTTACCCCCAAAGAAGGCTGCCACCTGATGACACTTTATATACTTACTCCATTTCACCCAGAACTAAACCCCGGAATACCTGAGACACATCCCCATACATGATATAAGTAATCCAGGCGGCACATAATTAATTTAATTTATTTAGGCAAAATATTATATACAAAATTAGAACGTGAATCTGCTTTGCTGGCGTCACTTTCAAGGGTTAGGACATTTTGAATTATTTCGAAATGCGAAAATGTAGGTAATAGATTTAACCATTTGGAATATACTCAGAGAAACCACAAGCCAAAATTATCTTGAAAGAGAACGTTAGACCTTACGCGACATGGCAGTCGAGCGGAAATGGAAGAAACATCACATGTCCTAACAGAGTTTCTTTAAATAAAAAATTAACATTCATCTTCACATTCAAAAGAAAATAGTAAAACATCCAGGTCAAACATTCAATAAATTTGATTATCTTAAAGATGTCAGTGGTCTGACAACTTGAATGAAACTCCTTTGTCAATGGATTACCCCCATACCTCCGACAACTCTGGTTAAAATGTTGTTTCTAGGAGGCACCGCACAAAAACGTTTGAATGAAAACAACCTTAAATTCTTGTACACGTTGTTGAAAGAGAACAAGCCGCTACATCACCGCTTCTAACTTTACACTGAAAGAGAATATCATTTCTAAAGTAATATCAATTAGTAACCGAGAACACTGCGTATAGCCGTATCTTGTTATTAGTATCCGCATTTGATATTAATGAAGAAACTTTATGTGAAGATGGGATAGTATTCATCTGCTTCTTTACTATGTGTGGATAACCTCACAAGTGTTATCAATAGAAATAATTATATATTCTAATGTTAAGAAAAAGCAAATACAAACGAAGTAAAATTATTTAGAATACATCCAACATTCAATTTCCTATCGCGTCTGAAAAAAAGAAATATATCGAAGCATTTTTGATGCCTAAGGAGACAGCAGCAGCCTGAACACTTCAATAAAACAACTTTATAGTCAAGTTTCATTGAAGAGTTCAGACCGCTGACATCACCACCTTGTACTCCACACTGAAAGAGAATACAAATTTTTAAGTCATATCAATTAGTAACCGTAAACACTGCGTAAACCAGTATTTTGACATTAATATTACTAATATCCACATTTAATATTAATGAAGAAAACTTTATGTGGACTTGCGATAGTAAGCATCTGCCTCTTTACTAAGTGTGCATAGCCTCACCACAAGTGTTTACACACACCACAATATAAATAATTATGTATTTTAATAACAATAAAAAGCTAATACAAACGGAATACAATTATTTAAAATACATCCATCATTGATTTCCATCTATCTATCGATCACGTATCACGTAGAACATATAAGCTCGTATTTAATTTGATAGAAATAAGGTTTTTGATGAGTTGTGGGATTCAAGGGCGAAGTGAATATATTAAGGAGAAGCCTTTGGAACGGTAGTCTTGTTAGGAGAAGAAGTTGTTTTTTGTACAAAGAAAACGTTTTGAACGTATCTTTTGTAAACACGTTTTTGGCAGTTTAAAAGTTAGGTTAGTGTGTGTTGGAGTGAAAGTTTCTGCACATAATTATTTTTTTAAAGAAGGAAAGATGAGTAATGGGTGCAGACAGAAAAAGGACAAGGTTGTTACAGAGGAGAATGAAGGGTGAAGTGAGAGTGTAGTTCTGCTTCCAATCAACCAAAATATTGACTTGTTCAGAGACGATATAGTAGACATAAAAATACCATATTGTTTCTTAGTAATAAATACGATGATCTAGTCATGGAGATAAGTGAGCTTAAAGAAATCAAAAAGAAATTGCAGATGAGGGAGCAGGAAGAAAACTTTTCTGTAGATAAGATTAACATTTAGGAGTAAGAAAGCCTAAAAACAATATTGAGATAAATGACCTAGAAATTTTTCAAGAGGAATGTCCAGAAGAAATTGTAGCGAATTTTGTGAAAAAAAGGGAACTGGAAAACTTTGCAAAAAATGAAATTGCTAGTGTTGTTCATGTAAAAAATAAAACAAACAAAAAAAGTAAAGTGATTGTGGAGCTGAATAAAAAGATAAGAGACAAAATTTTGAAAAGTAAAAAATATGAGAGTGAAAAACGTTGATTTGGAATCAAAAAAGAACAATGACTTTGTTTTTGTTAATGAGCATGTGACCAAATACTTTTCGAACCTTTTATGGAAGACAGGGACAACAGGAAAGAAGCAATATAAATTCATCTGGATTAAAGACAGTAAGATTTTGGTGAAAAAAGAAGCATCACGGCTTGTTAAAATTATGAAAGAAAGTGACTTAGAATTGTTGTAAATTGTATGCTAAGTTAATTAGTAATTTCTAATTATGGATTTTAGTTTTATAGATAATTAAGAAATAAATGACACAATAATACTAGAGTGCGATAAGAATTTGAGTGAGCTGTTTAATCAGGAAAAGGCTTACCTTAACATGATACATTTTAATATTAGGTCAATTGAAAAGCACTGGGATGAATTTTGTGTGAAGATTAGTAAAATAGTGAATGAGACTCAGGTAATATTGTTAGTGAAGTTAAGGCTCAGGAGGAAGAAAAAACAGTAGGTTTAAGTTACCAGTTTTCAGCACGTTTTAAAACTAAGAAAAAAGAGAGATGGAGGTAGGATTAATTTTGTATGTTAAAGATACTCTAAATTTTGAATTAGAGGAATATGAAAGTGAACATTGTCTAAGTATGTTTGGAAATAACAAAATCAACAATAGCGTAAATGTCTCAATCTATGGCATATATCGACCACCCAGCGAAAGCACAGAAAAATGTATTGCTGAGCTAGAAATATTTTTGGAAGAAAACAAAACACCTAATAAGATTATGATTGGTGACATCTATAACAATATACTAAAAAAACTCAAAGGTAGCAGCTAAAAACTGTGAAATATTAATGAAACTTAAAATAATACACTGTTTAAAAGAGGTAACTAGAAAGTTTTTCGTTGAGAATAGATTAATTCAATCATTTTTAAATCATGTAGCAGTTATTGGAAATCTTGAAAATGTAGTACCATTCATACATAAAATTAAAATCACTGATCATTGTTTAGTGGGAGTAAAAATTACATTTCATGGCACATATAAAAAAATGAAATAGCAAATAATGAGAGCAAAATATGTGATTTTTTCTCTAGAATATTGATAAGAGATGAACTAGAAAAAGTATGTAATGAAGAATTGGAAAATATGTACTGCTAACACCATCTATGATATCATTAAGCCCTACATAAATAAGGAAACAGTAGACTTAATGAAAGAAAGGGATTTGATGTTTAGAAAATGGAAGAGTTTGTCTGCTTGGAGTACACGTGAAAAGGAGCGATTAAGAAATCAATATAAACGTTTAAGAAATAGTGTTACATTAAAGATAAATCAACAGAAAAAGGTATATTTCAATAAACTGTTCGAAGAAAACAAATGATATGAAAGAAACTAGGAAAAATATTTTTTTTAATATTGGGACTTAAATGTAATTGATGAAACTGTTCAAAAACACTTGGCAAAATATGATAATTTAAATAAAGTTGTTTTGAATCTAGCATTGAATTTCAAAAACGAAGTAGAAGAAATGGTACATAAGTGTTCAATTAAAACTCTGGAAATCATAACAGACAAAAGTGTATGCAATTCTTTCTATCTACCTTGGTTAGTTAAGAAGACATTTCAAAATTAGAAAAAGACATGAACATTTATAAAGCTCCAGCATTAGACCAAATTAAAGTGAAAGATTTAAAGATTAATCTAGAATTGTTCAGGCCGTGGATAGAAAAATTAATAAATTTCTGCATTGGGGAAGGAATAATACCAAATGGGTTAAAAGAACCAAAGAAGCAATGATAAGACCTATTCACAAGGGAGGTTCTTCTAAATTATATGAAACTTACAGACCCATTTCGATTTTGAATACTTTAGGCAAACTCTTAGAAAAACATATTGCAGACAACTTAGCAACATTCCTGGAGAAGTACATGATTATAGACAAAAATCAATATGCCTATCAGAAGAACAAAAGTTCAACTTTATTGACTGAAAATCTTGCAGAACTATTAAATGAAAATTTAAATAAGAGAAATCATGTTTTGGCATTATCAGTTGATTTATCCAAGGCATACGATACAATAAACCACAATAAACTTTTGGATATGTTAGAACAAATTGGAATTAGAGGAAAAAATTTAAATTTATTTCAAAATTACTCAACAGGAAGATCGTTTTTAGTAAAAATTGAAGAAAATGTTAGAAAATTGAAGTGAATAGAGGAATAGCATAAGGTAGCTCCCTTTGACCTTTGCTATATTTAATATATGTTAATGATATATGAATGTGTTTTAATAAATGTAAATATATGGCATATGCAGATAAGTTAATTATTTCCATTAAAAAAAAAAAGAAGCAGGCAGATTTTCAGAATTTTTTAAAAAATGGTGTCACAATAAAGATTTAGTAATCAATAGAAAAAAAAGAAATTAATACACTTCACTACACCACATACTACTAGATTAAAGTCTAAAATAGAATGACTGTCTGCATAGAATGTGCAACTCTTGTACATGTCAGAATGAAATCGAATTTGTTAAAAGTCTTAAGTATCTCGGCATTATTTTTGATGAGCATTTAAACTGGAAAAAACAATTTTTTACATTATGAAAAATTAAAAAACAGCATATGGAAAATCTTAAAAATAAAGGATATTGACACTACGTTAAAAATCATATATTTTTCATTGGTTGAATCTCTAATCAGACATGGAATAGGATCCTGGAGTGGTGCTTCAAACACTAACTTAGAAATTATACGAAACCTGCAAAGTAAAATTATCAAATGGCTGTCTGAAAAAGTTAAAAATAAGGATTTAGAGCTGGGAGAAGAATTTAAAACCTATGAAATAATGACAGTGAAAAACCTCTTTTAATTTCAAAAGATCACTAAAGGCTACCATACACCATAATTTAGGATATTAAATGACAAAAAATATGAAACAAGAAATAGAAATTTCTTCATAGTTCCTAAGGTCTATAATAAATAAGGAGAAAGGAGAAAGAACATTAAAAATCTTAACTCCAAAAACTTTAAACAAAATGCCATTGTTGTTAACACATTTAAAACAAACACAAGTAATGAAGAAATAAATCAAGAATTGGTGAATTAAAAACTAAATATAAAAAAAGGAAATTTTAAACGATAAGTGCAATGAAATTAAATAAGTTATAGGAGTAAATAGATAGTACTCTCTCTAACAAGAGGAAAACTCTTGGGGAATCCAACTCGAAAAAAACAAAAGTACAAACAAAAGTAAAAAAGTACTTGTTATATAAAATGATAATGTACTTGTTTAGTGTAACAAGAGTGTTAACTGTTGTTAAATTTTGTAAATGTTTTTTTTGTGGACTATTTTAAAATGTAAATGTATTTATATGAAATAAATATTATTAAGAAATATGTATTTAAGAAATATGATATCGAAGCATTTTTGCTGCCTAAGGAGACAGCAGCAGCCTGAACACTTCAATAAAACTACTTTATAATCGCGTTTCATTGAAGAGTTCAAACCGCTGACATCATCGTGTCGTACTCCACACTGAAAGAGAATACCAATTGTAATGTCATACCAATTAGTAACTGAGAACACTGCGTAAACCAGTATCTTGACATTAATATTACTAATATCCACATTTAATATTAATGAAGAAAACTTTATGTGAACTTGCGATAGATAGCCTCTTTACTAAGTGTGCATAGCCTCACCACAAGTGTTTACACATACCACAATAAAAATAATTATGTATTCTACTGTTAAGAAAAAGCAAATATAAACGGAGTACAATTATTTAGAATACATCCAACATTGATTTTCATATCGCGTCTGTAAATAAGAAATATGATATCGAAGCATTTTTGATGCCTAAGGAGACAGCAGCAGCCTGAACACTTCAATAAAACTACTTTATAATCGCGTTTCATTGAAGAGTTCAAGCCGCTGACATCACCGTCTCGTACTCCACACTGAAAGAGAATACCAATTTTAATGTCAATTAGTAACCGAGAACACTGGGTATACCCCTATATATACATGGATCTTATATTTACTGCCTACGTTGATACCGTAAACACGTTACTGCTTCTGTAGCATCACCTTAGAAATAAATGCCATTACAACAAATTATTAAATAACTCTCAAGATGATAGTGCCGTTTAATATCCTGCAAAGAAATAATAATACGTTCTTAATCACACACAAATATTATACTTGTTCAAAAAGATAGCTGGATTTTGATCATCAAACTGGAAAACCAAACAAAATTAACGAGTCAATGGCTGTCATATTACAAATGGTGAAAACAAAGTGAAACATTTATCTATTAATAGTAAGTCAGTAGAAACAATTCACCCCTTTGACATCACCTTCAATGCTGAAAATTCTTAAGAATAACATATTATGCGACTACAATAATTCTCGAATCTCTTCTTACTGTCAGTACTACTTTACACGGATCCCTGGATATTGTCCCACAATCGGCGTCCTCCCTGAAAATAACAGTTTTCCGGCACCAATCAACGTATTCAAAGTTGAGTCACGTTTACTTATAACACGAATCAAGAAAATAGAATAATAATTTCTACCTGATTTCAAGAATTAATATTTGATGTCCTTGGAAAAGACAGTAGTCGGGAGGCATGCATGAAACTTCATCATCGAGTTTCAGCATACATCTCGTAACTGCTGGCTACATCTGTGCAGGTATCAAGTACGGAATACTCTATGAGGAATATATTAAGATCAAATTCATATTAAAACACAATACCTATGCCTCAGGAATATATCTCATCGTCGTTCCCATCATCTAAAATGTAATAAAGAGTTTGATGTGCGTTAGTTAATACAAAGATATTTTTATTAAAAAAAATTCATTTGGTTGCTCTCTACAGCGTTAGAAGTCTAATCTGAAAACAAAAAAGTCGAAAACAAAATTTAACAGGTATCTACGGTCTTAACGTACAGAATGCTCTCATATTGTCCACAGCGACAACGGAAGCGAAGATTGAAGCTCTTAACTGCATCAACAAAGCTAAGAGCAACAACTCCGTTTCCGGCATCTCCTTCAGGAGCAGAAACATACAAATATTCTGACATGGATACTATAAAAAGTAATAACTAAAATTTAATCTCATTATCCATGTTTTTATTTTTATCCAGTAAATTGTGCACGACGATTACAAATAAATTAGTCCTGGGCAATACAAACGAAATGTAATTAGGTCATTACAAATTTACAGTTTCAAATTACAAACCATACTTCAAAAATTTTGGCTCTTTTAAATATATAGAATTGAATTACTATACTGATGGCAAAGGTTTCCGCTTCGTAAATTCCCTTCATCAGGAAGGGAGTGTAGAATTTCTGGAGTTATATTTAATGTACGTGGATCAGAAACAAGTAGTTTTGAAATTGTTTCTTGAAAAGGATAATATTACAAAATAATAAACATATTTTGAGGAGTAATTGTGAATGAATATAAATACTACTAAAATAAAATGGTAGACAGAAAGTCTTCATAATACTTAAGATTTTCCCTTGTTATTGTAATCAAAATAAAATATTTCTAGATTCTAGTCTCACCTGATAAGTTCGCTTTATTTATGAACACGACTCTTATACCTACTTTCTTAATAAAAAAGAAAAAATGTTAACAAGTCATTTTCAAATATAGAAAACTAGCCTAATATTTATTAATTACACAATATAATTTTAAAACATATGAGCGCAAATGATACGAGTGAAGTTATCCGTTGACAACCGTGACAAAGGAATTATTTTAGTTCATCAAAAATATGCGTTCAACCGCATTATTATTGGTAACCGCATTATTTTTATAAAATAAAAATGATTTATCACTTGCAATAATTTTTTATAGTTCTTTGTGAATTAAATTTAACAAAGGAAGTTACAGGACTAAAACAAACGCAATTTTTGAGACAAATGTTTTCCACGATGCTTCCATTCATTAACAGTATAGTTACTTGATGGTAAATTAATTTTCACGAAAAGAAAAGATATAATTTCAATGAAGTATTTTCAAGGGAAATATGACCTCAACTTTAAAAGATGAATGGCATACGCGAATGAGTAAAATTTACTCAACTATGGATTCCAATGTTCAACCAAACGATCATGACGACCAAGTCAGACATCAGACCCACATCTCTCGCACAGTCAAAAGGTGAAGCACTTGCACCAAAGAGAACCAGATGAAAATCCAGTCTCCTCGTAATATTCCTTTAGACAAATTTATCGCAATGTAAAAGTTGATACTAACAATTGCATTATCCGTGACGCGAGCGGTGGTCGCCTTGATCATGCGGTCATTGTTTGCGATACAGAAAATGCTACAGTTAAGGATCAATTCAACATATGAAAGATTTTTCGATTCTTCTTTCATAAATAATATTTTTCGTGAAGATGCATTGATGAAAATGCGCGGATTATTTTAAAATTGCTTTTGACACTCAGATTGACAACAAGTTTTTTTTTGAAATGATACAGTTGCTTCCTTCACTTATAAGAGAATTTGAAGCAATCTAACTAACGTACATTATTATTTAACTCGCAAACGATGGTTAGAAAATGTGGACTAAATATCCTTCTGCGCCACCCTCTACAATGGTTCTTCCAAGGAAGCCGACTGGAAGTGGATTTCCAATTAATTGCTCAGGATTTCTATATCTCCGGTAGTCACTCTCGATATTGAACATGAGATTCTTGATGGGTTATGCGTGTCATGATGATTAGTTTTATCCTCCAATCTGTCGTACATCAACATATCATAGAGTAAATGAAAAACAAAGTAAATATTGAAACGATGAGAACACTTGTGGCAACTGGCTGAAATCTAAACAGGAACAATTCAAGTATTGTCCGAACATTCGCTTTTGAAACTAAAACACAGAGAACACGTAAATACAAGCGAAATATTAACACGCGCTTGTTATTAAATATTAACAATGAACTGATGTACTTTTGGTTAACCAAAACCATCAATTTATTAAATATTCAAAAGCAAATACGTGTGACAAAATATTTTATACCAAGGATGTGATACATATATGTCGTGATAACATGAATCGTTATATCACAAAAGGAGAGTAATACTAACTTGCAAATCGTTTGTGACTGTAAGATTGTTTCTCATTTATAAGAAATCAAGATCAGTTTTTTAAGAGGGAGGAGATATTTTACAATAATGTTTGCCCGACAAGTTGTTCCCTGAAACTTCTTTTTTACTCACTACTTTAACAGTATCTCAATTCCACCTCTCAATGATCAAACTTGTAAACAGAATGCCGCTATATTTGTTAATAATCGACAAAATCAATTAAGAATCCATAGAAGCTGGTATTGGCAAACATAGGCCGATCATCATTTGTATACTAGTAAACCCTTGAGTTGTTCACATGGCTGGCCAAGCGCGTGCGACCCCCGTTCTCCGTTGGTCCAGAATCGACCAATCGACGTCCAGACGGGTGAGCACACTCAGTGAGATGAACGACCGAAGCAATTTCCCGATTGACAACTTTGCGCCCCTCTACAGTACAACTTGGTAGCGACAAACATACAGAAAGCTAACGCTGGAGGTCATGATCTGTTCTATAGACATTTCTCGCTTTGCGCACGCAAGTTGTTTAGTGGAAGTTTCTTTTTAAAAGATGCTTTCAACTACATCCGTTCCCTTGCATCATGATTTATATCCTGTCGTACTTTACATGAATATTTTTAACCTGTCCTTTCTTCTCTTTATGGCTTACTACTCGTGGTCCGCATGTTTCATGTGAATGAAACGATCGAAGCGATTTCAAAAGTGATTTCGACGACAAGGGGGAGCAATCTCATGTTGTAGAGTAAACGTAGGCTTCCGTAGCAGGAGTCAATATAAACTTCCTTGTCCGTGAGAAACAGTGTCTCAGTAGACATAACTACGAACATTTCGGCCAGAAGTTGCCGAGCACGACAGCGACTTAAGTCTGTACGACTCTGGTATTACCATTAAGAATGTCACAGAAAGATGACCGAAAAGTTGGAAGTTATGTCTACTGAGACACTGTTTGTTACGGACAGACAAGATCATTACGCTGTAGTGTTTCCCGGAATGGTTTTCCACAGCCTTTCTCGGGGAGAACGTAGGACGAAAAAATCCTGGATGCGATATCAGAACCTTCGGGTCCAAGAGACATAACTTCCTCATACCGAGGAGCTACACGACCTTGTAACCTTAGGGTGAAACTACGTTCCACACCCTCCTCCCTCTCACCCCACCTCTAGGAGTGTTGTCACTCCATGAATTGTTCGCGTCCAACGGCTTTTCATTCCCAGGCGTGACGTCCAGCCGCTTGCCTCTCCGGCGCGGCATTGCCATCCCTTCTCCCGTGTCCGCTGTGGTTGACCAACCCCTCCGCCGAGCGTCTTGTTTATCTTCCAGGCGCTTGACTGAAAATGACGAACGTGGAGGGTCTGCGCTCTCACCCCACTAGCCAGCGCTTCCTTGCTTGTTCACGGGAGCGCAGTAGGTCTCTGGAGAACAACCAGGCTTTAGTAAACAAGCGAAAGTTGATGTGAGAAGTTCACTCGGAAATAACAACAAAAGTCAACAAATTATTCGAAGAATTTTGTAGATTTGGATAATAATACCCCAGTTCGAAGGAACTAATAATAAATAATTGTTTATTTTTCCTTCACATTCAGCCACGCAGTTATGACAATAATATATTTCTTTTTCAAACAGTAACCTCGAAATACATTTACCGTTTAAAATAGCTTATTTTATGAAAACTGCAACTGGTAGATCATGCAAATTTATCATTACACAAATCGGAACAAATTGTAAATATCGAGAACGTAATACTAAATGAAATTTCAACATAATTCTCACTGTAAATGAAGAGTGACTTTCCATTCTATTGCGTAGTTCAAGCAGGAATTGTATTTGCTTTCATAAAGAGCCCTAAAAGCATATCAAATCACAGTTTCATTATCGGAGAATTTGATTGTCAATATGTTAAGACTCCACCACGTAAAATGCCCCCTGTTCTAATTATTATGAGGTACCTAACATATAGTTTCACCCAAATCGGATCAGCAGTTAGAATGTTATTGGGCAATTAATTTTTGATGTATTAAATCGATGGATGTCGAGGGCTTTTGATCCTAAATATAGGACCTGATTTGAACTGTACGAACATAATACGTTGATGTGCATATAAAGAGACATAATTTCCATAAAGAATGTATTTACATATTGATGTATCCAGCGAATAATGCACATAATTGACAGTAGTTGATCGCGTATGTACGTTACTCTAATTTACGAGTTCAAATCCACAATGCAAATAATTCATCGAATAGAACGGTCTTTAGCTCTTCATGGGGGTGACTGTTTTGCGAGTAAATAATATATCAATGATGGAAAGAAGAGACATTATTCGTCTTACCAGTCCCACATGTAAAACTCAAGGATTTATAATGCATTATTTATAATGTATATTCAAATGTTAAAAACAAATTATACCTCGAGAAATCAAAGATGTTCAGGATTGTCTCACGACGTATTTTAATATTAATCTCATCTTCATTCATGAAGCAATTTGTTGGCAAAATAAACGCAAATATATGTTAACGATCAAATTATTGTTTACTGCAACAAATAAGTCTCAACCAATTATACATGTTTTTATTTACTTCCACAGGAATTTACAAGGTCAACAAAACGTTTTTAGTAAATTATTAAAATAATTTACTCGTATAAATATTCCGACAAAACTGTAAAATATTATTAATACAAAAAAAATGTTTTATACTTCATAAGCAATATTACCAGAGTACTATATTGCCTTAGAGACAACAAAACAGTTATTGATTTCAGCACTTTATCCACAAACCGCAAGTCATCAACTGCAAACCCCAGGCAATTCCTCTTGAAATCACGACCTCAAAGTTTAAAGACATCAGTCAACTCCTGGATGATTAGGGCTGTCATTATAAAATAATCCAACGTTTGATCGACAGCTGTCGCTGGGGATGATGATATGGGAATACCCGAGCGATATTACTCGCCGGAGATCTAGAGCCATCATCAATCTAGTGCCATTCACAAATCTACAATGTACACGACAATGGATAAGGAAGAAGTGAAAGAATATCATTCGGTTTTAACTTCTTCCTTTAAAATATGGATATTACAAAGTAAATTCATAAATCAGGTTTCCGGCGCTGTTTGTCATATGGTATATGGTCATATGGTCCCAGTTTTAAAAGTAAATACGACCCTCGCAATTTTCAACTCGTATTTAAAATGTAAATGTTTTAAAATGGTTAGACGGAAGAGCAGACCTTAAGGTCTGAGTCTCGCCAAAATAAAGGCACTTTATTATTATAATTATTATTATATGGTATGTCTAACACACCACTCACTGAATGTAGGTATTATCGTCCAGTCCTTATGTTGCGTAACACCAAGGACAATACAAGCACTGATGATGGTCATCATTTTCCAAATAAAATATAACACTTGTAATTAAACTAATACATTTGCGAAAAATTAGTATTATAATATTTAATGATCAAATTTTGGAACAAATAACTATCCCCAGTTATATAAAACTATAATTGAAAACTTCAGAGAGTAATACGTGAACTGTAGAAAAAAATGAATCCGACATTCCTACGATATATGTCAAACTGTCACTCATTACAAACATTAAATGGATATTTTTGACGTTTCATTTAAATCTTACGATGGTTTGTGAGAACGCTAGAGCAGAAGAGGTTTTCTTCTTCCTCTCCCTCCCATTAGCGAAGCATCCACTTCCTAGCATTCCACTCAGAAACGTGCAGTAATACCATATGAACTAGCAATTAAGGTTATCCCAATACAAACCAACATCCTTACCAGAAGACATTAAGGCAGCGATTGAAGTAATGTCACCTAGTATAGCACGAAATAATCAAAAGGAGACTGCAACGTTACGGAAAAAAGTGTAAGAACTTATGTCAGAAGGAATGGCCGATGAAAGAGGAAAACTTGAAGGTATTCGGGATGCAAACTCAGATATATGTGGATGAATGAATGAGGTAGGAGGGAAATGACTATTAAGGTCAGAAGCTAAAAAAAAATTAAAGATTTAAAGCATGGGAAGAGGAGAGCACTTAGCAAAAGCAGAACAAGCGATTGCGGACAATGTGGATATTAAGGAATGTCCCCAAATGCTGAATGCCTTCCTTAAGACCCCCTCTACAAATGAAATCCATAAATAAACAGCCCGTAATTGGTCTAGGTCCCGAAGAAGGGACAAGGGCACAGAGCGGGAGCAATTGTACACCTCGGGTCAAAGAGCCTCTTAGTTGGCGGCAGTATTTGCATTATAATGGGCGTCGCGCGTCACTTTTCTATCGCGTCAGAGTTGACTGTGCGGTTTCAGGATGTGGGTAGGGGGTTGGGAAGAGAGGGGCGCTCCATCTGGGTGCGCGCTGGAGCGGCGAGGCGGGGGTGTTATGGGGAGCGACTGCAGACACGGTGGCTGAGAGGTGTCGCCTGGGACAAGGCACGCAGGGATGGCGCGAATGAGGAATGGAGATAAACGGCATAAAAAAACCGGAGTCGCCATGGCGAGACGCCGTAGCTTAGGGAATGTATCCTAAAGGTGTGCGTTGAAATATCTCTAACGTAATGCATATTTTTTAACACTGTTTGAAAATAAAACGAGAAAACAATGAATATCCCAATATCATTGAGATTCTCAATGTGCGTTCTTGATAGTAGTAAACAAGGTTCTAAAACAATAATCCCTGCGTGAAGTAAGATTATATCGACCTAGAGACTCCGGAAAGTCCGACGTAATTATTTAAGCATACAAGAGGTCACCGGCAGAAAATTGTCCGCCGCAAATCCAAGCATCGCGCGAGAAGAACCGAGGTGGCGAAGCGCAAAGTATAAAGAAAGAGACGCGAACCGAAGATGACGGGCAGGGTTTCACGCACCGCAACCACAGAGCTGTGAAATGGAGCACGGCGCTGCGGCTGAGAGCGGGGATGTGCGTGGCAACGCAATGCATCGTCTTGTGCGCGGACTGGAAAATAGGCTGCGCGTCCGTCAGGGGATCACGCGGCATCAACATGTATTGTGCGAAAGGCAGACTCTCGCACGCGACACTCTGACGATGCGCGGTACAAGGAATGCTCGGGCTTGAACATAGGAAAGGAATGATGAAGAAATATTGAAAATACTCCTCCTGACTTGCATGTTCACACCTTTTGAGAAAAAGTTATGAAAGAGTAAAGTTTTAACATAATACGTTATGTACTACACCACAATAGTCGAAAAAAAAATCCGGATAAACACTGAGGCTGGGATAGGGCTACAAGTTATTGTTGTACATACTGCGACAACGCATAAAAGATATATGCAAGTTAATGAATTCACATAATCATACTTACTTTAAACTGGCATATGAAACAAACTGGGATATATTCAACTGATATCAAGTTATTATTTTTATTTTCCTTATAGTAATCGTATATCGAGTAATGAAAATACTTTCTCGTCAAACTAAGGAGGAACTTCAGTACCTAGAGATCAGTCTAAAAATACACCGTTTCATAAATTTAAATATCAGAATGCGTCATGATATTTAATTTCCAAACAAAAGTTTACGTACATCTAAAGAGATAGATCTACATATCGTCTGAATGTAGTCATAAAAATGAAATGGGAAACTAATGAATGTAGATTTCCTTTCCATTAACTGAATATTCATACACATGAAAACTAAGGATTTAATACCAGAAATGTACATTAAATTTTCAATATATAGAACATATTTTCATAGGGCCATCTAAGCTAGATGCCTCTTAGAAGAGTGGTTGCCAAACAATGAACTGCAGAAAAAATTTGCTGCTAAAAAGAAAAAACTAGATGTAACTTAAATTTTTATGTCTCATTATTATTCAAAAGAAATTATTCGATTTTGGAACAACAACTCAAAGTTCATCATTTAACTACTTATGCATAGGAATAAGTTTTCTATCCCTTGACAGCCTACAAAAACGATTTATGGTCCGCGCTAATTATGAAATCATGGGCCTGTTCAATAAGAAACAATGACAATAGTGGTCAACAAAGAATGGCGCCTAAGATTACCTATCTCTACCTTCATACGTACATCTCTACATTCACACATTCATACGTACATTCACCCTTACGTAGTAACATTCACTCAAGCCACACCGTTTCCGGTTCAGGAAATTGTTACGAGAGCATGATACAGAATCACCTGTACAACACCTATATTGTGAAGTTTCCTCACCTGACGTTCTAAGACAGAGACAAAAATAACTTCATGGTTCGACAGATTAAACACACTTCACGCTGCAAGTAGTGACAACGGAGGCGTGAATGGCAAGACTCAGCACTCGATACAAAGCTGATCCAGGCCATCCACGCCTCAGGCACCACCAGTTGATCCTGAATTATCTCTATTTTCCTTATTTGCTCCGGGAACTACAACACTCTCCTTGAAAAATGAAGACAGACCAGTCTCCTGCATAAAAATTATCAGAAGTTACAAAAAAAAAACGATTCTAGATACCATTTTATAAAAAGTGGATTATCATTGTGTGCAAAAGAACGGATCTATCAATATGAAGATAGTCATAATTTACCTTTAACACCATTATCCTCCATTCAAGAGAAGTCATATTAACTTAAACCAAGTTGGAGGTATCCAAATACTAAAACCAAGCAGTAATAAAAATCAGTAATACAAAAAATTAACACATTTACCTTAGATTGTAATGCTATCTCCCAATAAAACAAATACGAAAGATATTATGAAGCTTATCGGAGAGTGGGAATATCGAAGATGAAGATCGGAGGAAAGTGTTCCCATTACTAAGTATTTCCCAACAATCTACGCCACAACATTACCTGTGGACCACGGACGAAAATCGGATCATTGATGTATTTCGTCAATAGGAAAAAGAATCAAGAAACAAATAAATGAAGTTACATAAAAATACTACACTGGTACATCTTGTACACGGTGACGGATGCTAATATAGAAGACAACAATGGACTATAAGTAATTACTATTTTCAACTAAAAAATTCTCTTTACGAAGCAACAAATCTCTCTTCAAATTAGTTTCCAATAATTCATAATTGTTCATAGTTCGTAGCTTCCCCGTTCATTTCTACATTCACAAATTTATACATACATTCACCTAGTCACACCGTTTCGGGTTCAGGGCTCCCATTACTAAGCATTTCTCAACAATCTACGCAACAACATTACCTGTGGATCACGAACGAAAATAGGATCATTAATGCCTTTTGGCAACAGGAAAAATAATGTAAAAAATAATATTGTTTTGAGTGGACTATCAATTGAGCAATGTATCATACTAAGCGAACGGGAGGTTTTAAGATTACTATCGTGTGATATACTCACCAACTACGTCAAAAGCGGTCTTGAATCTATATTGTCATGAATCTACCCCAAAATTTAACGCTAAAAATAATTATTACTTTAACTTTAGTGCACATAAATGTTGAATGAAAACGTGAACACAATTTATAATGACCCGTCGTTAATAATAATAATAGATGAGTTTAGTTCAGCATGACGAGTTTCTTTGGATGTCAGAAACTAATACATTCACTGCATGTACTCATAGGCTTAAAAAACCTCTTGAATTGACAGTTATTAAAACAGGCAATTACAGATGAAATAAGAAATATGTTGCTTAGACATTTCAACAAACTGTTTTTCTATTATCTTACAGGTTTAAGTTCAACCCCTCATTGAAAACTACCTTGGCAATATGAACGTTAAATAATTCAAAAAGTACTGAATTTGACTTATAATTATTTTCTGGAACAAGAGACAATGTGAGGTAAATCGGGCCCTCTCTATAATATTTTAAAGCTGATAAGAGAAAAAAAATATTTTGCGGTTCATATTTCCTGCACACAATAATAAACATCATTAGATAAATAGCAATATTTTTTAAAATATTTTGAATTTCATGGTACACATGATAATAACAACATTTAATATAAATCGTAATTAACTCAAATTGAATGAAAATTGATTTAATATAGAAAGGGAAATGTAAATAATGTAGCATTGACATTTTAGCGTACTGCTAAATGACAGCATACGTATATGTCGTCATGCAGAAGAGCTGATTATCTTGACCATAGTATGTTGATTTCCGAACCATAAAAAAATGTAGTATTGAATTACTAACACCCATTACATAAACGGAGTGATAATGAAATTAATATATAGCCGGGGCATGTTCTAGTGAGTAACGAACCAGTTAATGAGAGTATCAATATGTTAATAAGTTTTAATGAAAGTGATGAAACTGCAAGGGTTATTATTGATTCTCTAAAAACGATTAACCACGTACACGTCAGAGCAGAAGCCATAGTAGTTACTGTGAAGTGTGTGAAGACTGATTTCTGACTCCACAGTCATCACTCACGTCGCAGTAACCCAATGGCGAAACCTCATCTTTCATCCCTATTGTAACTTAGAGCATCAAAAGTAACAACGGTCATTTTCTCCATCGCTGGCCTAATACTTAGAAAACGATTTGAAATACACGATGATAGAAACAAAGTACCCGAAGTGCTAAAGAATCAATTTGAAGATTTGCACAACCATTCGAGCGACGAGCATTGTGTTAAAAGTATTTTAAGTACTTAACTAATAGACATCACCAATATATATTTAAAAAAACTTAAAAAAGCATTTATAAAAAGAGAATGGTAAAAATAATTTAAATTCATAAATACGACTATGGAACATAAAATTGACTCAATTGTTGTGATTAAGATGAACAAATGTATTCGCGGAAATTTTACAGAAAGATGTATACCTTTTTCCGTTAAGGAGATTTCAAATAAATTCGCCCACATATTAATACAAAATAAAAACCAAGTCGTTGTTGCTTCTTATCTCTAATATATAGGTATATAGCGAAAAGCAGTACTTTTTAGACAGAGTCATAAGATCCATATTTTTTCTCCAAAGAATAAATCGATAAATATATACAATATTAATTATTGCAGTTTTGTACAGATATCAACAAAGACGAAGATGTGTTGGGTCCACAATCAACATTTGTTCATAACGTCATATGATAACACACGAATCCGGCAGATCCGCCAAGGGATTAAACCTCGGTAGATATCAACGCGACTTTTCAAGCATTCACAAAAAAAAATCCTTCACAATTATCAAATTTCGTTTCTCCAGTGGATCCAAACTACCCATGAACACAAATAGTTGAACAATAGGTGACTGGGTTCAAAGACCAATGATGTTTTACCAATCAATAAAATAATTATCAATGTGTAAAAAAACCGATGTTGCCACGCGAGGTACCAACTGAAGGACTCAAGAGAACATACTACATACGACAGGTTTATTTTTTTTTTTTTTTTTTTGTGGGGCTTTAGGGCTCGTCAACATCAAAGGTCATTAGAGCCCTTAAAACTTGTACAGGTAGGGAAAATGCAGTTACGCACTAGGGAGAGCCAACATGACTCTCCCCGCGTGTGGGACTCGCCGAATGACTCAGCCATACCCACTAAAAACCCTCCTGAATTACAACTCAAAACTCAAATCCCATTATATCTCACAACTTTACTAAATATCATTTAAAAAAAAAAGAAGAAGAAGAGGAAAGAAGAAAATGAACTATACCCTAGCCCTCGCAACCTAGTAGCGTCGGGATCGAAAACAACAAGAGGTGACGAAGGGAGGTCAGAAAAGAGAAAGGAAGGAGCATGGCACAAGCAAGTGGGAGCAATGCCAGACTCAGCTCGGGGCCCCGTGTTTGCCAAACACGTACTTACTAGATGTTAGTCCCCTGGGGCGAGGCAGGAAAATGAAAGATACCCTAGCCCTAATGGCGTCGGGATCGAAAAGAACAAGAGGTGACCAAGGGAGGTCAGAAAAGAGAAAGGAAGGAGCATGGCACAAGTAAGTGGAAGTAATGCCAGACTCAGCTCGGGGCCCCGTGTTCGCCAAACACGTACTTACTAGATGTAAGCCCCCTGGGGGGCATACGACAGGGAACTACAATTGTTGAATATAACTTTTGTTTTTATTAAATTATACACAAGTGGTTAAAAGAAGAATAACGATATAAAGATGAACAGGAATAACTCGGTTTTGTTGTTACTACGACACTTTAACCGCAAGAAGGGCAAAAAATATTCAAAACACTCTTTCGCCCTTAGTCCAGTCAAAATGGCGCAGCTCGATGTAAACCGTGATGTAACGTTGCCGCCAGACTTAAGTTAAAGAATATCGTAGTTAAATATAACATTTACTTTACATGTCGATAAGAAAAGAGTAACAAACTATAGATGAACAGGAATAACTCGGTTTTGTTGTTACCACGACACTTTGACCTAAAGAATGGTGAAAAATATTCAATACACTTTTTCGTCCTTAATCGACTCAAAATGACGCAGCCTCATGTAACACATGATGTAATTTTTCAGCTACACTTAAGACACAATAAAGGGAAAAAGTATTGAATATACTCTCTTGCCATAATATCAGTTAAAAGGCAATGCATTTTATATATAACAGAAATAAAGCTAAAATTAAAAAGCTATGTTACGATGTATTATTCACGAAAAAAACATTACTTATTGTTAGTCATCGGTTAACTCCGTGCCTTATATCTCGAGGCATTTCAACCCTTGCGAAAAGTTCGAGAACAACTCTTAAGGTTGTGACCATCTTACGAACGAATAATTTGTTTCCATGAGTTGCACTTACTACAAAAAATCGTGTAAACGGTCATCGAGTTTCTGATCCTTATGCCACTTTTTCCAGAAACTTCATCAGTGAAGACTTCATTCTGCAAAGACGGAATTTTAGTTGCAGGAAATATAACAGAGTCGTTTGTACCACAAAAATTGTGTTAGTGACAGTGGCGGCGGGTTTTGAATTCAGCCGCCGCCATTGTCGCTAGCGCAAACTGCATGGCAATGACGTAAATCAGAGGTGTCCAGCAATTTGTTCTTCGACGGGCTAAAACTGCTGACAGTGTGGATGGAGGTAGGAGGGGGTAGGGACTCGAGCGCTTTCCAGAAATATTTATGGAACAATATACATCGTTGTTATTAACTGTAACTCTGATTATGACGGGTACGATGGTCATAACAAAGTTGAAGACCATGAGAGCATTTTACTTTACTTTTTCTCGTGATCAGAAGGTATCATTGACTTAATCTGGAGAGAGAAAATTCCTATTATGCCGGCGACCATTGCTATTTCAAGGCGCAAAGAAATCACGTAGCTACCGCAGTTGTGACGCTAAGGACGACAGATTTCGAATCCTTCGACAGTCAGTAGAGTGACGGTAAACGATTGGGCTCATAAGAACACTACAATTTAAGTTAAGGAACTAGAATAGTTAAATATAACTTATGTACTTCACAAGGGGATAAGAAAAGAAGTAACGAAATATAGATGTATAGGAGTAACTTTGTTTTGTTGTTACCACGACACTTTGACAGCAAAAAGTATGAAAAATACTGAATACACTCTTTCGCTCTTAGTCCAGTCAAAATGGCGCAATTTGATGTAACACGTGATGTAACGTTGAAGCTACACTTGAGACACTATTAAGAGCAAAGGTATAGAATATACTCTCTTGCCCTAAATACCACTCAAAATGGCAAAGTACTATATATAACACGAGCAATAAAAAGCTTAAATTAATAAATTATGTTAGGAGGTATTATTCACGAAAAAATTATGTCTTATTATTAGTAATTAGTAAAATCCATACTTTATTTCCCGAGGCATTTCAACCCATGCGAAAATTAATTGCAATAAATTTTTACACATACCGTGAAAGCAGTTACTACACTCATCCACATTGTTTGCTAAACCGACAAAGGGAGCAATTGGAATAAATTGCCATGTATGTGCGTAGTTGATCATCAAATAAATATAATGATTAAAAAAATACGACCAGAAAATAGTGAGACAAAACGGTTATTCAGTATAAATTATCTTATGACACATAATGCCTCTTAAACGAAGAGTAATTAATACACTTTACCAAAGAAATCTGAGTGAAATCAGAAAAATTTAGCGGACACGTTTGTATACTGAATAACGACAGTATACACTTACAAGGTCTTGCAAAGGGCTGATTATAGTTATAAGATTTTTGTTTAGGCTTAGCTCCTTATCGCTCAAAATTATTTCACTTAGGAGTACTCCAATGACCACTGCAGTTGCTGTTCCCTACCACATGATTGATTTCGGATTCAATAGTCATGAAGTACATAGCAACAACCGTTATGGCTAACTGTATCGTAATATTTATTGAAACTCCCAGAATAACGAAAGAGTTTATAATTCGTCGTTAGAAAAATACCATAAGAGAGAGCATCATAGAAAGATTACCGTATACGTGTTGCGGATGAGTTACATGATGTAACATTTTTAGGAAATAGCGTAACCTAATTGATGAAGTCAAAATGAAAGTAAGAATGGGGGTAGACCCAGGACCATGTTACCGAGAAGAAATTTCCTCTTCTGATAGAGCGTCTTAATACTTATCTAAACATCTTTATAAACACAGTCTCATAGTAAAACAAAGTAATTGCTTTTAAATGAGTCACGTGACGAATGAAGAGTTTCACAATTTAATTCAATATAGTTAAATATTTGGAGAATAACTCTAAGGCACGTGTTGTTACCATCTTACGAATGAATAATTTATTTGCATGAGTTGCACTTACCACAAAATTCGTGTAAACGGACATCGAGTTTCTGATCCTTATGCCACTTTTTCCAGAAACTTCATCAGTGAAGACTTCATTCTCCAAAGACGGAATTTTAGTTGCAGGAAATATAACAGAGTCGTTTGTACCACAAAAATTGTGTTAGTGACAGTGGCGGCGGGTTTTGAATTCAGCCGCCGCCATTGTCGCTAGCGCAAACTGCATGGCAATGACGTAAATCAGAGGTGTCCAGCAATTTGTTCTTCGACGGGCTAAAACTGCTGACAGTGTGGATGGAGGTAGGAGGATGTAGGGACTCGAGCGCTTTCCAGAAATATTTACGGAAGAATCTACATCGTTGTTATTAACTGTAACTCTGATTATGACGGGTACGATGGTCATAACAAAGTTGAAGACCATGAGAGCATTTTACTTTATTTTTTCTCGTGATCAGAAGATATCATTGACTTAATCTGGAGAGAAAAAAATCCGGTAAAATGTCTCTTTAAAGAGTAGTTTTTCAAGCTCATTGCAAACGAGAAATATCTAGAAGGACAGCAATGAACATCTGACGTGAGATATGTCAGGGATACTGGAGGGGAAGAATCGATGAAAGTAAATAAAAGGAAAAAGGAAATCAGTAAATTATATCCATGACGGAATTCGAGTTACTCCAAAATTAGCGGGAGTGACAATGGCCACAGGTTTTCAATTCTCCTGTGACCATTGTCACTACCACTAATTGCAAAGTAGCATGAGTTGGTTTGTCCAAACATAGATTCCTGTGAATGAGAATTCTGAAAAAAGAATATAACAATTTATTAAATTCATGTTTGATCTAAGATTTTTGGGTCTTCCGACTCACATATATTTGCAACAACTCTATGCTGGTTTATTTAATTTGAGAAACAGTTGTTACCATGAATGCATTTAGCCTTATAATAAAATAAATTTACTTCATACTTAATACGCAATTTTGAGTTAATCTTACACGATTAACATAAAGACTTATGAAATATAAAATAAATATCTTTAGTTCAAATCTAAATTTACTTCACTGTGCTCCGTGAGGGCGTGATATTTAACTTCGTTTTCAATGCTGTAATTCGAAAAACGGATTAAGCGCACCAATGTCTCGTAAGGACTTTCTCTCCCATCCTTAACTCTCCCTCCTCCGCCTCCGAATCCGCAATAACCACCAGGGACCGGTTCATTCGTTGTTAAGCAAAGCACGCAGACATTCCAGCAGGCATACACACTACAAGCGAATTCTAAATATGAAAATAACGTAATATACGGCGGAACTTTTCCCTTGCAAACAAAAGAGGCGGTTCGCATAGCGCCGAGCGACTCTGGCGGAAAGAGAGAAGAAGCAGCAAAAGGGATGAACAAGGCGGGTTGGAGAGGGGAGAGGCGGAGAACACGCGGTGCCATAACTCAGGGACGATGCCGCGCTCTCCTGACTCCCCCATCCACCGGCCGCTCACTGGCGCCCGCAAAAGACACGCGGTCTCCGCCGTGTCCAACAGCGATCCCCGCATTCTGTAGCGCCTCGCACAGCCCAACGTCCTTCGACATCTACGCGGAGACAGCTGCATCCGAAAGCAGACGACTGCGGAAGGAAGGAAGGAAGGAAGGAAGGAAGAAAAAGAATGCTAGCCAATATTGTCGAGAAATATTTAGACCTATTAGGGATTATGAACGAGCTGGCGATTGCAGTAGACTGTCCTAAAATTGTTTTAAAAAAGAAGAAAAGAACTTTGATCGGCAAAAATCTTATGACATTTTGGTCCTTGTGGAACTACTTCTTGTCCAACAAACGTTTCCAAGTCGCAAGCGTACTTATGAGTAAGCCTTTAAAATGGTTATATTTTCAAGCTGTGAAATAGTTATTTCTGCTGTTTCTATCGCATAATTATCACGCAGGTTACAATACAATACATGAAATAACAGTCCTAGAATAGACGAGCCTTACCCAGCAAATAAGACGATTGATTAAACAGAAGCTGAAACAAAGTCCGGTAAAATTGGAATCTGGCAGCCGTTATTATTCAACAACCAATAGTCAGTATTCAATTGGGGACTACGATGGCTATCCCTAAGACCATTATTCACAAACGTAGTTTCGGTTTAAACAGCAAAAGTGTCTCACTGAACCTTATTCAGAAACTTATTAAATAATGTGCAAATTAAACTACGTGCAATAACAAAAAAGGAATATCTTTCTTCAAATAATGTATATTTACTTATCAATTGTGAGAATGACTTGAATTCTATAAATTGTTCCTCTCGTTATCGTAAACTAAAGGAAAGCTCACAGAAATAAAGTGCTCTGTTTTGCCTCGTTCTCGTACACCGATGAAAAGCTAATAGAGCTGCCTGCCACTCACCTATAAACGTACAACTGGAGTCAGGAGTTGTAAAAATGTGGCGTTTCGACGAGTCACCGGCTTTAAGAGAGATGCCGGAAAGCAGCTTTTCCCGAAAGAAGACCGATTTCTTTGTCGGCTAAACAGTAAGACGGTTGGAGAAACACGGTACTCTGCTTTATGCTGACGAAAGTCGAGCTCACTAAAGGAGACATCACGTTCAAAGATTTTTGTCCTAAATGCGTAAGGTTATTTAACAGTAACCGGATTCTTGGGTGTAGGTCAGTAAAGAAGAAAAGGTATTGAACACGTTTACGATCCGGTTTACCTAATCACCTAACTATTAGCTTGGTCAAAAACAGTACAGTAACGCAAAGAAAAAATTATCTATGCATGGAAAGAGTGCACAATCTTTAAATGCCAAGAGGATAACATCTTTTCCGTGTGATATATACTTTATCTATATCGACATCAGGAAAATATACCTGACTAGTAAGCACAAATTAACTACTTCTGTAAACGGGATAAATTAAGAAAATTCGAAAAATTATAGGATACACAACTTTAAATTATTTTCATTAAATCAGCTCATCAATCCAGAAGAATTCTTAACTGAAGTAGTTCAGGCGTTTGATTGATGAAATAAGTTCACTGTATTAGTCTTTCCTTGCCATATGCATCAGTCATACACCGCGCATGTTCTTCGAACTCCAGTGTGTCGACCGGCGAAGTCGTCACCTCAGCGCATCTGTCACCGATACAGATCTAAATTCCCCTCCCCTCCCTCGGCCACAGTCGTGAGAACGGGAAAACAGAATACGGTCAGACTAGAAACATTCTCTCTCGAGGTAAGATTAAGCAGTCAAAAAACTCATTCAAGTTACATGCTTGCCTTCCATTCATTATCCGACGTATGCGGCATCATAAAAATCGAACCTCAACATTAATTTGAAAGGAGCATTAGGCTAATTATGACTTTCTTAATTAAAAATGCATACTTTACAAATATATTATTAACATAAAAGGAAAATGGAATAACCTCTTGTATGGGGGGAAAAGCTGCAGCAACGTGTTTTATAAGCCAATTACCATTCAATGTTTTAATTCATTTGGTTAAAATATGAGTCCATATTTCGCATTTTATGGTTTCACAACTACATTTTTCATACTAATGTAGGTATTGTCATTTTTAGAGTTTAACTAGACTAAAATGTATTAATAAAACAGTTTTTTAAACAAACGACAATCTCTTTGACATTATTTGAACCAGTACCTCAGTACAAATCACTTGAAAAACGCTTTTAATCGCAGGAATATACAATTGAATGAACATTAACTTTTTTAACTCTCGTTATTTCAAAAGTCGTTAATAATAATCTTGCGGCATGAATATTTGGGTAATCAAATAAAAATATTCCAAAAGGAAAAAGATTTATCAATGCCTACTCAAAACGATAAGCCACAATGTATTCCTACTTTGTTTCAGAGAATTTAGACCTGTTGACAGAAAGATTTGATACATTTATGAAAGAAATTCAAGAAATAACTTCAATTTATTTGCAGTATATCAACAGCGCATAGAAGTAGTCATGACTTCATACCTTCGAGGTGTTGATATGAAGTGATCGTAGTGAAACGATAAGGAGAAAAGATAATTTCGGTCACACTGGTAGATCCTTTTTCCAATCCGGTAATACATGATTGACGATCCCTACTAAAATAGCATTTCCTGCACTCTCATAATATCGCTTATAACTTTATTTTATTAGCTTATTTCACATTTATTCTCTACACCAGTGATGATCAAATGAGTGTCAGAAAATTAAGCATTAATCAAACACCAAATAAAACATGGAACGGTAACTCTCGCGGTTACGCTTCCGTTCAAACGCTTCCATATTCAACGCTTCGAATCGCGCGTAATTGCAACGCGTTATATAAGTCAGAATTATAACAGTTTTTGTGGGATAGACAAAGGAGGGATTCGCTTTTAACCTAAACCTGTCGCTTGTAGCAAATAACCGAACACTCGAATTAAACGATTTTCGATTAATGAGGCAGAGTTGTTTGTGTATACATATGTATGTATATATGCGAAGAACAGGTGAAAGCGTCCGCCGCCGTTTGCAGGCGTTCGTGGCGCGCTTTAGTGTCACACGTCATGACGTGTAATGGCTGAGGGAATATCATAGCGCATATGGCAGGATGCCGAGGGGTTGGGACGAGGGGGAGGCGTGGTAGGGGTCGCTTTGGCACGAATTGTGACAAGGGAACGTGGGCGTGTGGACGAGCGCCGCTGTGAATACTCACCTATCACATCGCTCGCCTTCACTCGACACCCAGAGACAAGTGACCAACTAATAATCAGGCGGGAATTTTGTGGAATGGTGTTGAGAACGAGAGAACGGTATTTGAGCCACGATTTTGTGATTTATTGCACGAAGGCGATTTATGGAATAGATTGTCGAAATATTTCGTTATTTTTCCTCGAAATGTTCAAATTTCGTACAAAGTCTTTGTCGGATCACAGTGATAGACTAATGACTTGAGATAAAGGTCAGTTAAAAATTAATTCGAATAGGAAAAAAATGAACAGGGATCGCCACATTGAAGAGGAAGCAAATAAATCATTTGTGATATTCACTATCCGTTGGTCGTATGAATGTGTCTCTTTGTATATTCTGAAGGAAAAAAATAATATAGGTGTTATTCTTTATTTTTGGTTAATTTTAGTCGCAAGAGTTCGTGTCACAGAATCATTTTAGTTCATATTTATTAAAAAAATAAACAAAATGTGACAAAAGAAGGTACATACTTCTGAGAGCAGAGGACCCCATTGGGGTGACCTTATGCATAATTTTACTTTTCAATTTCATTATATCCGTGTATATGTTGTGTTCATTCTGTTTGTATTTCATGTTGTAAGTAATCTCTGAGCGAGAGAAGAAACATCGATGAGCGAGTGATCCACTCCGAAATTGTCCAGACACTTCTAACTGTGGGTGATTTATTTCAACTCGAAGGGTTTCTATGAATCAGTCCAATCGACGAGAATGCGAGTGAAATGGCAGTGTATTCGTTTGCAGAGGGCAAATTCCAGTGGGAGAAATTAGTTGTGTGTGTATTACTGACTTCAAAGTGGGCAATATTACTATCACCAATTGTAGAAAGGAAACAGAATGAGGTCGCTACACTGGAAAAGCAGTCACAGTTACAACCTCCGATTCCCCCTTCACTCCTTCAACAAAGAGGATTCTTCATGATCCCTGTCTCCCGCAGCGGCAGATCTGCTCCACGTTACCGCATCTCTCTCCCTCCCTCTACCCTAGGAAAGCGACGTCCGGTGGTTGTGAAAGCAGTCGCCATCCGCTCAACAGGTCAGCTGGGAACGTGCAGGAAGAATGCGGTTGGCGAGCGGGGAAGTGGTGGGGACAGCGATGAGTGCGGGGGAGGGGGGGCTACCTCCCCGGCCCATTCACGAAGGCATGCCTCAGTTCATTGGGGTGCGTGGCCACTGCGTTTCGCCTCGACGGGGACGTGAGAATAACTAAAGAACGCGTATTTTCACGACAAAAGGCATTCAGAGGCTGCGAGAAGACTCAGTAGGCACTACTACTACTACTACTATCACTACTACACCATCTTTTGAATTTACTGTATTCAAAAGAAAATAAGTTCGTGGTGTCTATACAATAAAACATCCTCGAATATGATGTCGAATTAGAGAAATGCGTAATCACCTCACCTGCAAGCACATCTCATAATATTCTGTAAGTAAGAGATTATAAACATATAAATGAAAGAAAAATTAATAAATGCTATAATCTATGATGATCATAAATTCTTATCACTAAAAAAGGTTAAATATTCTTAAAAATAAAATTATAATAATTTTACTATAAAATATCAAACAATTCTATGTACATTTAAAATATCCAAATTTTGCACTCTCAGCTAAATAAAGCTGAGAACATTCACCTGCTACGAAGTATCTTCGTTGGCTAGGCTCGGTCGGACCAAAAAAACATGCTTCTTACCTCACGTTACCAGCGAAGTGACCCATGATGTTTCTTCTGCATTTGACAGCTTTACGGGAAGATGTGTTCATTCAATGATTAATTTTAATTGTCTCATTTCATTTGTTAGATTTTTATGAAGCACACCGCCGATAAAAATAAAAACATATATTGTTATATAACTATGTCAATATTTACAATTATTTTCAGAAAATTCATACTTATTAAGAGTATTGAATACTGGTACTTACCAAACAAAAGTAATTTGTAGGAATGTATGAACTCCACTTAATTGCATGTGATTGTTCTACCTCGTAGGACGGTCTTGTACGAGTACATCAAAACACTCGCAACATATATCCACGCAAATTGACTTAATGACGGTTTTAGCGCATTACGAGGAAGTACATTATGTTCAGGACTTAAACATGTCGATGCAATTATGGCACCTGACCGAGAGAGGAATGCACGATAATTAGCTCGCTTCTCATGAACTTCGAGTATCGATGGCGTAATACTGAACCCGTCAGCTATTAATGGAGCAGGCAACGTGCTCCAAGTTCACACAGTAGATACATCAAATATGCTCTCGCGTTTCCGCATTAAACTAAAAGCTATTATCAATAATTCGCTGCAGTGACAAATTCACTTTCTCGTTCTCTTGTAATGATATAACATTAGTAGATTAAACAGGTTATTTCAGACACGTAATCTACAATTACAAGTAACTAAGGCTAAGTCATATATTAACAAAAATATTAATCAGAAAGAACTGTCGGTGAATCCAGCAATTCAAATTCCCTGAAACGCAATTTCAAACATAACAAATAATGCATTCTTTAATTATATACATAGTTCGTATAGGAATCTGCGTAATAATTCAAAGGAAACAGGAAAGGAAGGGTACGTTCAAGTGATCTTGTACTTAGTGGGTAGGAAGTGAGAGGTATGAAAAAAGGAGAATCTTTAATGGACAGTATAGTAATCTGCAACGTGTTTTTACAATCCAAATGACAAAGAGAAGTGGGAAGAAGCGGGAAGAAAAGAGAAGTGTCATGTTTTGTAAACCTTGAAAAGCGATTGCCATAGGCTGTGAAAGGCTCTGTTTTTCGCTATGTAGTATGGAGAGGTTGAGAGAAGTTCCAGATAAAAGTGGTCCAGGTTGAGGGCTCTTAAGAGAGACGGAGGAAGTTGAAGAGGAGAGAAGTCCAGGAAGGGCAACGGGACTCACGATTTGAAGCAATCAAGTATTGATTTCAAGTCAAAATCAACAAGTTCAAATCGCACGCGAAAGCGGACACCCGGATCGACTGAAGACCCACAACGTCAAGATTCCTAAGGACGTCGACACGTGGCTCTCCGCAGAATCCTGCCCGAGAAGAAATATGACGTTACGAATGGGGAGTGAATGCAATGAGCGCGCTGACGCATCTCATTCACAGTTTCACTCTCAACTCTTCTACGATAATTCCTAAAAAGCACACTCCGATCTTTATTTCTTACTCCAACAGAAAGTACTATAATAACATTCTAACCAATCCCATCCTTTTAATAATACGGACCTTTTCGTCTCCTGCTTCTGAATGAAATCACGGAAACAATGGTACGAGTTATTTTCACTTGAAGGTTATAAAATGTTCTAGGAATTTTTTAATCCTTTCGACACAAGGAAATATATTTATTTTTAATGCAATTTACTAACGTTTCTGAAATTATTTTTCCAATTATTCATTTTCTCACGCGAATTTAAAACAAAAGGTTTGCAGGAAAAATGTTTGCTTATTCGCCAGGATACCGAACATAGATTTATTTATGGCGCGATATTCACTAAGATAAAAGAATATACTTTATATTTCGTGCGAATGTTCAGACTATGTATTACTCTCACTAACGAGAACGTAACACTTTCAAACATTAATGTCCTCTTAAAAATCCACCAATATCTACTTACTTTTTCTTTCCGATAAATGTATTCTTGCGTTAACACGTTAAAATGTATAAGAACGAATAGCTAACCCAACTGAATCTTAGAATAACCTCGGGTTTTAAGATGCAAGGCACGATTTTTCAATCAGAAGTTTAAACAATTACAAGAGAAATATAATCACGTTTAAGTTAAAGTTCGTACGTGACGTATTTTTAGTAAAAAAATAAGGATTTTACGACAATATGAACACTGTTGAAGGTGAAGTAAAATGGTTTACGTGGGGTTTGAAATACGTTTTCTCTCAAGTTTTCGGGTACCAAACAATTGAATTGTTCTACTCTAAATTCATCTTCAATAAAAAGAGCTGAGAATTTTCTTAGCGATGTGGCTATTTAGCTATGTGGCTTTTTACAAAGTGTAAAACTTGGCCTCAATTAATTTAGTAGTACAAGCCGTATTGAAATAAAGACTATTATTAACACTATTATATGTGACAAGATTGGGACAAGTGCGTGACGTCATGAAGAAACATCAAGATGAGAGTAAATAAATAAATGTCTTCTAGCGGCAAGAACGGGAACTCTGAACTTTGCTAGTGGTTAAGTGATGAGTGGTTCGCTAGTAGTTAAGAAAATCAGTGTTCAAGTGATTCCCTAAAGATATATGAAAAATGAGCGTTGTAATGGTTAAGTTGTAGACAAGGCGGTCTGATTTGTCCAGACTAATTAAATTGAAAAAGAAACTATTACTTGAACATCATTTTTGACGCGACCCATTATTAAGAGATTTCTCAGCTCACACAAAATAATTTAATGTGGTACTTAAAAAGTTGAGAACTCTTTTCACTGAACACAAGGTCCTTGAGACGATCAAGAGTACGCGGAGACGTCAAACAACGCTCAACATGTTAATTCGTTCGTGGTTAACCGAGCGCCAACATAAACTCCCTGAACTGCACTACACCAAGAAGAACTACAAACAAGCAACCTGCAGCACTTCAGCTGTCATTTTCACACAAACTGCTCACAAATTCCACGCCCCGTACCTCTTACCATACAATACAATACGACCATCAGTGGCAGAAGCTGAAGAGCTTCGGGGAGTAATATATCAAAACTCGTTCAGCTGTGAATTATATATGATAGTAATATGTCTGTGCGTATACGAAAGCGGCTTCTAACAACTAACATTTCGTATGCAATACATTGGACTAATTTGCACAGCACATACAGGTAATTAGTAGTTTTCATACTACATTCTCCAGAAAAGTTTTTCAAAATGAAAATAGTTTTAAGTTATAGTCGTCAGCTCAGAGACAGTGATCGAGTCGACTTCTTCGAGATATTCTTTTCGAGATATGTGAATGAAATTAATTTAAACAAGCTTAAACATGTCAAAACATCCAAATTAACTTGATTGCAATATAAATATGAAGATTCCAGGATATTTGTATGCGCTTAAGTGAAATTATAAAAAAGTAAAAATAGACACGTCGTACTCACATAGAATTTCAAAAAGTCGGTTGGATTTACTATCACGCTTAGAGGTATTTGCAGTAATTTGACGTGTGTACAGTGAAGATTTACTTTACAAGAACATTAAAGTTGTCTTTCTGGACGAAGAATGTTTAAAATGTAAAATAATGTATTGAAAATGTTTGCATTTTTTGTTCATATTTAATCAATTATCGTTTCCCCAAAATTAATATCTTGAGAAGAATGTTCCAATTGACCTTTTCAATCTGCATCGTTATGTAAATCTGGGTGAGAAACAGAGCGGGAACGAATCTGTGCTTTTTATTTTCACCGAAAATAGAATAGAGTTCAAAAAGGATTGCCTGGCTCTTCTTGTTCATGGAAACGAATGTAAACAAGACGTACAACTCGTTTAATTATCTCGTTCTAAGAGCCACAGGGAACGGTAAACTTGCTGTTCTTTCGGAGGTCACGAGAGCAAGGCGTGGCTGTAGGAAAGGTTGCCATGCACAAAGCGGGGAAACTCAGCATTCTCGATAAGAACTTCACTTTCCGCACATTCAGCCGAACACTCAGAGTTGTAGTTTGTATATGGTAATCCTACCCTCCTTCATCTGAATAAAATACACAAGCATCCTTCGAGGAATAAATAAAAACTGAGAAAGTAACAAAGAGATGAGTTCTTCACATTCTAAGTGGTGTGTTAAGCTGATAAACATTTTATTATGAGCTTTGCACTTCAATACGATAAATCAGACAATACTTGAAACGTTTTCTCGGTGTTCAATCCCGTTTATATTCCAACCGGAGAGAAAACTTTATATCGAATGTGGAATACTAAACTGAAAAATTATACCAGTAAATGTTATCTCCAACTTTCTTCTGTTTTGTGAAATATAGCTCATTTAACAATCCCTTAACTATGTTTTGCGGATTATATGAATCTAATATTGGGAATCCGCTACGTTAGACATACTTCTAAAACTGCCCAAAAGCACTGAAAATAAGTAAATAGAAAGTATCAATAACTTTAATGCTTTATGTAACTGCAATAATTAATGAAAATATTTTAATAACAAATTTTGAGGTGGAAAAGTTTGTTTCTAGCGATATTGAATAAAATAGGATAAGACCAATACATGCGAAAAAGTTCATTTTCCTCACGTGTTCGATAAATTACTTTAAAAGATCATGACCCACTATTAAGGGAGAATACGTTTCCACGGACAAGTTTTCAGGAAAATTAAATCTTAAACGTTGTTCTTAAATTTTAAACAAAAAGGTTTATGCTTTAGTTGTAAAGTAGTGCCATGAATTTGATAAATGAGAAGATTCTGAGGTAATCAATATTTCTTTTTGTTTTAGTGGCGTGTTCGACGGTGACGGTGACCAAGTGCCAAGCAGCGTTACGGACACTGCAGGCCTTCCCGTTCTTCCGGCCGACGTGTCTCTGTCGCGAGCCACAACACGATCCGGAGTGCAACTCTTTCAGGGACTTCCTCTTCGACCACCCCTGCATCTTCGTGCACAAGAAGGGTAAGTGTTTGCTCCCGGAATCAACGCTTTTAGGCCCATTGAGCCGCAATTGCGCTCTTGTATCGAGAATCTTATCCAAGAAAAGTAAATAATATCTACACTAGAATATAACTAACACTAGAAAAGCGAGGCAGATTTTATATACGGTAGTTTAAAAAAATAAATGAAAGATGTAATGTTGTCTACTTTTTATTCTCAAGATAGTAGTTTTGTCATCTTATCTGGCATAAGTCTAAAAAAATGCAACAATATAAATAATGTGTTAGGAGTAATTGGTTATTCCAAGAGAAGTGTGAGAAGGTGAAAAGTTGCCTATTTGCTCCTTGCAGAGAAGGACATTCTGTTTTAGTAATTTTCGGAAGAGAGTCACGGAAATATGCCGAGAGAAATTAATGACGTTTAAACCGTGTCTACTGTACAACTATGAATTCTAGCCTAGCCTGATACAGTATAATGTTAAAGACGACAACTCTATAGGAAACAGAGTTGGGTAAACTGTCTGAAAACCCGTACAATTTACATGTTTTAATGATAAGAGGGAATGTTTAAATCGCGCGCTTGACATTTCTTCCATGACACATTCTACAATAACAGCAGTCTTTTTCATCGGAGGAATAATTACGCACATAATAAGCGAGGTGATATATTTGCGAGACTCGGGTAAATTCAGTAGTACTGTGCACAGCGGAGTGACAGGAAATTCCATTATGTACCTAATTAACATATCAACATAAGGAAACAGTAAAGCAAGTAAGTGCGGTGGGTTTACTAACACGCGACGTGAAAGATATCGGACATGTGGCCGATTTCACAAGGAACATAGGCAGCGCGCGCAAGGAGGTTGGTTGACGCACGTCGCAGTGCCCGCCAGCGCTTTGAATCGGCAGAGGTCGTCCAAGTGGCCAAGCGACGGAGGTCAAGCGCCCTTAATGCGAGCTCTGTCCGTTCGCGCACACATTGATTGGTTTCGCGGACAATTTTGCTCGCGACAGCAACCGGCAGATGGCCAAATTGGGGCAGCGATGCATTGGAAATTTCGCAAAGCATGCATAAGAGAAATTCGTCGATCATGCAAATGTTACTAGCAAACAAGAGTGCACAGGAGAGAAAGACCATGGAGTGTTTATCGGTGACGGGCGAAAAGGAAATAAAAATAAATTATAATACACAAACAAAGACAATAGACGAACCCACGTATACGCTTATGTAGACGTGTTTTTTTTTTGAAACGTAAATATCTAAAAAATTGATCACTTGATCTCCAGTCAAATTAATGCACGGAAACATTTTCCATGAACCTTACCTTATTATACGATACATCATGATGCGGGTTTTTTATTAAACTAAATTATACCTACATTTTCTTGCATCAAAGAGTTACAGTCAAATTTTGCAATGTCGTTCAACACCATTCAGTAATTACACACCATGTTAAAACCTCTTTCAACACCCGTAAGTACATTATTACTACATACATCAAAACAAACGAGAGCTAGTATTGAAGGACCAATTACAATTGTTAATGCTACGAGTCGCATTGCGATTTCAATTCCGGAGTTATTTCAAAATCTCGAAGAAAAAATTCATAAATATTGATGTTTTGCGATGTACACAGTCGCATTGCGAACACACACTTCATTCCCTAAACCATATTTAGCGATATTCAAAGCTATCTGTCCGTCGACTTAGTCGCATTCTCGCGTCCCTCTGCAATAGTGTAGCTGTGATCTAGGGGACAGGTATTTTCTTTCCCGCACCCCATTATATGCTCAAGTACTACACTACAAGTCCCAAGCAAATACTAGTACCATGAGGTTCGCCTATTATTCTGTAATTCTCGTTGATTCATCGTATGAGACGACACCCACTGTCCTACTTTCTTTATCGATCAACTGTGGATGCGAAGAGATAAACAATGAAAGAAGCCCGAGAAATATAATCTTCGAATTAACTTTTGAGTCATTTGTCTTCGAGAATCAGAAAATGTTACATAATTTTGCACTACCCAAAACCTGCGTCACACCGGCGAACGAGAAATAATAAATTTGACTCAAGCACGTAAGATATCAATTAATTAATCCATCTAAGTAGAGCCCACACGAGCGTAATTTAAGGTAAAAATAATATCGGGAGAAGACTATCTTTACCGCGTCCAGAAAAGTTTGAGTACAGACTGAATATGTTGCTACAAACATTTAAAAAGCAACAATTCAGCTTTGCAGATATATTATACAAATTAGAAATGACTGTTAATTGTATGTCTTTAAATACATCAAATTTAAAAGTTTTGATGCCAAAAGAAATAAGCAAATATACAGAAAAAGACATTAGAGACTAGCGCCAACACAACTCAAAACGTAGTAATAGATTTGTAACGGGAGTACAAATTGTTCCACGGTCCGTAAGCGTGTTTAACAAAATTATCTTCGAGAAATAATCATTTCTTCGATGGTCTGTGGCCGGGGGGATTTTGAAGGGTTAATGAATCCGAAAGCTCTAACTAAATACAACCATATATTTAAATACCTAAGAACAAATTGAATCTCTCTTTAAGATGGTGTAATCTTTAAAATGATCGAGACACATTCGAGATCTCTCTAGTCTTTAACCCCCATTTTCTGGAATATTTATAAAACTGGTTTTAACAGTAAAAATCCCACCCCACTCGCATTATATGCGTCCAAACGGTACATTGTGCCCGGTGTTTCCGCAGTCGATCCAATATCGAAATATTTCCCAACCATATCTGGCAAGCTACCAGCCCGTGGCTGTTGTCCTGCACGTCGCGTTACAAGCCCGTCACCCCTCCCGATCAGTCGTCACCAGCTGAGGCGGGAACTGTCCCAGATGCGGCGCATGCCTCCCATGCCACTCCCACCCCTTCATGTCACTCCCTCACGAGTCCTCGCGGGGATCGAAATGCGAAGGTTCCTCACGTTTCCCTCGCACTCGGAAACCCTGTCCTCTTCGCGGACAGATGAGGAAATGGCTCGTCGGAAGTCATCGCGTGCGAATTTCACCGCGGAAAAAATCTCCACACAGAGCAGAGAGCGGAAAGGATTCTGCCCTTTCGTCGCCAGCTACTGTGTTCCTTCACTTCTCTCCCTCTTCTTTCACCAACCCTGCGTTTATGTCTTCAACACTGTTTATGATCTTGCTCCATCGGTGCCATTACATTGCCACTTCTAATACCAAATTAATAAAAAACAGAGTTCGCGGAATCATTTTATTACTATTGCTTTGCCGACTTGCACCCAACTGCCCTTAAATTTCATATCTACCGTCTAATTTCTCTCTACCTCAACTACCATTAGTAATAGACTTCTTCAGTGTTCCCTGCTGTACCCACCCCCACCTTGTTTGGCACTAAAAGTCATCACAATGTCGCGATCATTCCGAGTGCTTAGGGTATTGCTGCACCTGATATTCCACGCCACCTCTCCAGCACTCCGGTGCGCGGGTTTCATCTCCTGCTCGTTCTGAATTGTCAAGCGCGATTCCATAACCCACTAGCGCTTCCGTCTCGCTTTCCGCGAGAAGACGAGGGTCACGCAGATTCCCCACGCGACCAATTGACCGAAGGCAGCGCCGGAAACGAGCTATTCCGCAGTCCCTTTGCCGATCAGGATATGTGCATTCTACATCTCACGAGAGAGGATATAGAAAAATATCAAGGGCTTCGTTTTATGCCACACTCGTGAATATGATTCATTCATGAATATCGGACATACAATTTTGTTGTTGTTTATCTGAATAAATACGGAAGGGAATCAGCAACAGAGTATCCATCTTTCAATACAGTGATTAATTGGTTACATGAAATCAAAACAATGGACGCATGGAAGAGCAAAACGGTTGAAGTGCCATAAAGATGGAAATCTGTTTCTTTTTTGCGGATGACGGGTCATAAGTGTTCTTGAATGTAACATTCCATTATTTATGTATTTCAATTTTTAAGTTAGTTTTTCGTGTGTTCTTTTAACATTTTTTTAAATAAATAAAAGTGTTAATTCAAACTAGATAAATATATTTCATGTATCTTCTTCTTTGAATTAAAGTATTGAGTTCAAGGAAACAAGAGGGTTCATTGAAGGTACACGCCCATAAGGGCATACACCGTTCCCAGTTAGGTGACCTGAGAAAATGTCAAGGGAGAACCTTTCTTAGATTAAATCGTATTTCTTTAGAATTATTCAAGTTGAATCTTTCAATGGGAGTCCTGAAAAAAATGGCGGAAGGAACTTAAGCCGTTTTGCACTTCTATGCTTCAATTATATATATATATATATATATATATATATATATATATATATATATATATATACACATCCAACCTTTAATCTCCCATTTGCTGACTTCTCAAAGTGCTGATCTGATCGAGGAAACCTGTGAACTTACCTGCCATGCCTAAAAACACAAAAATATACCATGCAAAGTACAAGTCCTTAAGGTAGTTTGAGCAACATTGCGAGTGCTTTCGAATGTTGTGATTTTTTAAATGATAGAATAAACTATTATCAACTCATTTAATAAAATTTGGACCTTGCGGGATTAATATTTGAATAAAACTCTATTGAAGATTTACGGATTCTTATGAGACGAACAGAAGGACAATCTTTAAATCAATTCCCATTTCATTTATATTGGAATCAATATAAAAAACTACAGCAAGTGTCACAAACTTCCTGTCAAATAGAGCGGTACAAGAATGTTGTATTCTCATGGGGCAGCTGAAAAAGCATTCAATTGAAATTGCAACAAAACGCGGTTAAATTGGAATCTGGCAGCCTTTGTTATCCAGCAACCATTAAACAGTATTCAACTTGAGACTATAGTAGACATACTAAGAACCTGTTTTTGAAATACGTATATCGTTTAAATTTTTATGGTTTAATTATGATTAATGATTCACGAATTTTAGTTATAAAGACTATTATAACATCAACAGAATAACATTATTGAAAATTTCGTAAATGGTTGTTAGACATGCGTCAGGCAACATCAAACTACCATAAATCAAATTAATTGGTAGCAAGATACCTCGTAGCAGAGATGTCAACAATCTTACGTTAGTTTTAAAATGAAGTAGAAATAATCGATTTGTATAGTACATACCCAAAAAGTTGCATTTGAGGGTTCAAACTTAATTCATTCTACAAAGAGTGCTATCTGAAATTATTTGGAAACACAACTTTCCAATATTTTGAACCACTTGCACGAGAATCTTTTCGATATTTGCTTTAAAAAAATAACTCCAGTAAAATATTTTGACTGAAATTCATTAGCAAATAAGAAAATCGCCAGTTCTTAATACCCGCGAGTGAATCCGGTTTACCCTACAAGATCCTTCTAATTTCTGAATCATCTATTACAAAAATTCGTATAACCATCATATCTCGACTTCCAAGTCCTCACACGACGACATCGTGCTATCATTTGAAGAATTGCTCATCCTTCCACAGAAGGAGCGACTATAATTTCTCGGTATTGCGTCATCGCCGTCGTTTCATGACGCACAGAAGTGCATGCTTTTGTTATTTCACGCTCACCTAAAACAAACAGGAGTCCCTCCCCTTCGTGATGGCGGTCGTTCGTGATGGTAGCGCGGAGGCAAGGGAGAAAGAGCACGAAAACAGTGGGGGGGGGGGGGAAATCTCGTCAAGCCGTCGCGTCGCCACATTGTCATAAACTGGGAATGTCTGCGGGGCTACGGTTGCATAGCAGACAGCAGCGTGTGTTCCACTCCCTCCCCACTCTTTTCCACCGCCGCCACCACCCTCGTCACCATCACCTGCGCCAGTAACAAAATTGGAATTCCTGCGAGAGTACTACAGCGCATTCATTAAGAGGGATTACCGACCAGTCGACCTCTCACCGAAAGAGCCTGTTTCGTCGGCGAGGGTGAAATCAGGAAGGAAATGTGCTAAACCAGGTTGGGAGCAAGGTGTAAACATTGGATACCACCTGATGGACACAAGCTCAGGCAGAACACACTGTTTCACACCTTGCTTGTCAAACTGAGAAAGTTAGCGTCTCCAAGCATTCGAAATCACGGGTTGAAGATAAATGTGATATTTTTTGCTAAAGATTGTAACTTCAAAACCATTCAAAATTGCAACTTTTTGGGTAAAGTTTGGAATTTAAAAAAATTATAGAATACAAGCATTATAGAATAGATGAACCTTCAGCTTAGTGGCAAATCAAGACATCGTTTGGACTTCATAACACTTTTCTATGTAACACCATTTTCAAACAAATAATATTTCAGTGTTCTATACTATATTAATTTGCAAATTTGCTGCACTAGTTTATTTTGCAACTATTAAAACGTAACGATGTCTTATTGCAGCTTAATATGAGAATTTTTAAAAGAATTTTATTAGCTTTATCATTTACCCGACAATGTACATAATTCAGGAACAAAACAATTAATAAATTAAGTAAGTACTACACAATGAACTTACCTATTTCGTTGGCACAACGTTACGAATGCATCTGTAAAAATCAGAAAACAAGGTTGTAATTTGAGTTTTACAAATAGTAAAAAAGAAACCAGGAAATATGACAGATTTTTCGCACTATATGAATACAATTATGTGTGCCTCATAATGTTTTTAAACGGCTGTATGACGTAAAAGTACAGATTCTTCACATCATGGCATGCCCTGTTAATTTTCTTTGGCACTTAACTTTAATGGAAAACATATACACTATTTTGGAACATCATTCTGGGAATATATACCTCCATTGGTAAACAATTACTACTCTAACTGAACAAAAAAATTTTGAAGAATTTACTGACAAGTACCGAAACGTGAAAATATGTGAAATGAATAAATACAAATTAAATGGTGAATGAGGAAAGTTGTGTAAGCACAAGTAGCTTGAGCATACAATGGAAAATTTACGGTTTAGAGTACAAAAAAATTGCATTGAATACACTTTTAAATAATATGTCATCCTAAAAAATCTATACCACCACAGCACACAAATCGTCAATTCAGACAGTGAAAGCACGAAAGAACTAGCTGTGGAAGACAACGACTTCACGGAGCAATGCAGTACATCGTCGTTTTGGGATCGGTGTTTAGAGGGTGTTTGCTTTACAATTCTTCCCTTCCAAAAGGAGAGAAATAAATAGTTCCACGAACAGGTGGCTACAGCCGTAGCTGAATGTGAAATACATGTAACCCTCTCACACCGTTTCAAGTCAGAGAAATTCAATCCCAACTCCTCGCACAAAGGGCGATCCCGACCTCCAGGAAGTTGTGGTGCTTTGAACTCCAAACAAGTGGTTTAGTCATCACATATAATGGTCTTAAGCGAAACTCGTACGTCAGATAAACGACTGTGACGTTCATGTAAGTCTTCTTCAGAGCTCTTCGTTCATTATCTGCTAATGACCCGTCGAAATGTCGACGGTCTGAGAGTCGGTGTTTTCGCAATTAATGGAGTCTTTTTACCCTAACAATTGCTACGAGTTCAGTATTCCAGTTCTCTTGTGAGGACAGATACTGATATCTGTAGGATCATTAAGCACAAATTCCTATGAAATAATGTAACTAATGTTAGCATTTCAAGGTATGTGGAAGATGAAGAGCGCTGTGTCCAAATTGTTTCCCCCACCCCCGTAAACCATAACTGAGTTTAAATTGACTGCATTCAAAGATAGAAGTAAAATTTCAAAAAGATAATATTTAAATTTTCTCCCGCGAAATTCAATAAAATATTTTTGCACTCCTAGTTTTCATCTGTGAACATTCAGAGGTTAATTTTTTTTCTTAATTTGTATAAGACTTTATGGAAGAGTGGCAAAGAAAACCGAAAGACACGACAAAGAAGTAATTAGGATATGGCCTTATATAGAATTGGTGACAGAACTATGTTGTTTCCAATATGGGAACACCTTTTTTACATTTACTTTTCCAACTAATAGAAAAGTAAAAATCATTTCTAGTATTTTATCAGTAAAACTCAAACATAAATAAATACAAAATATATTAACATGTACTAAATGTAACTGTAGGTAATATTAATCCAATAAACTCTATATCCATTTGTAGTGGCCTCGAAATGTTATCACCCAGTCACAAAGCGTGTGCGCGCTTTTAGATACACCCAGAGAACAAGCATTCCAATGAAATTATAAGTTAAGTGATGCCCCATGGCCCACAAAGCCGGATACTGCACGATCCTCCATCTCTGCCTCACAACTCGAATGAGGAATAAACGGGTAACTGAGGAGTTTGAGACATCAGGGTTGACTATATGTTAACTATACCTGCCCGAACTACTCCAAAAATGAAGTTAAACTTATACATCTTGCGGGTCGAACAATACATCTGAGGGATTCTCTTTAGTTCGCCAGCAGCTGAAGTTCACGACCCAAATAACACCTCCCCGTTTCCACCTCTGAATTCATGAACAAAGGACTCCAGATGTGAAAGATTTCGGGAGGATCATCCAGAATTTAAAAGAGTAATTGGAATCCGGTTGGTTTTAAACACTGGTCGGTGATTCCAGCGTTCGGTTTGTGAATGGAAAGGAATGGGAAGAGCTATAAAACAGTAGTAGTCGTAAAGCTACCATCACTGACTCCTTTTGAGTCCACCAATGTCGTATTCAGGTCGCGATTACTGTTTGATCCGGTTCATTTCTCGTCACAGGGCTCACAGCGGTACTTCTATTCAATCTAATATCAACATCCTACACAAACACGCACCAACAAGTATTCAGCTTTATTAAAAAATTACAATGCGACAACTTTCAGTGCGGTCGTTGAAGTAACCAGTTTTTGCGAGTCATATCCCGGTACAATTCTTTAGTCATTGTGTGACCTTCCTATTTTTAATGTATCAGAGAAAATAACATAGTACACCTCACTAATAACTTCATAATTTAATATTCATGTTTTGAATTATGAGAATACAAAGTTGAAATCATAATTCACGAAATATCTTTGCAAATATTTCCAGTGATCCTAATAATGAACACACTAAGTGGATATTCTAAATAGTCAGAGCTGAAGCTTGTCTATGTTACTCTCCTACACCCACGATGGGAAAGGCTTGCAGGAAGTATAGGAAATAAATTACGTAATTCCTGAGTGCTGATTAAATTTCATTTAAAATTTTACGCCTTTGTTTTACTTTCAATCATATAATAATCAATGAGCTACCTCTAAAAAATAAACGAAATATTTAGCTGTTTGTTATACTATCAAAATATTGACTAATCTTTTTCATAAGATTATAAAATAACACTTATTTAACAAATACGTACTTTTAGCACATCCTCAAAACATTCAACAGCGAAACGTGATTTATTATTGTGAAGAATTGGAACAATTTCGAAGAGTGTGATGATCCAAATACACTTCAAATAACTTATTAAAGGAGTACTCCACTCTTCTCTCCTCGTTCTGTTACCTTTCAACAAGGATTTCCCGCGCATGTACCCATTAACCTATTACATTATTTCACGTTCTTGGGGACGGAAAGAGTATTTCTGTTAAGAGTGAACAGAGTCGTTTGCGCCTGCGACTGCAGTAAAATCTAGGAAGCTCTTTCAAGAGAAACCAGCTCTCCTTCGCAAGAAGCCTCCGAGAGCCCTGGCCGCGGAGAGAGGGAGGGAATGCCACAGGAGAGGGGAGAAGAGCGAGACGAAGACTTGGGTGACGACAGCGTCAGCCCAAGGGAGGCGGGAACCGTATCCCACAAAGTTTGTGACGCGGGCAATAAAGGAAGCCGTTCAAGAAGAAAATTAAATCTGTATGGCGTAAAATTATTTTTGAGGCACAAAAGACCTACGAAATGTCTGTTGGTGTTAAAATGGCATTTTACGTCTTTTGTCAAACCCCCTTTGCAATCCTTCAGATGGATTTTCATTCTTATATGACGTTAAAATAAGTACTTCCTGTGTAAAAGAATAGCCCAAACACAGGTAAGAGCGAATTCTTGTGATGTTATTTTGGTACCAACTCATATTTACTTCTGGTTGGTTTAACAGTGTTCCTGTCTCATTTACTTTATTTTAGTGAGATGATTATTTCTAAAGAGGAGTAACAACTCTAAATAAGAAATTTCTTATAGGTAAAATATATTAATGAAATATCCGAAACCTGTCATTCGGTGGTTGTCATTAACATATTTAAATTCAGCGTCAAAAAGTAACTTCTAAAGCATCACTAATCATCATCATCATCATCACTTTCATTATTATACGCGTTATTATTATTATACGCGTTTATTATTATTATTATTATTATTATTATTATTATTATTATTATTATTATTATTATTGGTGCTTTAGGGCTCGTCAACATCTGAGTCATTAGAACCCTCATACACGCCTTTACAAATCTGATAAGAGTAAAAAATACTTCATATTTGAAAATTCATTTTGGAAGCTTAGATTAAAATTGACCAGGCAGTAAACAGCTAACAGCAGATATAAGAGAAGATTTAGAGCAACACTGTTGCTGACGAAGGACAGCAGCTCCGGAATAAAGAGGGGAGCGGTAGAATAAACGTGAGTGGCTGGTAGCGCGCGAGTGCAATTGAGGACTGTTCTGAAAGGGTGGAGAGGAGGACAAGGACGGGAGCTCCCCTACCCTACGCGTCCACGGCCGGAAATCGAGAAGAGTTCCGCTGCCGCCGCCGTCAGAGGGACGGGGAAGGGACGTGGCTCGTTAAGCGGTAAAGCGGCGACGGCCAGCGAGGCAACAGCCAAGGGTCGATAGGGGTGAAGAGGAACATGAAATGTGTGAAGGCCAGGGTGATGGGGTAGGGGTCGGAGTGAAAGGCCAACCGAGATGACGGGACGTGGAAGTGTATGGAGCCAAGAGGGAGATATGTGAGGATGCATTACGCCGTACCTCCATGATGGGTGGTCGTGAAGTATTGAAGAGGCGATGAGTGGCGCGTTGTGGTTACGGTGATCAATGGGAAACACATGGAGGGGAGGATCGAAATCGTCTAGTAAAAGGTGAAAGGAACACGGGATACTTGGATGGGATGAAATGGCTGATCATGGATTTTCCGAGGCCATAGAGACATTAAAGATACAAGAAACTTGTGAGTGACACGAAGAGTAGAGAGAAACATCATGCATATTATTATGAACATGGCAAAATATGAGGACGGGATAGTTCGAAAGAAGTAGAAAAATACCAGAGGCGAGTTTTAGTGAATAGACATGACATAAATAAGACGAGAAGTAGGTAGGTTAAGCGTAATGAAGTGAAGGTAAATAGGGATTCTGCAATACTACAAAGGAATGCAGTTCTCATTAAGATCCGCAGTGTTCTCCTCCGTAAAGCTATCTTCTTGTTCTCTTTATCAACGATTCAAAATTACTCACACAATTTCTTTAAAAAAAATATGCAATTGAACGCATGATTAACGTTTAAGTAGGAATAATATTCAATGAGGATAAATGTTCACCGAATTTAAGTTTATGTACATTTGTATACATATGTTATATGATTTTATTCGGGCCTACAAAAGTTTCATACACCGACATCAAAAACGTTGAAAAACAATGAGAAAAATTTAATAGTCAATCATCCTAAAAAACACCAAGTTTGGACAATATTTTTGAGATTAAGGAAAAATAATTACATAATTAGCTAACGTTAAATTGTTTGATTATATAAGTACTTTTATTACGTATAAAGAAGGCTAACTATTTGATCAGTTCATTTCTAATAATTCTTCACAACACATTTAAGTAGTGATTCTTCCGCAATTTCATCGACCGAACCTTTCATCCCTACTCTTGCATTTCTAACACAGTTCGCGTACGGCACATCAATTTTAAAACGTTTTCCTTGACCTCGTGTCAACGCGACCCTTCTAGTACCCATCCCCTTTATGGTGCACCCATCTCATCTAATCTTTTTCCAAGTTCCACTCGCGTCTATTTCACATTCTCGGGTCTTCCTCCTTGTCTTCGTGTCAGTTCCCCTCGCCATGCACGAACATATTCTATACTCGTTCGTCCAAAATCGTTCGTGTCTCCTCGCACGCCATCTTTTCACTATTTTTCTTCCCATCAAATTTTTCAAGGATTTTAGTGTTCGTTCTCAACGGTCCAATTAAAATAATTTCTACATCTCACACTGACACCCACCAAAAGGGGGAGAAACTTCCGTTTATTTTTAATTGCTAATTAAGTTGTTCGTATTCTAGTTTCGAGTAAAACTGTTTCTTCTGTCCATCCTTCTCCGCTTGGCCGTTCTTCTTCCTACACTTACTTGATGCTCTCTAATCACGGCGGCCTTCACCTCTCATGTTCCCTCTTCCCCAACCCAACTCGCGTCACTGCGCTCGTTTCCACACTTAGTCCCACGTCACATTTCCCATTTACACCCCAAACCCTCGTCTGTGTCCTCAAATTGGCATCGTCCTCCGGACGAACTCTGTAGGAACGCTCTAGAGCTCGTCAATCCTTACGTGTGGCGGAGAATTTTGAAAAGAACTGCAGGAGGAGGGGGGCTTGCGGTGATTTACAGTAAATGGAATGACCTAAATGCACGCTGTTTACCACCAATTATGAGTGATGTTTTTGCAAACATTCAATTATTTTAAATCACCTGAGATTAATCGTAAATACTTATTGATAGTTCGTTACTTGCGAGCGTGATTCTTATTATCATCCTCTCATAACTGTTTAATAAACATAAAAATTCCGATGTTTTTCGAAGTAAAAAAAATGGTAAACAATCTTTAAAGACATAAACAACTACTCTTTATATACTGTGTTTCATTTCTAACTGAATAACCTGAAATGCTGAATTCTTTGTTTATAAAACGAAATTTGACAAGAAAATATAAATTGATATTAATATAAAAGCATACAACAAGAAACTAAAACTCGATCGAGTGCATTTAACTTATTTTCAACTAAATATAGCGAAGACTCGTGAAACAAATTGTACTAAATGAACTACTATTTAAAATTACAAAATTAAATTTTATGTTGAAGGTGCGCAAGATAAAACAGAAGAGTGACGGTATGAATTTCAGAGATACGGGTATAGGGCCGACCATTTAGGAAAGGAAGTACTTTACCTTAATCAACACAAACACGAGAAATCTCCTTAAAGTAAATAAGAAATAACACTTTGAAAATGCATAGTCACACAAATACTCTACTCAGTAATTAGCAGCATCACTAATGAGACATGAAACTCGGTCGCCCTTAGCAGAGTGATCTCACCCACGCGCTCTACAAATCTGCAACATGAATCTGCTCCTGAACGTGTCATATCAGCGGCGCAACCATGGAACTACGAAGTCTGAAAATTACAGGAGACTACCCTATCCGATTACCACTGCTTCGCTCACCAATAAAAGCAAGCAAATAAAAGAAGTAATAATTTGAGTAAAATTTTGTGAGTTCCTGCGTTATAAAATTTATTTCCCTGTACAAAAATCGAAGAGACATCTTGAAGGTAATATCTATGATATTACAATTCATATACCATATCATTATTGAAATTAAATTGAATAAAATACATTAATTGATTTATTTAAAAAATATCAAGTCATTACGGTTAAGTCTACTTTGAATTGTCCACATTAATTCAAAGTTCAAACGGAATCCTCGAAAATGAAGTTCCTGAAACTGTCAACCGCTCACGCAACCCCGCAATACTTCCATGTAGAAAGGTAAAGTGGTTGCATTCTGAAATGTACGAAAGGGCACACCTGGAAGAATGAATTGCTTACGTGTCCTGGGATCTGAAGAAATGCAATGAATCAGAACAAGACTTGGATTCCGGAGTATCTCGAGTATTGCTGCTATTATAAATTAATAGAGTTTGCTATAAATTATCATCGTGAATTACCTGAATACTTAACAAAATGGCTCTCCAGTGTCAACTGTCCTTAACAAGGAATCTTAAAACTTCAAAAGTATTACAGAATCGCAGTGCTTCCACATTACTCTGTATATCGTGAATAGTCATGTGTATTCCTACTTCAACACAACATCCACTGCGCCACCCGCAGTACGCAAAATTCTTTATTCCACTTCAATTGAACTCCAATCGTCAAATTCTTTCTTCCTCGAGACCTGTATCTCTGTTAGAATTGATCATGTAGTTGCGCTTCATTTGGCACCCCACCCCTCCCCATACCACAACATCTGCAATATAGGAACCTTGACGACGGAGAGGTGCGGGGGGAGGGCACACGAAGGCCCCCAGGGCGTGAAGGAGCAACGCGCGGGGTTGGGATGTTGGTGAGGGGAGCCCGGCGTCAAGGGAGTAGAGCTGCGGTGGCGTCGCTTGCCGCTCCAGCCGCTCATCATCGCAGTGTGCGCCAGCGGCGGGCTGCTATGGGCCACGAAGCTCATGTTGCGGCGTTCGTTCGCTGGAGCGCACGCGCGAGTAAGTTGCAGACGAGGGATTGAGATAAGTAAATTCGTTCTCCTCCCATTCTACTTCTCTATTTCTCTTTTTGGTAGAAAGATATGACTTGGCAATACTTTATAGCTGCATTTACGGGCAGTGCAAATCTGACATCCGGACAGTGATGGAAGAGCAGGGTGGTAGGGAGAAAGCGCGACGGAGTTATTATTGAAACGTAAGGCAAAAGGAATGGGAAAGGGATAAAAAGTAAATGAGAACACTCGACCCGATACATGACAAATAACGGGGTGAAAACATTTTTGAGGAAAACATTTGTATTGTATATAAAATGATCGGGAGAACCAATGTAACAATTAACAGTTCTCTTCAATTGAATTAAGAGTACGCATAGCTAGTGATGAGTAACTACCAAGATCATTGCAAAATACCTCAGCAAAATGTGAGGTAACTTCACAAATATACCAGGTTGCATGGTTGCATTTCAATGTGATATTGTAAAAAAAGCTTGACAGTGTTAGGAGTAAAACAGCTGATGAAGCAATCGGTATTATGACAAAACTGACGGTAGGATAATCATTACCGCGAGAGGAATAGAAACGGTAAGAATGCTACAGAAGAGCACGAAGAAGGGAGGATAGAGAACGCAAGAGGCAGTATCCGCTCCGTCGGGCTGCCGTCCTCCTATCCTAACTCGCGTCCTCACTACCCCCGTCCACTAACTCTCCTTACACATACGGCACATTACGCATGCAAATGGGGACAATATACTCATTAACATACCTATACGCAGCGCCGGCCGGTGGAGTCCGCGGGGCGTATGCGCGGCTGCGGTGACGATGGGCGAGTGTNGGGGGGGGGGGGGGTAGGGGGTGGATCCAGCGGGTACATGGCACACACAGGAGGAAGCGGGTGTCGCGTCGGCAACGCGCAGAATGATAATGCGCGTAATTAGAATAAATGGTTTTAAAGAAAAGACTACATAAGTAACGAGCTCCAATACGCCTACCCGAATTCCCCCTCTCGCCAACGTCCTCTCTCCCTTTATTCGCGATCCCTATGCAACAGCCGTGCATGCGTAGATCACGAGCCAGAAACAGGAGATGGAGAGAGAGACGTAGATCACAAGCCAGAAACCCAAGAGATGGAGAGAGCTGAAACGCCGTGAGGGAAGGGCATGAACGAGTGGAAATGTGGGGCGGAGAGGATCTCTCTCTTATATTCCAGGTTTCACGGGCAGTGAAGTAGAATTCAGGAGTTCAAAGTGAAAACTGACCACATTTTGCGAGGAATGAGATTGAGTTAGTCCGAGTTTCAGGTTTCATACACAGAACACATTCAGTGGACGCTCGAGCATTTAGTAAATGTTGGATATGAATTGTGAACCACAGCAATTAGAGATGAATTTTTCGCTTCAAAACAACTTTTTCCAATAGTTTGGGACACATGTAAAACATTTAAAGACATTCAAAATAGTCCTAAAACCAAGCCTAACGTACTGTTTTCCGACACTAAAAGAAATATTCGAAAATGATAAAAACTTAATCCATTGAAGGCTCTAAAATAAAAATTTTGCTGTGCTTCCTTTCAAAAAATCAAAGACGGATATATTAGTTAAAATTATAAATAAAAATACCCATCTAAATGTAATCTTCGAATCAAAAATTTCTTCCAAAACGCATTTAAAAAATAACACACACAGTAAAAATTTCAAGAATTTTGACGTTATATTCATAAAACAATACACTACAGAATGAAAATTTATTTAATCTATCATTGGACTTGATTTAACTCTAGCTTCATAACCCAAACTACGGCAACTAATTAAGATTGAGATAGAATTTAATTATCATCCTACTCACGACGATTTGCCCGGAATTCGAGCAACGCAAATTTGATACACAGCACGGTATTCACAAATGTTTACTGCATTAGTCAAGGTTGTGACTTGACATGCGTCGTCGAACATTTAAACTATTTCATTGCGCAGTTGTATGTGAAAAGGTTTAACATTTCTAACACCTTCTTTATAACTATCATTTTCTGACTTTCAGGTACATAAAGTTGTATTAAAAATTGGTACATGTTTTGAAACAATATGCATTCAATTATTCGTTCCTCTGATGTAAAGAAAAGATGTTACAAAAAATTATTCACCATAAAATATTTTGAGTGGTCACTAATATTCATGTTAAAAATTGAAGTAATTTAATGTAATAAAGAGAATAAAATTATGCTTCTCGAAATATCAATTTCACAAACCGACATCAATTATTCATTCTTTAAACAAAGAAAAGCATTTATCTGTTTCTTTGCAAGTCTCTACAGAGAATACTTCACGCAATCAAACGCTGATGGAGTTTATTTTATTTCTGCCACTTTGATTACATCACATCTTCATCTACGGAGCAGCCACGCACTGGCGAGAGGAGAGTAAGGAAAGAAGTCTTTCCGAAAACGACGCAAAATCATTGGAGGAAAATGCCAATGGGGGGCGGGAACTCGTTTACGGCTTCCAACTCGGAAACTTGTACTTTGCCAATCCTACTCTTTTCAAAGAGAATTCTACATCCTAAGAAAATAATTGATGAAAATCCGAAGTTAAGGCACTTTTGTAAAGGTTCTTGAGGATGAAATTCATTGAAAAGAAACAAAAGTAAACAAGAGGCGTATTCAACTGACATTAAAAAATAGACAATGTTCGTCAAAGTGATCGAGTAATATTACAGCTCAATTAAATATTGTGATCGCAATAAAGCGTATCATTTTCATTAGAATGTTACTGTGTTCTTCATTTGAGTAACATCAGTGTTTTCCATAAGTGTTTTATCTCTAGACATGAAAAAAAAACCAAACAGTGAGAGATGGTCGATCGCAAATGTGAATCAATCAATGTTTGTGCGTTCGATCATCTCTTTCATTTCAATCTTTTAAGGTTCGATGTAGGTCTGCGGAAGTAGCAAATTCTAGTTTACACGGTAGTATAGAGGTATGAACACAATTGCCTCTACATTTTCACGCAACTTTATGCGACGTACAATTGACAATACGTTTACATTAATAATATGCAAAAGGACATTACTTATCTCTATTTCTATATCTCCATGACTCAATCTTTCTTGCGTTACCGTTCAAAATCGCTAGAATGACGAACATCAAAATGCGTAGAATATAGGGATAACAGATAAATAGAGTAATATATTGAATGAATCACACAATTCAACAAGTTTAATTTTAGTCTCATTTCCACGATATAGACTCTACCTTCATTAAAAAGTATGCAATTATTCAATATCGCATCCAATTTACTTATTAGAACCTGTTGCTGTAAATTTATTTATCATATCATGACAATGTGATCAAAAAACCTCAAATTACACTACGTTAAAAGAACACACACAAAATAATTGAATACCAAAATTATGAGAATATGGAGACGAGTAATAAACACTGCAACATATCTGCTGTGAGTAGTATTGTGCTGAATTTACTCTATTTTATAGTCATCACACTTCTGATAGTGTAAAATTATATTTAATATGTCACAAATAATGATAATAAAACAATAGATTTTCTACAAATTAATATTATTGCGTAAGGAACTGTATTTTGCTAACTTGTCTCTTTTAAAAATACAAATATAGATAATAGTATAGACCCATCATACAGACAATTGTCGAATACATATAAAATTATAATATTTTAAAAAATAGTAAAAAAAATCATTGTACCATATTAATAAAATATCCATGTCGTGCGATAACTCTAACTTGGGTGAAAAGAAGATATAGAAATACTCTCGCGGTAAACACAAGTAGATACACAAATATTACAATTATTTTAAAACATACAGAATGTTGAAAATGTTCAACACAGTAAAAGTCTTCCGACAAACAAATGTAGCAAGCGCCGATCAATTAGTTCCCTAACCAAGTTCGAATAGATGAAGCGTTCGGAATCCATATTCTCTGCGCCTACCGTGACGACAGCATTTATCACCGTGGAGCGGAGAGGTAGTCCATTGGCGCGCATTGTGTCACGGAAGAAACAAGAGTAATCAATGAAACCCTTGTCGTCGGGACTACAATGCTCGGTCGAACGTCCTGAATGTCCCGGCAACGTATGACATACGCACCGCTTCACAAAGGAACTGTCGGGCGTCATCCATGATGTACTGCTCATCGATGGACCAACACAGACGCGGATCGACCATCCAGCGTCACGAATGCTGCAGATGCGTCGGGACACATCACGTGCGAATGCGCCGACACTCGCGCTGGGGAGAGGAAGTTGTCGGGAAAGAGAAACAAGGAGATGCAGAGGATATCGAGCAGTCTCAAATAATTGAAATGATTCAGATTGGCAAGAGAAAAGACATCCATTAAGATATGCACATTACGTTATCACAATTTGCATCCATTAAGATATGAACATTAATTGAACAAACGATAAAAACTAATTCGATTACGACCAAAGCTAGAGTTAAACTTACTGCAAAATAGCGAATAACCAATAGTTAATAACTTATTGAAAAATATTTTGTTACTGATATTTTTTTCAATTTGCACTTCTTGACGGAATATTAAAAACGGTATTGAAATCGTACGATATATATAAACAATAAACTTATTATAAGGGTAAAATAAATTTCATTCATTTTTAAACTAATATAAATCCTACTGATCACTCTTCAGCAGCTATAAAACAAAACAACTATTACCACGGTCACATAATTAACTATACGAATACATAATAGGAGGGGAGATAAAAGGAAAACTGAAACTGCCGAATAAAAATTTCCAATTAACGATAATTTCTACATTCATTTTACAATTCAAACAAGTTCGCTACCTCGTTTAAATGATCTCTATAACCCTTTCAACCTTTTGAGAGTAACGAGGGAGTAATATTAATTTCAACATCAAATCGCAACCACATCACTTCAGAAAAGCGCATCTCCCGCAAACACGCACGTGTGCCGTTCGCCCACTCTCCATGAACGATGCAGAGGCTGCTATGTGCACGCCAGGAATAGAAAATTCGTTTGCTGAGATACATCAAATGCAATTGACCCTAAATCCATCATTCAATGTGCTCGCTTCGCGTGTGCAGTATTGAATGAAGTTGCTTGGTAATTTGTTTTCTATTTACTTTCGCAGTAAATGAATGACAACGCTTTCTGAAGGATGGTTATATTTTTCTGTTGACGTTACTATCAATAGTTATACCAAAGTAACTTTACATTTTATAGATTCATTTTCGATAATTATTAGGAATCTGAATCGAAGTTCGATAAACTTGGATTCGCTACATCACTATCGGGCACGTCGCCCTCGCGTTTACACACTTATTCTCTCGCCTAGAGAAACAGATAATTGCGTACGCTTTATTCCTTACAGCACTAAGCGTTCAAGTGTAATTAATGTATAACACTGAGGACACTTGTCGTCTAGCGTTTGCTTGTTGCATGCTTTCAACAGTTTTGTCTTTAGTAATTTGAACATCCCAACAGCATGGATTATTATCAAGTCACATTCCTTTCCCATAATTTGCTCATTTGGAGACTTACGTATTATTTAGTTGGCAGAAGTACAATAAAATAATTAGTTTATATTGATGTTGTTTGTATCTGACGGTTGAGACTCACATGTCTGCAGTCAAGACACAAGATAGAGTCTACGAAATCTGCTCAAAATCAAAACGCTTCGCGAAATTGAACGAAGTGATGTCTTGCAGTTTTTGTTGAGAGTATTGTACTACTACGATGTAGAGCACTGCGTATAAGTCGGAATACCAGAGTTTTATGTAATTAAATTATACGACTAATCCAACAGTATTAATATGGTCAGATGATAAAGGAAATTATGCTAATGAGAGAAATATGTTTTAGAACATTATCAAGTAATATATTGCTCATAGTTCAATTCACTGTTCGAATACACTCTTAATTATATCTGTACGTTGAATGATTTAGAACTTTATTTCTGTGAGTATGGACAATATTGTTTATTGGTACCAGTCCATCTTTGTATGCAATAGCAAGAGATAATTGCCTGCTGATTCGTTCACGAATGAGTGGGCTCTAATTGCAGTGAACGGGGATTAATATGTCGTCGATGTCTGCCAACGAGTAGGTCAGGGCGTTTCGCGGACGATTAAACCGTAAAGAGAGTTTAATTAAATTGTCACAAAGCCCTTTATTAAACAATTATCATAAGTATATTAAAAATAAAACGCTAGCACTGATTGAGTATAATGGTCATGTGCCAATCATATTTCCTCTGCAAACTAGATGGCTTTCCAAAACCGCACAGTATTATTTTTTCGACAACATAATACCAAAACAGACTATATTTCAAAAGTAAATTTTACAGTAAACATAAGCAAACGTAAAAAATTGATTTCTCTTTAATTACTGACTTTACTAAAGTGACAATAAATTGATGAATCGTAATAAATTCCACGAGAGTAACAAAATTTTGTTGATTTCTAACGATTGAAATACAGGAAAATTTTGTGTGTCTAAATCACGCATAGAACGTACGTTTCTCAACAATCACGCGTCTTGACATCTATGATCTATTACGATACAAATATTAATGAGTAAGATAACAGACATCTCAGCCACCAAATGTAATCCTGACCAATGTTGGAACTAACTTCAAAAAAGAGATGTTGTTCAAATGGCTTTAAATTAATAGCTCGCTTTAAACATACAAAACGCGGGTTGACACACAATAACTCTGGTAACGCACGACGCAAACAGTGGCAAATCAGATACATACCTCGCACCAATACATTTACACACGTAGCGTATCGGCTAGGCAACGTCGCTCTGGCAATAAACTGGCAATTATTTCCAAATAATGCCCGACGCGCCAGTCAATAGAGTTCCCACAGTTTTCATAGGCTGCCAACTCACGGCACAGATTTTCAAAACAAAGCTGATGGTAGCAATCGACTGTTCACAAACACTATGGTCCCTGCGTGTGGGAAGCCGACACGTGAACGCGCATGAAATGAGATGCTTTGAGCTGAACACATGGAGGCTGCATTGCAGCCAGTTCGTCAACAACGGGGCGATTCGTCAGCAATGTCTACTCACAAAAGCTTCTCCATGTATACCTTACTACTAGAGCAACCCCAATGTACGACAGCGACAAGCCTTCTATACATGTACTTAGTGCCTTCATCACATTTCATGGTGACTAATCAAAAATGAAGTGTTCATTTTGAAAGACTAATGTAGCATGCGTTTATAGATAAAGCATATGAACTTAAAAATACAATCTCGAATTATTTCAAAACCTGTTAAATTTGAAGTTTACTATAAATCTACATTTTTCTGAAAATGAATACGGCGATAAAATTTTCTACGAATCACTATTTAAATAATTTTAATGTCGTACTTCGTGGCGTCCATGATCTGGGTATAAACCCGTTTGCTTAACGTCTTTGATAAGAGCTCCTCTTGAAAAATGTTCACATGATTTATTTCTCGTTTTATAGGTATCACCCTCATCAACTCTGTCAAAGGCGAACGGCCATAAAATATTCCTTCGGCAATATCATATCAATCGTAGAAAACCACGAATATCTATTACGATAACCTTTTTAATCAAGGAAAGAAAACTCAACGTTTTATTCTATTTTCCTGAACTCGCATAAAAAAATTAAACAAAAATCAACAACTGAAATATTGAAGTTAATTTATTACATACTAAAACATGAATTAAATTACTACACCAGTAAATGTCACGAATCTTTCAGTGTTGTATTGTAAGTACATAAGATGTTACGAATTCTGTTTTATTTCAGTTTACTATTCTTTATGAAAAATTAAGCATAAAATTTCATAGCCCAACTAGAATGCATAACTATTTAATAAATATCACATATTGTGAATCGCTCAACGCTGTACAGTCCCAGTAACAATATTCGCCAACTGTGGGTTCGCGAACTTGAATACGGTGAACAGTACACAAAAGGTGAAGTTGTGCATGTAACAAATGGCATCTGTTCCTTGGTACGAGATTTCACGAATGAAACAATGGGTATCTGACGAACAAGAGACTGCGAAGGCAACTTAATTACACGCATAGAGTGGCCATAAAAAACTGTACTTAAACTTTACTCAAATTTCGTTAAAGTCTAAGAAACAAAAAAAAAATCAAACAAACGGGACATGTATGGTGCAAAATAAGTTCAACTAATAAACGATATCAATTTACTTCGTTTAATGAGAAGATAAATTCGTGGGTTAAATTATACAGGTGTATTTTTGTGATTAGATTTCTAAACGAATATGTATTAAACTTTGTAATTTATAACATTTCTTTCCTAAAGAAACACCAAATTTACAAAAATTATTATATAATTCTATTACCAAATAGTTTCATTTACAAGTTTTTACTGCGGTGTAACTAAATGTGGTCTCATAAGTTATCTATACGTATTTGTTCAGAATGAAATAAAAGTAAAAATATTGAGTGGTATTGTGTTGTCCATTGCAGAGAAGGACCCGTACCCAGTGGACGCCCTGCCAACTTGCAACCACGCTCTTTCTGTGTGCCAACAAGAGCGCAAGTGTATCAAATTGTACGAGGACTTCAAGGCGAACTGCAAAGTGCGAGAACAGACGTGCCGAATGGAGGACAGGTGAGTACGTCAGCTGAGAGCTTATCTAGCGGAGAAGTGGCCAAGTTAAATGGTTCCCAGAAATGCAGCAGAGAGGGATTACGGATCATTCCGAGATTGAACTGCGCGTAGTGTAAAAGTTCACTCAAAAGAAACAACACCAAAGACAATTTTTTTTCTAATTATGGAACAAAAATGTTAAGAGCTTCCAAGCGACTAGCCACTGTCAACGCACCAATAAATGAAAAATAAAGTGAGCTATTTATTTAGTAAACTACATTTCAATAAATATTTTCCCTCTCACATAAAATATGTTTTACCGATGGAACTCAACAGAAAAAATAGGTTAATTTCCATTTAGAATGTATTTTATTCAAGAGAATATTTAGAAGGTTTGGCGTAATTTACAATGCTATTATTCGTTTCATATCAAATAATTTCAAATAACTAAAAACATTTATGCCGTATTTTGAATACAAAAAATTGTATTGTAGTATAGTTTTTAGAAAAAGGTAAAAGGTTTTCATTTCCTCCTTACTCAGACCTTCAAATCTCTAGCCGATTCGTAGATAGAATTAGCATCTCGACAAGTTCGGTAAACTGGCAGCATCAAACTCGAAAGCTGTTGAACCACTTCAATTTGATTAATATTACTGAAGATATCTTGACAACACTCTAGTTAACATGGGGTCAAATTTGGGAAACTGAATTATAGGAGACAAACTTCTGACGGAGGTGCAATATAGAAGGTTCACGTCCCATACGGTTTGAACATAAATAAGGAAAAACATCGAACATTGTAATATTAGTTTTTACAGAGATAGTTGTGAAGGAGGAAGATTACGATAGATGTATCGGATATCACACATTTGAGAAGTCAGAAGAATATTTTATAAGGAAGTTAAATACTAGCGAGATGGTGTTGATTACGTTGTACTATTAGATATTTCCAGCCGTATGCATGAAAGACTGAAAAAAATTCCCCAACTATTATGGAAAGGTCACGATGGTAAAATAATAAATAGCGAATAAAGACTTTATAATTTCGATTGTGGTAGCAACGCAACGGAGAAGGAATATGCTAATAGTATTAGACATATTTTCCTGAGAGCAATGTGGTGCCATAACATACATTTTTTCGACAGTTACTTTCATAGCTATTCAAACTGAATTGCCTTCATTATGACGTCCTAAGGGAGACCTTCCAAAGGAAGATTCTAGAGTCTCAGATCCCTCAATCTCTGCGATGAGCTACACAGTGGCAAAGTATTGAAGTCATGTTTCCTCTGACTACATCGCCTGAGAGGTCTTGCACGCTGGACCAGGTAGAACTACTCATTCTGGTATCACAGGAGAGCGATATACACTATAAGTATTGATTAGGAAGGCCACGCTTTACGCTACTGCCATGAATACTGCGACATTCTCATGTTTCTTTATTCATTACAGCGCTACAACTCTCCTCACTCTTTAGCGATAGAATTCTCATAATATAAGACTTTTGACACAAAAACAACTCTTTCATCTCCATTTATGATTTTAGCCTAAGGAGGATAAACAGGCATTCATACTTCCACTAAATTAACAACCAGAAACCAAGTCATTGAATACAAAAATATTGAAGATAACTTACTTAGTAAATACATAAATAAGTAATAATAATATTATCTTCAAAATTTTCAATCGAGAAGTAAATAGTTCTTTAATTTTTTTATTAATGGTTTCCATTAGTTAACCATTTAAACAATTAAGTTATTTATGTGAGCAAATACTTTCACAATTTCAACAACCGAATTTCCCTTATTACCTTTCTTCTAAATTTTACAGAGGTTATTAGACTTTCAAAGAAAAAAAAACTGTTCAGTGAAAAATTATGTTTTTATAATCATGCTTAACAATTTAAATTATAAATTGCTAGATACATTTTAAAAGCATAAATAGATACAAAAATTTAAAAAAATCATTTTCAATCCACGAATGACTTTTGCTTGTAACCCCCACGCACAATACATTGATCAATACTGTCACTCGAAACTTCATATTAAATGTCGTTCATCCATAGACCATGCCAACTAATAGATGTGGCAAATTTAACCACCAATTTCAATGTCTGTTATTCGGAAAAGAGGAGACAGCGCGGAGGAATGAATTGCTACAATTCTGTCGGTCCACGATGACTGTGGGAGGGGTGGCAGAGGGAACAGAAATCTAAAAAATTCCGATGTCTGTCGAGTCTACATGCCGCACAATGCCACACCTACGTTCATAGCATTGCTTTTGTTTCCCCATCACGGCGAAACCCGGTTGTATGATTTGAGGGGATTTGTCGATGGTGCGTGCTATTGTTCCCACGTACATAGTAAAAGGCCACTCGCGACAAGCGCAATACTTCGGTTTGCGCCACTACATCCCGCTCTCCCCCGTGATGACTTCTGGCGATGGCAAGGTTCATCACATGAAATCTTGATTCGATTCTACCCACAATTTCCACTGAATATAATCAATATCAATCCAAAGATAACCCCTATTCAACAAAAAAAGCATCTCGCTCTTGATTTCATTTAAACGCATAAGCCAAAATAATGATTTCATTCATACAGCCAGTCTTTGTAATGAAAATACGATTAGCACGCAGCTTACAATCACTGAAGAGTGTATGAGTTTCACCTTTCAGAATTTAATAAATGCCCCGAATAAATTCAGCGAGATATTGAAGAGTCCAATCATGCTTGATTGAACTTCATTATGTAGGATATTATGACGCTGTTGTTACGAAAGTATTTTCCTGTTACTCATTTCCACAATGTATTCTCGCGCCACTTAAACGCTCGTAACCCCACATTCATATGACGGATTAAATCCTGCTTCGTTAACAATATTTTGCCGCTTTCCACGGCGGTGAGCATCGCTGCGGAACTTTGTGTTCAGCTGAACAGGTCGTGACGTAGTGAAAGGGTGAGAACTTCCGGCCGCGTGCGGCAAAGGGCCACGCCTTCGAACACGCAGGTATCGGAGGATCCTCGCTAAGTCCTTCCTCCTCGTATCCCTCCGTTCCAACCTTCGTCGTGGTCCGCTTCCGCGGTAGCTTTACCGCCCGGATTAACAGTGTCGGGTCAAGAGAGAGGCTGTTTCTCTGATTGAGGTGCACAGCAGGTGCAGTCGCCTCCCAGGAAGCCACCGAGAACAACCCCTACGAAACTCACGAAAGGACTGCGCCAGGTGCAAAGTCTGCTTCTTCATTTGGGGAGACTGGAGAGATAAGTCTGCTTCATTTGGGGAGACTGTGCAGAGATCAGTCCGCGATTTCAAGATTGCTCTCGTCTGTAGAGGTTCGAGTTACGTACAGAAAGCAAACAGCCTCTTCCTTCTCCGTGGTCGTTCCGCTAATTAGCTTAATCACTCCGTGATTGAAAATGGATATTAAGTTTCAATATTTGTAGAGCAATTACATATATTGAAATACATTTTTTTGCGATTACATCCCCAGATAAATAATACTTAAATAATAAAAGTTTCATTATAATAAAAAATTTCCGCAGATGAGTGACAATTCTGATTTGATAGTAGACTAAGTTACCTCGTAAATATAGATTATCATTTTGTTTATCAATTAATTAAAATTAGAAACTACTCCCAAGTTCGCACACAAAATATTTGCAATGTATACTCCCTAAACATGTTAAACCTTAGCACAAATGTTACAAAGCCAACATAATTTTTCGATAAAAATTCATTAATGAAATAATGCAGGATTATTGCGCAATTAAAAAAGCGACTAATTCTACGGAATACCGATTCTACCAAAACAAACCCAAAATATTGCAGTAATAAATTGCAAAGAAAGTCAAACCTTCTCCCGCACTTTCATTTCTTCAGATTCATACGTCGAGGTTCCTTTCCTCATTCATGCCTTTGACACGATTCCACTCCGTCACGTGCGACGCGTTTACGAGGTTCGGGGAAGCCCAGCATCCATATATTTCTCGTAAACTTATCGCTATCGAGCCTTTCGTCACAATTGATTCAAATTAAACGGCAGTTCTCGGTGGCAGCTCTTTTGTTTTCGGCAAGCGGGAAGGGATGGCATCACGGTGGAGGGTCGTAAATCAGCTAAAGGGAAGTTGGGGAGATGTGGAACGAGGTATGAGGTGGTTGCGTCGGTAGGTGACACGACAAGGTTCTCCAACATAGACACCAGATTCCCCTTAAAGTAGTTCTGTCGAAAGAGAATTAAATCTTCTCAACGTCTAAAATTTGAAAAATGGATGATATAATATATGCCTATCTTGATTTTAGCTTTTAAAACACGCCTTAACAACCGTATAAGCAATATACAGGCTATTTAATATTCGAATGAATTACATTGGCTCTCACGAGAAAATAATTTATTTTCAAAAATTAATTATTTTCCAAATGTTATAAATAAATTAAAACTGAAGTCAACAAATATTATTATAAAATATTTTATAGAGATAATGGTACACAAATATATATTTTAATCTTTGTTCACGTATTTCGTCTGATGTAATAGCGTCATGGGCCTACAGGCTGATGGTCATGTTGCTTACGGAGTCAAGCAACTTCAAATTTAATATCACTTTCTTCATAAAAAACTTTTTATCGCAAATTTTATTTTACTTACAAGGCATTATTATTCATAAAACTAACACATAAAGTAATATAAATATGAACTTAGAAGATAATTAAATGTTTTTAATGATTTGACTATCATTCCCCGATAAAATCACTTTTAAGTGATGCAGTTTCAATTAAACACAGCTTTCGGAGTTAATAGGGTTGCAAGTAGTAGCATTTTTCTCCTTACAAAATTTTACTCTCAATAATTGTCGCAGGTGCTGGAATACCTCACAAATATCGCTAACGACGCAACCAAATAGAATGCAAAGAAATAATGGATATCTTCCAGCGAATGTGATTACAATAGTTCATTTTATCTGCAAAATTATATAATGGTTTCATTCGATATATATGAATTATTCTATTAAACAGAGGGTGATCAATATTGTAACTTTCTAAGAACAAAAATACCAAGCAAATATGTCACTGATTGATGGGGTGGATTTGGGCAGGCAGCGATAATGAATGAGGAAGTAGAGCTCTCGGAACTCTCTTCCTACATTGGATATACAATCGTAAGCCACTGTAATTCCACAGTCCCTAATTTCCATGAAAGGAAAAAGTGTTCTCCCTCCGATGAAATTCGAGAAAAACCTTCGCACCATTAATAAAGATTCAAGTCATTCCAGCACTACAAATGCAATAATATTAGGCTGCCAGTAACCCTTACATTACAAGTATAATTTAGGGTAACAACGCAAACATTTATCTTATATTTTCACATTTAAGAGCTGTATATTTCAAGAGAATAAATGTATCATTAAAAAAGATTTTCTCATACTGTTACCGCCACGTCAATGCTACGAAACTGCTTATACATAGCTTCGAAATCAACGCGATGTAAGTAGAGATTCTGCAAGAAAATTCTTCTTTCACTCTCACAATCAATATCTGGAAAATGAACCATTACACGTTTCGATGTTGATAAAGATCTTGAAGTTAAAGTTTCACCAATATATTGTTAAATCATTCATCAAACTAAGTGATAAATCGTGATTTATAACTCCAGCTTCAGTAGTAACACACAGAAAAGCTCAGTATGCAGCCGTTGACAGCTGCACATGATCCCACGAAGCCATGTCATATATCGCTTCCAACTGACAGCTGATCGGTTTCGCGTCACATTATCGCTAATTCTGGCCCGTCGTCACAACGTCAGTTTAAAGTATGGCGATCAAAATATACGATGGTTTGAGAGGAACCCAACTACATGGAAGTTTTTAATGCAATTCAGTTGAAGAATGAAAATTGGTGGAATGATTACAACAGGCAAATGCAGTTCTTCACAAAGATCACTCAAATAATTACATTTACATTTATTATCGCAAAACGTTAAACCAAATGGAATAACTGTTACTCACATGAAACCTATCTCCACGATGGAAAACATTAAATGCTCTTCTTTACAAAACACTCGTTTTAATTAAAATCATGTCCCTTTACACAATTTTCATCAAGGAAACGCATCGCATTCTGTATGTTGATTAGACAAGAGCATTGTTTTGCTTGCAAAATCTGCTCTTTTACATGACATAAATTATTTCCATTGTCATTCATTCAACAAAAATTACAGGTTAAAATTATCTAGAGATAAAAAGTAATGACATTGATTTTAGTTAATTTAAGATTTTATGAAATGAAACAACAATACAGAAACATTTTAAAAACATGGAAGGATATGTATGATTAAATAATGTTCGAAGCAGAGATAAATTTAGTCTTCGCTCTGACTATCGTTAAATAAAAAGGCAAGGAGCGTATTGTACGTACGCGTGGATGTTACAAAACTATTACATCCAAATTTTGAAATCACGGAATACTATTCAAAAGATGTGCAATTCATCCAACACAAAGTTTCACGTAGCACTTATATGCACCCTTGTTAAGGATGGAAAAGAATGATTTAGTACGTAGACCTGTAAAATTACTGAAGCATGAAATTTCAAAAGGTTGTAAGTACAAAACGGGTTCCCTTTGAATATTACGGGTTTATGTATCCAGGTCATTCATGTATAGTATCGGTGATAGCAGCTTTACCTTTTGGTTGACCGCGGTAGAGGAATCTACACGGTTTCTGGTTTCCAAAATTTTGATGTATCTACATCTTGCTGCACTAATTACATTTCGTTATAAACGTGGTCTTAGTACTCATTTAGCAGTAGGGGATCAAAGATTTTTTTTCTTTAATTAAGTCATAATTCTCAAGAATTATTCACGTTGAATCTTGTTAGAGTTCTGAAAAAAAATTCCTGAAAGCGCCTACCACCCATTTGCACTAATGTTTCAATTACAATTTTCATTTCTTTCATACATTTCTTTTTAATTATTCCTTCCGATTTTTTGATGGATAAGTATCAAATGAGCATAGAGCACTTATTCGAGGAATATTTGAAGACCTGTTCAAAATATCGATCGAAAGAGTAACATAAGCGTTGATTTTCGATTGATTCATTAAAAGATAATATCATAGAAAGACATTTTTCAAATGATTGAAATGGATTCCAATGATTATAATTCTACAGTCTCTGATACAAAATTGACCATTTGTCCAGATATATCAAAGTATTGAAAGTCCATGTAATGGTATCAACACTGAAATATTTAGAATCTTCCTATCGTGTGCCCATCCATGTTGACGGAGCACACTGCCACCGAAGTCAGGGAAGGGGAAGTGACATGCGGAAACACGTACACATGTACATTTCTCCTCCCCCCCTTGAACGATTTTATCAGCGTGGTCTCTTGGCCCAAATTTTGCAACGTACATTCACTTTCTTCATGGAGGCTTCCTCCGTTAGGGATAGCGAAGGCTGGTCGAATAAGCCGGCACTCTGGTGTTTGTACACCCTCCTCGTTATACTATTGTTAAGAGACATCCTTATCTAGACGCCTAAGGACAGAGCTATCACCTCAGTACCGTGTGACGGCAAATTCCCTACCTAAACACAGTGGGGTACACCCCGTAATTTCTCAGCAAAACCCGAAATCGATTCCATTTGGCGAGTGAATCCATCCGATACATCATACGTTCTCAAGCGAATCATCCGATTACAGTTAATTCACGTATTCCATTTTATCCAAAAATGTTTGGTCACAATACCTAGGAGTAGTTTTCAAATATGTAACACGATGCAGAGAAACAAAAAAGATTCAAGAGAAATGAGAAGATACAACACCAATCCAATACCCCACGCGTCCATGGTCTTGCGTCGCGCCATTGTCTCCGTCAGTGTCACATTAGGGAAGCAATCGAGACTAAGGTTCTTGGCGAGAGGGTGAAGAGCGTGAAGCGGGGAAGAGAGGCGAGTCGACACGCTAATTGTAGTGTTCCGTGTGGCGTCGCTTGCCACCACGTCGCCGAGATGCGGCCCACCGCAATCCACTTTCTAGCTTCGCTCTCCCTCCCAAACCTCCACCGTCAAACACGCCCTCTCACTCAGCGAGCAGATGCACGGGATTACTCGACATTTTCCCACATAATTCACGCAATCTTTCTATCGATCTTCCTCGTCCTAGAGAACTAGGGTCCAGAAGTGAGAAATTTAGAAATTGAAATACCCCGGGTCAATTGGTCGGCAAAAATTCACCTTATCTTACAACGATAGTACGCATCATTTCATATTAACATTTATTATTTTAAGTCGATACCCCGAGATTTGCTTTTTCTTTTGATAGAACAATTGTATGTATTCCGTACAATGATACTTTTTGGTTCGAACAATAATACGAATTATTATAAAATACGAAGAAAGGAACAGATATCTCACTCCGTTCTCTGCACTTTGTCCCTCACGTTGCCTCGTATCACATTA